>JAAGEH010000370.1:2460222-2805774 GCA_011751065.1 Lasiurus cinereus
GTCAGCCGCCGCAGCCGCCGCACGCGCCGCCGCAGGCCCCGGTAGCTGAGGCCGCGCAGAGCCCGGGACAGCGCCGCGGCCGCGCCCGCCGCCGGCCCCGCCGCGCCCTCGGGCCCCGCCGCGCCCTCCTCGGCGCCCTCGCCCGCCTCCGCCGCCTCCTCGTCGTCCTCCTCCGGCTCGCCCTCGGGCTCCGAGATCTGCGCGGCGATCTGCATCTCGAAGATGGTGTCCTCGCAGAAGCTGACGAAGAGCTCCATCTTCTCGGACTCGCCGCCCTCGTTGACCACGTCGAAGATGAACTGGCGCTTGGACTCCTTCACCTGCGGCGGGTGGGGACCAGGGGTCACCGGAGCAGCGCCGCTCCGCGCTGTGCTCGCGGTGCGATGCTTACAGTTTACCAACCCAAAGCAGATTAACGATAGTAAGCGCATCTACTGCTCGCCGTAGGCTCCCTTCAACACAGCCAGGCCCCGTACCAGGCCTTTTACATGTATCACTCACTTAATCCTCACAGACAGCCCTAGCGCTCCTTTCCCCATTTTCCAGGTGCGGAAACGAGGCCCAGAGGGTCACCTCGCGCTGCGTGGGCCCTTATGGTGGCTGCCGAGAGGTGGCAGATGTGGGGTGGGAATTCCCAACCAGCTGGCTTCAGAATCTACGATTTCAGCCTCTTTGAGAGACAGCCAGCCTGCCGGGGTGCAAATCCCAATTCTGCCACCGAGTGGCTGGGTGATTTCCATGGAACTCTCTGGGCTCAGCTTCCCCCTCTGAAGTAGGACTTACATTGCAGGGCTGGTGTGATGATTAGAGGAGTTAAAGGATACTGAGGCGTTAGAACAGCGGCTGGTGCCTCATCCATGCCACAGTGTTTGCTGTTACACTGCTGAGGAATACCAGGCCCGCACCAGCAGGGAGAGTGCGGAGGGAAGGGTGAGCAGGTGGCAGCGCATGTTTGGAGGAATACATTAAGGGAAGGAGTGTCATGTGGGGACATGAGACAGGCAAAGGGAAGGCGGAGCTCCCAGGGCATGGGCAGGCATATGAAGGGCCAGGGCTTCTAGTGGATGTAGGGATGTGGCAGATATCCAGGTGCAAGGATGGTGCGACAACTTTTAGGCTAGATTTGAGGGGTGGAGGGTGAGTATGCAATGGTGCCCCAAACTTTTGAGAGTTCCTGTGGACTATGTGAAGGAGCTGATGTGCAAGAGCCTTGTGAGAGAGCACCAGGGATTAAGGGAGGAATGGGTGTGAGGAGGGCTTGGTGGCATGGGAAGATAGGGAAATATGTGACCACATGGGGCATTGTACATATGGAGATGGGCACATGGGGCAGACATTCAAGGGCCCCAGGGATCAGTGTAAGGCCCTAGGACAGTGGTCGGCAAAGTCATTAGTCAACAGAGCCAAATATCAACAGTACAACGACTGAAATTTCTTTTGAGAGCCAAATTTTTTAAACTTAAACTTCTAACACCACTTCTTCAAAATAGACTCGCCCAGGCCATGGTATGTTGTAGAAGAACCACTCAAGGAGCCAAAGAGCCGCATGTGGCTCGTGAGCTGCAGTTTGCTGACCACTACCCTAAGACATGAAGTGTGGGACATGAGCCCAGCTGTGCATGGAGCCAAGTGTCCACTGAGGAGACTTGAAGGACCTAGTTGTTGAGGAGGTTGTGGAAGTAAAAGCTTCATGGGCTGTAAGTGGGAAAGGGTGTGTAAGACCTATGGAGGAGTATGCAGGTGCCTCGGGGCATCTGACGAACAAAATGGAAGCGTGAGTTTAAGGGGCATGCTAGGGGTACGCAGGCTGGTGTGCAATGTGTGTGTGAGCCGGAGGGCCACCAGGACAACAGGGGCACGGCTGGGGACTGAGGGTGTGTGAGAGGCATGTGGGAGTGTGAGAGAATGAATGACAGGAACCAAATGCAAGCTGAGTGTGTCAGGTGGGCAGGAGATGATCTAGGGCAGTGGTCGGCCAACTGTGGCTCACGAGCCACATGCAGCTCTTTGGCCCCTTGAGTGTTCTAACGCCATTTCTTCAAAATAGACTCGCCCAGGCTGAAAACCGACTTCTGCGCATGGGCCATGAATTCTCAATCGTACTGTACTTGCGTGCCTACACGCGGTATTTTTTGCATGTGGCTTGCGAGCTGCAGTTTGCTGACCACTGATCTAGGGCCACATGAGTGTACTCTTGGGGTAAGTGAATGTGTAAAGACACAAAAACTTTTGGTTTGGGCATAGGAGGGGCTGAGATAGGGCCAAGAAGTAGGCTTGGTCATTAAGGACATGTAGGGGCTATTATGAGAGTTTGAAAGGGATGGGCATTGTGTGCTGGGACCTGTGGGCACATATGGTGGCTGGTGAGGGCGGGGCTAGCATACCATGGCCCCCAGGGTCCCCAAAGTGAGTCTGCAAATATGTGGGCATGGGTAGGCCAAGGCCAAATGGGTTCCAGTACATGAAGATGTGGGCTTGGTTGCATCAGGACTATAAGAGCTCCCAGAATAAGTGTGCAAATGATAGGCATAGTGTGCTAGCGCCACAGTGAGGGCACACAGACTCTGCTTCACGTACAAGGGGTATATGTGCGCCAAGGCTGCAGAGAGGTGGACAAGAGGGAACTGAGGTTGTACAAGGGCACTGCAGGACCCATAAAATGTGTGTAAAAGGGTGGGCATGGGCTTGGATGAGCAGAGCAAATGCCCACCAGGATCTTCAGACCAGATGTACAAAGCATGCATGGAATCCAAGGGTGCGTGGAGCGTGACCCTAAACCCGGGAAAGCCAGCATGCACGAGTGAGTGCAGGTCCTCTAACCTGGGGCATCTCCCACTGGGTGCGGTTGGTCTCTGAGATCTCGAAATAGATGCGCTCGATGCGGCGAGAGGCACCCATGATCTCGATGCGGCCCAGGTAGGGCCGGAAGTACTCCAGGATGCTGTCAGCTAGCTCCAAGAAGTTGCGCAGGCGTGGGTCGTGTGGCACATGCTCTGACAGGTCAATCAGCAGCACTGCCACGTTGAAGCCGATTTCGCGGGCTGGCTCCTGGAAGCGATTGGCGAACTCCTCACAGTTGATCATCTCATTTTCATCCGCTTCAGAGCAGGACAGCAGGAACTGGATTTCCGGGCTGCTGAACTGCTTCTGGCTGTCCATGGCCTGGGTGTGGGCAGGGGTGGGGAAGAGGTCAGAGGGGTGGCCTTGGGAGCCTGAATGCTCTTCTTAAAACAACTATGGACTTTTCATGAAGACAGAAAGGTCCAGAATCCTATCAACAGCACCCAAGGCTGGCACTCAGCGTGTTGGCACTGGTGAGGCTGTACCAGCCATTAAAATATTAAAATGCTGAGAGAAACAAAGATGGGCAGCATAGGTGAACACCTAAACTGCTGCCCCACACAACAATTTCAAAACTACAACTAAAAGAACAGACATCATCCAGGACCCACAGGAAAGCTGGCTTGTGGAAATTCTACAACTAGAAGGAAAGAGGGGCTCATGGAGACTCAGAGGAGCTGCAAAAAGCTGAGGTACGGAGACGTGCGCATGGAGAGAGCAGGTGCTGGAGTGCCTGGCTGGCTTCCTTTGGCAGGAGGGAGATGGAGACTCCCAACTGCACTGAACTCCACTTCCGACTGCACTGAACCCCAGTTCCAGGAGAGACTCATACAGGGGAGTCTGGACTGTTGTGAAAAGGGAGGAGTGCAGGGAAACTTAGGGAAGCTGAGAAAGACAGAGGTCTGGAGGTGCACTTGAAAGTGAATGCAAAGAGGACTGATTGCTGATTGTGCTACTGGCTTTATCTAGTGGGGGGGAGGACGGAACCTCCCAACTGCGCTGAAATCCAGGTCAGACTGCACTGAACCCCAGATTTGGGCAAGACCCTGTGGATCCAGATTCATATGGGTCCCCGGAGCACATGGAAACTCAGGGGAGCCAGAAAGGCAGAGATATGGAGGCACATGAGCATGACTGTGTACAGAGAGGGCTGCAGGGATTACTGAGGGGCACTGAGACCCAAGGGACACATAGGAAAGGGCTGATAGGAAGCCAAGGCTGTCTGCTCAGCCCTGAGATTCTGCCCTATCCAAGCCTAGCACAGAGGCTTTTGCAATCTTGCAAGTCTTAAGGCAGAATCCAGCACAGAAGTTCTCACAGCATTGACACAGCTGATCCTCACAACCAATTGGCTTGGAGGCCAATTCCCCCCAGTGATACCAACAATAATCAATACTTAACTACAACAAGGCTGTACACACAGTCCACAAAGGGGTACACCAAGAGAGTCCACCTCAGGTAACTGGGGAGATGGAGCTACTGGACCCTATAGGACACCTAGCTCACAAAGGTACTCTACCAACTCAGGGAAGCAGTGAAAATGCGGAGACAAAGGAACAGATCACAAATGAAAGAAACGGGAGAAAACAAATGACTGGATATAGAGTTCAAAATCACAATTATAAGGTTTTTCAAGAATTTCCTAGAAAAGATGGATAAATTTAGTGAGATCCAAGAGGAGATGAAAAAGGACCAACTAGAAATTAAACATACACTGACTGAAATAAAAAATATTATACAGAGACTTAAGAGCAGACTAGAGGAACACAAGAATCAAGTCAAAGATCTGAAATACAAAGAAGCAGAAAACACTCAACTGAAAAAGCAAAAAGCAAAAAGCATAAAAAAATGTGAAGATAGTGTAAGGAGCTTTTGGGACAACTTCAAGCATACCAACATCAGAATTATGGGGGTGCCAGAAGAAGAGAGAGAACAAGATATTGAAAACCTATTTGAAGAAATAATGACTGAAAACTTCCCCCACCTGGTGAAAGAAATAGACTTACAAGTCCAGGAAGCACACAGAACCCCAAATAAAAGGAATCCAAAGAGGACCACACCAAGACACATCATAATTAAAATGCCAAGAGCAAAAGACAAAGAGAGAATATTAAAAGTAGCAAGAGAAAAACAGTTAATTATCTACAAGGGAGCACCCATAAGATTGTCAGCTGATTTCTCAACAGAAACTATGCAGGCCAGATGGGAGTGGCAAGAAATATTCTAGATGATGAATAGCAAGAACTTACAACCAAGATTACTCTACCCAGCAAAGCTATGAATTGAAGGTCAGATAAAGAGTTTCGTAGATAAGAAAAAACTAAAGGAGTTCATTAGCACCAAACCAGTATTATAGGAAATGCTGGAAGGTACTCTTTAAGAAGAGGAAGAATAAGAAAAAGGTAAAGATAAAAATTATGAACAACAAATATATATCTATCAACAAGTGAATCTAAAAATGAAGTGAATAAAAAATCTAAACAGAATAAACTGGTGAATATAATAGAATCAGGGGCATAGAAAGGGAGTGGACTGACAATTCTCAGGGGGATAAGGGTGAAGGGGGTGCAGGGAGAGACTGGACAAAAATCATACACCTATGGATGAGGACAATGTGGAGGAGGTAAGGGCAGAGGGTGAGGTGGGAGCTGGGTGGAGGGGAGCTACGGGGGGGGGGATGGGAAAAGAGAAACAATTGTAATAATCTGAACAATAAAGATTTATTAAATAAAAATATTAAAATGCTGTTTTCCACAAATGTGAGCCCTCATCCATTGTAAGATACATCGTATTTTCAGAGCTTGTAAGTGTGACCGGATGAAACTGAGCACTGTGTAGTAACTGGGAAAAGCTGCTCCCCCAGGCACTCTATGTGCTATCCTGGTGTGCCCTTACAGGCCACTCCCCACCTGACCTTCTTCCCCCTTCCCCTGCCTGAGGGCCTCATGGCCTGCACCATAGGCACTCTTGGTCCTCTGACTGTAGGTGGAGGATGGAGCTGTGGCATTTCTTGCCCTGGCTTCCTCCCTGCACTGGCTGTGCCCCTTATTCCAAGGTGAGTCCTACAGCCCTGTCCACACCGCTCCTTCTATCTCCAAGTTAGGTAAGTACCCTTTCCTCCGGGCCAGCCCCCTGACTAATCTTGCCTCAACCTCTGTCCTTTTCCCAAGTGTCCCTCCCACATTTCCAGCAACTAAATAATTGACACCTGATGCATGGAGGCCTCTGAATTACACCTGGTAACAAAGAGTCACATGTCCATCATCCAGAGTTAACAAATGCTCCCAAGGATATATTTTTCAAATACTACATTTTTAAAACATATTTTAGAACTAAAACATTACAAGTATGATTGGAGTCCTATCTGATATCCTTCTCTTGCTCCACCCGCCCCCAAGGTATCCACTATCCTAAACACGTGTCAATACTTTTACTACCTATATCCCAACATTTTTACACACACACACACACACACACACTATATATATATATATGCTGTATCCAGTGCATTTTTAAAATTTAAAGGATCATATAATTTGAAACTTGCTTTTTTTCACTCAACTGTATGTGTCGGAAACCAAATATTGTTCTCACTAAATGGATGTAAACAGGAAGCCAGAAGGCTGGTCAACCTTAACTGCTCTGAAAGGTCAGAGCTAATTACTCACTGTTTAGTTGAAACATTTGTTGATTGAAGCAACCTCTATCTGTTTGTTTCATGTTAATTTCCGTTTTTGTTATTTCCTGCCTAAAGGCTAGGGGTGTGTCCCAAAGCCTTAATAAAAGGGAGAAAAAGGCCAGAGCAAGTGGCAGTCCTTTCCACTAGAGGAAGGCTCCCGCCTGGCCCCCCAATATCGCCAAATTAATGCTTTCTAGTCTCTCATTTTGTTTGCGTGCGGCCTCCTTCAGAACCCGAACCCTGACCCGGGAACCCTGAACCACGCGGGACGTGGAAAGAGGTTCCCACATGTATGTTTTCTTTTTTTCTGTTAATCCTCATCCGAGGATATTTTTAAAAAATATATTTTATTGATTTTTTTACAGAGAGGAAGGGAGACGGAGAGGGAGAGGGATAAAAGAGTTAGAAACATCGATGAGAGAGAAACATCAATCAGTTGACTACTGCATACTCCCTACTGGGGATGTGACTACAACTAAAGCACATGCCCTAGACCGGAATTGAACCAGGAACCCTTCAGTCCACAGGCTGACGCTCTACCCACTGAGCCAAACCGGTTAGGGCCTGAGGATATTTTTCCATTGATTTTTAGGGACAGTAGAAGAGACAGGGGAAAACAAAGAGAAACATCAATGTGAGAGAAACACATCAATTGGTTGCCTCCTGCATGAGCCCTGACGAAGGCCTGGGCCAGGGAGCAGCCTGCAACCAAGGTATGTGCCCTTGAGTAGAATCGAACCGAGGACCCTTTGGTCTGCAGGCCTACTTTCTACCCACTGAACCAAATTGGCTAGGCCATCTGTATGTTTTCTAGATCTATCCATGTTGATATCTAGATCAAATGCATTCATTTCACTGCAGTATTCCTGTTTTAGAAAAATAGTACCTTTTATTCTCCTGATGACTGACATTGAGATTGTTTCCAGTGTTTTACTTTGCAGGCAACACTTAGATTGAATATTTGGTGCTGATGCAAGAGGCAGTTTTTCAAATGTTTTGACTGCACCCACAGTAAGAATATATTTTTATAAAAAAGAGGTTTCATGACACAATTCTGACTTTCACTGTGTGACTCTCTCTGTAATGTTCTATTTTATTTCTAAAGATGCTGGTCATTACTTAACTAATTTTATGATCCACAGGTAGGTTGCCACATGCAGTTTGAGAAGTGCTGCTCGGGGGTATGAACAAAAGTGAAATTTTCTGTCTCTAAAAAGTGCTGTATAGTCAAGAACTTTGCAAAATGCTTTCTAAATGAGTAACATGCTTTGCAAATCATGAAGGGCTCTAAAAACCGCAGAATGTGAAGACATAATCACACAGGAACTCCTCACCTTCTACCCTCACTCCACAGAACTATCTCCTCCCTTTATGATGCAGTGTGACACTGAACCCTTAAAAGTGCCCCTCCCCCTGCCCACTGAGGGCCTGGGACTCCATCCCCTCCATTCAGTCCTGGACTCTGTTCTTGTGATTTGCTGCTCTCTCTTTGTCATCGTCCATTTGCCCACTCCCTTCTTTTGAAATGCCTTCTTCTCTGATGTCAGATCCCTAAAGGTTGGGGACTCCAGGCCTGGAATTTGCATCATTTTCTTTAAATATACACCCTCCATGGAGATATCGAGGTACCAGGCTCTGGATGTCATCTCACACCAATGATGGCCAAGTCTGTGTCCCAGCCCTGACTGCTTTCTAGAATCCAAACATAGCTAAAATCCTACCTAACAACTCTTTGTGGATCTGTATCCAAATTGGAAATGGCCCAAACTGAACTTTTGATTTCAAAACCTATCCTCTCACACTCTTACCAATCTTAGGAGTCATCCTTGATTCCTGTCTTTTATCTTACCACCCACACCTAACCCATCAGCAAATCTGTCAGCTCTGCTTTTGACAGATGGAGGTCCTACACACTTTCCCCCCCTTAATGGACCTCATCCAGGTTCCCAACCCCTCCACATTGTTTCCCATTGGACCATTACAGCAACCTCCTCCCTGGTCTCCTTATTCCCTATCCGTTCCCAAAATCTGACCCCTACACACAGCTGAAGGAACCTTGGAAACATCTGAGTCAGGTCACATTTCCCCTTCTCACACCCTTTCCACTGAGAATCCTCCTTGGCTCCATCTAATTCAACTTAAAAGTCAAAGTCCTCCCTGCAGCCAACTAGGCTCTGCATATCTTCCCCCTTCACCTTTCAGACTTTATTTCTTTTTCTCTTGCTACCAACAGCTCTCTCCAGCCACAGGGTTACTTCACTTTCGTTTCTGATTTTACTTATTGGAGTCCTCTCTCTTTGTTTCTTGATGAATCTGGCTAATGGTTTATCAATTTTGTTTGTACTTTCAAAGTACGAGGTCTTGGTTTTCATTGATTTTTTTGTATTTCTTTTTAGTCTCTATGTTATTTGTTTCTGCTCTGCTCTTTATTGTTTCCTTCTTTCCTCTTACTCTGGTCTTTTCTTGTTGTTCTCTTTCTGGTTCTTTAAGTTGTAGGGTTAAATAGTGTATTGGTGATTCTTCTTCTTCTCCTCCTCCTCCTCCTCCTTCTTCTTCTTCTTCTTCTTTTTCTCCTTCTTCTTCTTCTTCTTCTTCTTCTTCTTCTTCTTCTTCTTCTTCTTCTTCTTCTTCTTCTTCTTCTTTTTTGAGGTATGCCTATAGTGCTATGAACTTCCCTTTCAGAACTGCTTTTGCTGTGTCCCAGAGATTTGGGGTTGTTTGTATTTATTTTCATTTGTTTCCAGGAAGTTTTGATTTCTTTCTTGATCTTGTTGGTAACCCATTTGTTGTTTAATAACATGCTATTTAGCTTCCATGTATTTGAATATTTTTGAGTGTTTTTACTGTAGTTGATTTCTAATCTCATTCCACTGTGATCTGAGAAGATGTTTGGTATGATTTCAATCTTTTTAAACTTGGAGAGACTTGTTTTGTATCCTGACATGTGGTCTATCTTTGTGAATAACCCATGTGCACTTGAGAAAAATGTATATTCTGCTGTGTTGAGGTGAAATGTTCTATAAATGTCAATTAAATCCATCTGATCCAGTGTGTCCTTTAGAGTCTCTGTTTCCTTGTTAAGTTTTTGTCTGGAAGATCTGTCCAGGTAAGTCAAAGGGATATTAAAGTCCCCTATTATGAATGTATTATTGTTAACCTCTCCGTTAAAGTCCCGTAGAAGTTTTTAAATATGTATCTCTTCTTCTGGAGAATTCTCTAGTTCTTTCATTGTGGGTTATTTCTTTGTTTCCTTATTTTAGTTGTCTGTTTGGGTGTGTGACTACGTATTAGGTAGATCCTCTACACCAGTGATTGCCAACCTTTTGGACCTCATGGACCACCAGTAGTCCTCAGACTACCAGTTGGTGACTGCTGCTCTACACTTCTCAGTCTCTAGTGCAGGACAGTGTTAAAGGCTGTTTCTGACTAATTCGATCAGGCAAAGACTTAAAGTCTCCATAGACCATCTCCGTCTATAGACTAATAGGGTTCTGATTTGAATCATTCTCGGGTGTAGTGAGAGTTTTCTCAACAGGGTAGGGCAGTTGCTTCTGCCTGGAGGATAACTGTTACTATTAATCTCTTAAGTGGCCTCAGGACAAGGTGTTTTCCAATAGGGTGTGTTATTCGTCTTCTCCCCTGGCAAGGCAAATGTCTGTGTGAGAAAGATCTCCTCCACTGTCTGAGGGAATGACTCAGCCCAGGAAACTTGGGGTGTCTGCCTTCTGAGCCCTATCCCAGTCCTGGGTTCTGCTTTCACAGCTCCAGTCCACTTCACTCTTCCCTCTGTCAGAGTATAAGGTGGGTGGCTCCACAGAGAATCATTTTGTGTTGGCCCTTCAAGAGGGTGCCCAAACTTTCAGCTTCGTCTTTCTGGCAGACAACACCCCATTACTTTTCACAGCTAGATGTTATGTGCTCAATTTGGTGCTCTCTGGTAGGGAGCCCTAGCTTCGGGATTAGATCCCAGAATTTTCACAGCTGAGATATCTCTCTGGGGCTTCATTTGCTGTCAGTGGGTGCCTGGCCAGCTCTTTTGCACCTCCGTCCCTCCTACCAGTCTCTATGCGGTCTCCATGGTCCTTGAATATCAGGGTTCTCTCCTGTGAGTTTTCTGTTTATTATTCAGGAAGCCTTTCCATATTTCAGTTGTAATTCCAGCTTGTTCCTGGGAGCATGTTCGTGCATCCTGGTTTTATTGCTTTTGAGTTATTGAATATTTTGTATGTTAACCCTTCAACAGATCTGTGGTTTGCAAATATTTGTTCCCATTCCATAGGTTGCCTTTTCATTTTATTGATGGTTTTCTTTGCTGAGCAGAATCATTTTTATATTATGAATAATTTGCACTTTAGCGTCTGCATAGTGCTTTTTGCTTCTCTTTCAGCTCCCACTGACCCTGCCAGGGCCTGGCACCCAGAAGGTGCTTACTGACTATTGGGCTAGATCAATGGATGGATGAATTGAGAGGCAATCGGCTCTGGAGCTGGACTTCCTGAATTCTAATCCCAGATTTGTCACTTATTTGCCATGTGATCTTAAGAACATTACTTCATCCCCCTGTGCCTCAGTTTCCACTTATGCAAAATGGCAATAAAAATAATCCTTCCCACATAAGGTTGATATACAGGTTAAATGAACTACAGTTGACCCTTGAACAACAGAGGGATTTCAGGCCCCAACCCCAGTTGAAAATCCATGTATAACTTTTGACCCCTGAAAGCTTCAGTCATCTCTTGGTATCCACAGGGGGTTGGTTCTAGCATCTCCTGCAAATACCAAGCTCCATGAGTACTCAAGTACCCTGTATAAATGGTACAGAACTATATATACAGCTGTCCTCAGCATCTGCAGATTTCCAGCCATAGCTGGCCAATCTATGGATGTGAAACCTGGGAATAGGAAGAGCTGATTGTATATTTATTGGGAAAAAATCCACATATAAGTGGACCCGTGCAATTCAAACCTGTGTTGTACAAGGGTTATCTGTAATTGATTTATACACAGAACCTGGCACAGAGTGAGAACATGATAAATGTTAGCTCTTCTTCCTCCTAAAGGCAGAGAGCTCAGGGACAGGAACATTTAAGGGGCTGTGGGATTGGCAGGGAAGGTGGGGGTCCCAGGAGTGTGTGGCAAGGAAGCAGGCAGACATTTCTGGGGAAGGAAATGGCTGACTGTGGCAAATGCTGCCACCCTAAGTCAGAGTAGAGATTCAGGGGTGAAGAGGTCACGGATGATCTTGGTCAGGGCAGTTTCAGATGAGTGACAGGGACAGAGGCCAGCAAGCCCTGGAATCAGGGAAGGTGAGGAAGGAGTGAATGAGGGCAGACAGCTCTTGGGAGGAGTGGCTGAAATTGGGGGAGAGATGCAAGGAGGCTCCGAGTATGAGGCATTTTATTTTAACTTAGGAAACCCTGGGCTTATTTATTTATTTTTAATTTCTAGTAGTCTTTTAAAATTGCTTTTTTTTTTAAAGAGAGAAAAGAGATGGAGAGATAGAAACATCTATGTGAGTGAAAAACAATAATTGGTTGCTTCCGGTATATACCCCAACTGGGGATCAAACCCACAGCCTAGGTATGTCATCTGACCTGGAATCGAACCTGAGACTCTTCAAGTCCTTGTTCTGAGGCTCTGACCACTGAGCCAAACCTGCCAGGACTGATTATCAGTATTGATTACAACCCTTAGAATAAAAGAAGCAAAGATATAGCCGAAACCAGTTTGGCTCAGTGGACAGAGTGTCGGCCTGCGGACTGAAAGGTACCAGGTTCAATTCTGGTCAAGGACATGTACCTTGGTTGCGGGCACATCCCCAGTGGGGGGCATGCAGGAGGCAGCTGACTGATGTTTCTCTTTCATTGATGCTTCTAGCTCTCTATCCCTCTCCCTTCCACTCTGTAAAAAATCAATAAAATATATTAAAAAGAAGATTATGTTAAAATAAGTAAAGATATAGATAGATAGATAGATGAATAAATAAGTGGAGAAAAAGGAAAAACTCTTCCATGTGGTAAAATAGCACCTAATAAAGGTAAAGATTATGGTGAAATTGGAGAACCAACACATGTCAATTACCATAGTAATAATCGATTCAGGGAAGAATCATCCAGAGATGCTAACTCTAGAGGGTGAACAATGTATTTACATAGCTTCATAGCTGGTCCTCAAACGATACTGAAGGAGATGATAGTCTTTTTACAGTGGAGACCCTGGTAAACACCACCTTAACCAAGGGAGTCAAGCTAATACCAACAATAATGAAAGGACTAATATCATGTGCCTCCTGCTACAACGCACTGAGAAGGATACATCATGTCTATGACATTCCTGCCAAAGATGTGTAACCTGAATTGAATTATGATGAAAACTCAGATAAACCCATACTGAGGGACATTGTATACAAGAACTAGCCTTTGTTCTTCAAAAATGTCAAGGTAATGAAAGACCAAGACAGACCAAGGAATGGTTCCAAATTGAAGGAGGCTGAAGGGACAGGATGCCTAACTGCAATCCTTGATCCAGGGTTGATCCTTGACAGGGAAGAAAAATGAATGAAAACTGAATAAGCTCTGTAGGTAGCAGCGTTACACCAGTATTAACTGCCTGATTTGCATAATTGTTCTGTGGTTGTGTAAGAAAATGAACATGTTCTCAGGAGATACACAGTAAGGTATTTAAAGGTCAAGGGGAATCATAATAGATTCATGCCACTGTGGTCTGAGAAAATGCTTGATATGATTTCTATCTTCTTGAATTTGAAGAGACTATTCTTATGACCCAACATATGATCTATCTTTGAAAATGACCCATGTGCACTAAAGAAGAATGTATATTCTGTGGCTTTGGGGTGAAATGTTCTGAAGATGTCAATTAATTCCATCTGGTCTAGTGAGTCATTTAGGATTGATGTTTCTTTGCTGATTTTCTGTTTAGAGGATTTGTCCTGTGGTGACAGTGGGGTATTAAAGTCTCCTACTATGATTGTATTGCTGTCAATCTCTCCCTTAATATCCTCCAGGAGTTTTTTTAATGTAAGGGAATCATAATAGAGCAGATGTGGTAAAAAGTTAATATTTGACTGACTGGCATGGCTCAGTGGTTGAGTGTCAACCTATGAACTAGGAGGTAAGAATTCAATTCCCAGACAGGGCACATGCTCAGGTTGGGGGCTTGATCCCTAACCTGCACAGCCGATCAATGATTCTCTCTCATCATTGATGTTTCTATCTCTTTCTCCCTCTTCCTTCCTCTCTGAAATCAATAAAAATATATTTTTAAAAAAGTTAACATTTGGGCAATCTGGGGAAAGTGTATTCAGGAATTCAATGTACTGTTTTTGCAACTTCTCTATAAACTTGAAATCATTTCAAAGAAAAAGTTAATGAAATGGTGATGGAAATGATTTGGCAGTAATAATAGTACAGGTGTACCTCACTTTATTGCACTTTGCAGAAACTGTTTTTTTCATAAATTGAAGGTAAGACCTTCTACCAGCAAAAGATTATGACTTGTGTGCAGCCAGTGTGGCTCAGGGGTTGACCTTCGACCCATGAACCAGGAGATCATGGTTCAATTCCCAGTCAGGATTCAACCCCCTCTATCCCCCATGGGAGGCATGCAGGAGGCAGCTGATTGATGATTCTCTCATCATTGATATTTTTATCTCTCGCTTTCTCTCCCTTCCTCTCTCTAAAATCAATTTAAAAAAAGAGAGATTATGACTTGCTGAAGGCTCAGATGAGTTAGCAATGTTTTAGCAACGAAGTATTTTTAAAAGAAAGTTTAAGTATATTGTTTTTTAGATATAATGCTATTGTACACTTGACCAACTACAATACTTTTATACACACTGGCAAACTAAAAAAAGTTGTGACTTGCTTTATTGCGATATTAAATTTATTGCTGTGGTCTATAACCAAACTGGCAATATCTCCAAGGTATGCCTGTAAAAATAGTAACCAACATCTTTTGAGTGCTCCTGTGTTCCAGGCACTGTCCACCCTCCCAGCAGTCCTGTCAGATAATTAATGTTATTATCTAAGCTCCATTTCACAGAGGAAGAAACTAGGCTCAGAGCAGACAAGTGACTTATCTGGGTTTACATAGGGATAGAGAGGATACAGCTGGGATGGAGTGGACAGAGGGAGATGAGTGGGCATCTGGATGAAGCTGATTTCTGCTTTTCCTAACAACCTCACTATTTAGACTTGCCATGGTCACTGGTGACTACTTATGCCATTCTATCTAATAAAAGAGCGGTATGCAAATTAACCATCACTCTGCTACACCCACAAGCCAATCAGGAGCGAGTATGCAAATTACCCCAAACCAAGATGGCTGTGGCCATAGAGTAAGCAGGAGGGAGGCTTTGGGTTTCCCCAGCAATGGAGGAAGCCAAGCTTTCCACATACCCTGGCAGGCCCAGGCCTCCACTCAAAGCTACAAAGTTTCAGTTATAGAAAAGATAAATAAACCCCAACAAAAATGGCAGCAGCCACAGAGCTGGAGAGAGCAGGAGGCTAGGGTTGCCCACAGCAATGGAGGAAGCCAAGCTTTCTGCACACCCTGGCCAGCCTAGGCCTGTGCTTAAGGCTACAAAGTTCCAATTATAGAAGATAAATAAATCCCAACAGAAATGGCTGTGACCACAGAGTGAGTAGAAGGCTTGGCTCTGCTTCAGGGTACAAAGTTTCAATTGTAGAAGATAAATAAATCCCATATACCAGGGCCTCCACTTGGGTTGCTGGGGGTGTGGCCAGTCTGAAAACCACCACAGGCCCCTTGCTCAGGCCACCCCATGCCCCAAGGGAACCCTAACCCTGATTTGGGGCAAACCAGCCAGCCCCCACCCATGCACCAGGCCTCTATCCTATCTAATAAAAAGTAATATGCAGATTGAACATCACTCCAACACACAAGATGGCTACCCCCATGTGGTCAAAGATCCTGCCCCCAGGTGGACACAAGATGCGTCCACCAGATAGCCAGCAGGGGAGGGTAGTTGGGAGGGACCAGGCCTGCAAGGGAGGGCAGTTGGAGATGATCAAGCCTGCAGGGGAGGGCAGTTAGAGGCAAATAGGCTGGCAGGGAAGCAGTTAGGCATCAATTAGGCTGACAGGCAGAAGCAGTTAGGGGCAATCAGGAAGGCAGGCAGGTGAGCAGTTGGGAGCCAGCACTCCTGGATTGTGAGAGGGATGTCCGACTGCCCATTTAGGCCTGATCCTGGTGGGCCTAATCAGGCAGTCGGACATCCCTTCAGAGGTCCCAGTTTGGAGAGGGTGCAGGCTGGGTTAAGGGATACCCCTCGTGCACCAGGCCTCTAGTAAGACTATAAGCTTCATGAAGGCAGGATTGTGTCTGTCTCCATCATGCTGTGTCCACTGTACAGAGGAGAAACTCAGTAGATGTTTATCAGCTAAATAGCTGATCTCTATCTATTATGATAATCCTATATAATAAAAGCCTAATATGCAAATTGTCCCCTCCACCGGGAGTTTAACTAGGAGTTCGACCAGGGGGCAGGGCCTGGCTGGCCAATGTGAGAAGGGAGACACCTGGCCAGCAGCTGTAGCTACTAGGGACCCTACCTATGCACAAATTTCATGTACCAGGCCTCTAGTAATATAACTATTTATAATGATAATAAAATAATGATTCTCATTTTGTTATTATATTTCACATTGAAAACAATCCCGAGGGCTGTTGTATCACAAGTAAGGAAACTGAGGCTTGCAGAGAAGTCTCTTGCCCAAGGCAGGCAGCCAGGAAGTATATGACTGGTACTTGGCACTCCCACCCAGCTACTTCCCAGCACTCACCTTCTGGAAGTCCTTCTTGGAAATGAGGCCACGGGGATCAGTGACATAGTCCTGGAAGGCCTCTGAGCCCACGATGTCCTTGAGTTTCAGGAACATGTCAAAGAACTTGAGTATCATCTCCACGTTGGATGAGGATTCCACCAGCATGTCCACCATCTGCCGGGCAATCATGCCGTTCACCACGTTCCCTATAGACAGCCCCAGGTCAGTGTGGTCCAGCAGAGCCTCCTTTCTGGAGTCCCATGGCTTGCTTCCCCCTCCAGCTCAAGAGTTTCCCATATCTCCCCAGGATCAACTGTGCTCATGGAAGCTTCCCCAGCCAGCATCCAAGCCTCCCCTTTAAGGGCAGGGATCACTTCCTGATCTCAATCAGCATCTTGTGCCAACCTAGCTAATCCTGTCTGTCAACCTCCCGGAGAACTGAAGGAGCCATCGATAAAGTAACAACGGCAAAAGTTAATGCAGGTGACAGATGCTGTGCTGGCATGATCTCACCCTTGTAAGAGAACTATGCTACTATCCGATTTACAGGTGAGGAAACAGACTCAGGGAAAGCCACACATTCAGGACTACACAGCCAGTAAAGTGTTGAGGAGGGTTTGAACTCAGAAATGCATGACTTCAGAGTTCACACACTGAAGCCTTCCACTAGCCCACAGAGGCCAAGCAGGCCCACAGAGAAGTAAGGCAGGCCACAGGTAATACAGCAGGGAGAGGTGGAGACTGTGGCAAACTGGGATCTCACACTACCTTCTAAAGCAAACTGGCTCCAGCTTTTTTTTTTGTACCTTTCAATTTCAATATAATTTCACATTTACATAAAAGGTGCAGTAGTGCAAGGGAACCCTCATATATTCCAGATTCAACCATTGTTTACATTTTGCCACATTTGCTTTTTTGCTTTATACTCTTCCCACTCTCTTTTTCCCCTGAACCATTTGAGTGTAAGCTGCAGGCACAAGGCCTTTCCCCTAAACATTTCAGTAGATAGACATATATAATCATAGCACAGTAACCAAAATCTGAAGATTTAACTGATATAATTCAACTATTTAATTCAGTCCACATAATTTTTGCCATGTGATACTGTGAACCCAGGGCCACCAAACCTTTCTTTTTTTCAAGAAAAGCTGGAAAACTGATGTTTAAAGAAAACCTTCTGATTTTTAAAGTTAATGTTTAGTTACCAAAGAACCTGAATCTCTAAGAGGATTAATCATTACAACATTGTAGTGAAATATTTTTAAAAACTTGAATATTAATAGGAATGTGGTTAAATGAATCACTGTAACACATACAATGTAGTACTAAGCAGCCATGTAAATGAATGAGGACACACTTTATGACCTCTATAGAAAACAATTTGTCTACTAGTTAAATTGTTTCATTAATCGATAATAAATTATAGGTGTTCTTCTATTTTTTATTTTATTATTATTATTATTATTATTATTATTATTATTATTTTCCTTACTGGAGAATATGCTTAGAGAGTGGGAGAGAGAAATATCCATTGGTTGCCTTCCGTTACTGCCCAAATGGGGACCCACCCTGCAACCCCGATAGGTGCCCTGACTGAGGACTGTACACAGGATGAAAAACAACTGTGCCCTCTGGCTGGGAAACTTTGGTTGTTGTTTTTTTGATTTTTTGTTTTTAATATATTTTATTGATTTTTTACAGAGAGGAAGGGAGAGGGATAGAGAGTTAGAAACATTGAAGAGAGAGAGAGACATCCATCAGCTGCCTCCTGCACGCCCCATACTGGAGATGTGCCCGCAACCAAGGTACAGGCCTTTGACTGGAATCGAACCTGGGACCTTTCAGTCCGCAGGCCGACGCTCTATCCACTGAGCCAAACCGGTCTCGGCTGTGGTTGTTTTTAAGTCTGATAAGTTGTGGGATGTTTGTTAGGTTGCAAAACATAATTGATATGTTTAGAAACTAAATAACTAACAATTAGGTTATTTAAAAAGTGTCCAGCCCATCTACCTTATTAAGATTTTTCTGGGTGCCCTGGCCAGTTTGGCTCAATGGATAGAGCGTTGGCCTGAGAACTGAAAGGTCTCAGGTTAGATTCTGGTCAAGGCACATGCTCAAGTTGTGGGCTTGATCCCCAATGGGAGGTTTGCAGGAGGCAGCCGATCAATGATTCTCTCTCATCATTGATGTTTCTATCTTTCTCTCCCTCTTCCTTCCTCTCTGAAATCAATAAAAAAAATTTTTAAGAAAAAATAAACTAATGTATGTACAGCCAGCACCTGGCACATGATAAGTACTCAACAAATGTCTGCTGAGCTTGTTAATGTGACTTCTTAATCAACCCATTGATACCGACATGGTATCAGATGGGGTTGAAAGTTAGAGTTTGTAGCTTTGTAGCCATCTTCCCCTGCCCCGAGTGTGTACCTTCCAGCAGTGACAGCAGCATCACCACCATGTCCTTCTGCAGGTCCAGTAGCTCCTTCAGCAGCTCGATTTGGCTCGAGTCCTAGAGACCCACACCACAGCCATATGAGGACTGGTCTCTGCAGAGACACCTCCCCCATCTCCAGCTGCTTCTGCTCCTCCTCACCACCCGGCAGGGCCTAAGACATCTTTGTCCTCCCCTCTTACCTCCGAGGGGACCCGAGTCCAGACATGTTCCTCGGAAGCAGGGGAAAGGGTAGAGAGACAAAAGTGTGGGGATGGGATTGACATTTGGGGAGAAGCATGCCCAACAGGTGATATGTCGGGGCAAGGGCTGGCAGACAAGGACTGGGAGGAGGATGGGGCTTGGAGAGCAGACTCTTGGGGCTGAGACAGACAGAGATAGGCAGGGGCAAGTTCTGGGTCAGAAACACAAATAAGGGATGGGAGTATCTGAAGGGATGGGAGCTCAGCACTGCGTCTGGCTATGATGGGAGCAAGGCACATGGTTAGTGAATGAATGCGTGATGGGAAAAGTGGAACTCTGGGTTTAGAAAGAAGGCTGGAAGACACAGCCATGTACTTTCTGGTAAGCTATTTGGGAACAATGTAAGGACGTGCTGCCTCCCCTGTTACAGTGCCTTATGTAAAGCCCAGAAAAGCTTCCAACATGGTCAAAGTCCTGCCTCATGGTCCATATTTATATAGGTTGAGCTACATAAAATTGCCAATATTCGACCATTTTGATCCACCAAGTGGTAATTTCATATGCCTCTACCTAATAAAATGGTGCAGGGGGAGGATAGCAGAGAAATGGGACATTAGGCTCCTTCTACCCCAATGTTAGTTCTAAAGTTGCTTATTCTAATCCTAACACATTTCCACAGTTCCAAAGCTCTGTATTCTGAGTCTAAGATTCTAACAATTCCAGGATCTCGAGACCCTGAGATGGGTGTGTGCTTGTGGTGTGTGCCTGCTGGAATCTAGCCCTTATTTCTCTTAATTCCACTCTCAGAGCATGTGAGGCTACCTCCATCTTCTTGGTTCTAGGATTGAGTATATGACCAGATCTGGCCAATCAAAGCTTCCTTCTCCTGACCCTGGTGATTGGTTCAGGATGGGCATGTGACCCAATAACCCAATCAGAGAGAATTGCAGGTCTTTTCCAGGGCTCCCATGAAAAAGGGGCTCTCTTCCCTCTGGAGCTGTTAATGGGATGCTCACAAGCCTAGGGCACCATTTTTCCAACCTCTGGGGAGAGCCTGCTTGAGAATGAAGCCAGACAAGAGATACATTTCTGCTGACATCACCTTAGGCCTTGGAACTGTGATGGGAACTGATAAATTATTTTCCCCTTATAAGCCAGTACTTTGCATTGGGTGTCTGGCCTTTGCAACCTGACCTTATGAATTAATTCTGCAGGGTCTAAAACTATACTGTGATACCAACAGTCTCTAGAATTTTAAGATTACACCAACATTCGACTTCCATGCACTGACACTGAGCAATTGCATTTTAAAATTTAACTTCTTTCCAAAAGTCGAATGACACAAGACAGGGTTTATGCCAGCCCCTGTGGCACTTTTGAGTAAATTAGAAAAAGACCTCCATTCCTCAAGATTCTGCTTGTTGGGAAATTATAATATACAGAATATTTTACTGCCATCTGCTGGAAAATTATTGTAACAAATACACCGAGGTGTGTCTGATGTCTAGGATGTGGATGTTGCCCCTTCAGAAGTTGAGCCCAGCGCAGTGTTTACTTATGGCTGCCTTGGATCCGTTTACCAGACAGAAGCAGAGCAAATGCATATGGTGTTCGGGCGACACTGACAAGGCCGCAAAGGGGAGGGTGTGGTGAGAAAGGGGAGCACGAAGATTCTGGAGATGGGAGATGGACATTACATCCAGGATGCCCACGATGGACGTCATATGTCGCAGACAGAATAAAGAAGCAAAACACCCCTCCAGCCCCAGGCCCTCATCTAGAAGCCTGCGGGTACCCTCTTCTGGGGGCAGGACTGGGAAACGGGCGGGTTGGGGTGCTCTGAAGCAGTTAGAGGAGAAACCGAGGGGCCCGAACCTGAGCGAGCTTCATCATCATGTGGGCAAACACGTGCAGGAATCCCACCACGGCGTCCCAGAGGCGGCTGTGCGCCAGGCTCTGCTGGTTCCCGGTGCAGGGGCCCTGCAGGCGGAGGGCTGCGTGTGGGCGAGGCGCGGCGCGGGGGCCGGCCTCCCTGCCCTGCCCCAGCCGGCGGGCCCTACCTGGATGTACTCAGTGAGGCTGTTGAACACCTGTTTAGCCACCGACATGGCCTTGGAAAAGTTCCTCTTGCCCTGCTCCTCAATGACATCCTTGCCAGAGTAGTACCAGTAGAAATCACTGATGGACTCCTGGGGGCCGACAGAGGGTGAGGGGTTGCTGGGCCAACGATGGCCCCCCAGCCCCCCACCCAGGCCACACCTGGATACCCTTACACCCTCACCTGCAGCCGCAGGAGGTAGTCCACCGTGCAGATGATGATGTTGATAGTGGTCGTGTTTCCTGTCTGTGTCCGTAGGTAGTTTTGGAAATCTAAAAAGATTAAAAGTTATTCATTCATTGAGAATCTACCATGTACTCAGGGAAGTGGACAGTGAGTCATTAATTAATGCATGTGTTCAAATAGGGTGCCTATTGTATGTTGAGGCATATAATCATTAATTTAATAACAGGTATCTACAATATGCAAGATGTGGAGAGGGTCATTTATTCATTGGTTACTTTCCAAAATATGGTCTGGAGCACCTAGAGTGTAGCAAGGAAAATGGGGATTTAGTCCTCTATTTGTTTCCAAAGTGGTTTTTGAATGTCTACAATGTGCTGGGAAGATGGAAGGTTGGTTATTATGTATTTATTTATCCAACAAATATTTATTGAGCACCTACCAAAAGCCAGAGGAAATAAGCATCTGTAATTTCTTTGTTCATTAATTCAATATATACTTACTGAGCATCTATATATATATAAAAGGCTAAGTTACCAACCATATGTACATCTCACTGACCGATTGGCTGGCCAGTACATATGATGCACACTGGCAATTTAAAAATAAATGTTGACTCGTGATGCACCATACATATAATGCTCTCAGTGGTGCCAATCGTACATGTGTGTTTCTATCTGTCATTGTCGATCGTGAATTTGGTTGACACTCCTATTATAGAGGATGGGCGAATAATGATATTAAAATATTTCTTCTAATTAATTTCCTTTCAATGTGCACAAGTCTGTGCACCAGGCTACTAGTATACTAAATGCTAGTGGGAGATGAAGAGTGACCATTTATTCTTTGATCGTACAAATTTACTAGGCATTTACTATGTGCCAGGCACTGTTCTAGGCCCTAGGGCAGTGGTCAGCAAAATGCAGCTCAAGAGCTACATGCGGCTCGAGAGCTACATGTGGCTCGCAAGCCGTGGTTTGCTGCTCTGTTGACTAATGAGTTTGCTGACCACTGCCCTCAGGATATAGCAGTAAAAGAAAACAAAGTCTCTGCCCTTGAAAGATTAGGTTCTCATGTAGTAATTTTCAGTATTTTCTAACTGCAATCTATGGTAGGAAATTCATTTTCCATTGAGACCCAGACATGTGTTTAATCTGAAATTATATCCACATATACCTGAAACAGAAGTTTCACATACTCTTACTATGTGCCATGCATTCTGATATTTTCTGTCTCATTAACTATAAAGAATTCTGATCTCAACCCATTACATCTGTAGTTTTCAACCTTGGCTGCACATTAGAATCACCCGGAGGCAGTTTTAAAAATCCAAATGCTCAGGTCCCACCCTAGACCAATTAACTTAGAACATGAGGGGAGGGTGAAACCTGGGCTTTAGTATTTTTTTAAGGCTCCCCAGGCATACCAATGTGCTATTAGGATGAGAACCTCTATGATAAGCTGGTTCAGGACCTTTGGTGAATTAGTTCCCACTAGTTAAAAAACATTGTTCTATGGCAGAAAGTTTGTAACTATTAAAGCTGAGTGATGGGTACTTGGGGGTTTATTAGACCATTCTCTACTTCAGTGTGTGGTAACAACAACAACAACAACACACTGTTCATTGGTGGCAGGAGTGATGGAGGTCAGCAGAATACTGAGCAGAATGATCTTGGTTGTGATGGGGAAACCCAGAGCAACAATAGTAGCCCAGAGGAGAACCTAGCCTAGCCTGGGTAATCTAGGAGGCTGAAGGAGGGGACCTCTGAGCTGAGACCTGCAGGTAAGTAGGAGTTGATTGTGACCTTGGGCTGTATGACCTTGGGCAAGTTATTGAACCTTTCTATATGGTACAGACTTGCCCGTTTCCATTGGTAACATGGCGGTCACATTTAGTAGACTTAAGAGCAGTGGTCTGCAAACTGCGGCTTGTGAGCCACATGCAGCTCTTTGGTCCCTTGAGTGTGGCTCTTCCACAAAATACCACGGCCTGGGCAAGTCTATTTTGAAGAGGTGGCATTAGAGGAAGTTTAAGTTTAAAAAACTTGATTCTCAAAAGAAATTTCAATCGTTGTACTGTTGATATTTGGCTCTGTTGACTAATGAGTTGCTGACCACTGCATTAGAGCTGTTATATAGTTTTAATACTTTAGCATACATAAAGGAGTTAGGATAGCACTGGTATATAAGTGCTCAGTGAACGTTAAGCTGTTCTTAAAGGGCCTTAAAGAAAGTGCTGAGGTTAAGAGCTGCCCTTTGGAGTGGTGATTCTCAAAGTGTGACCATAGACCACTAGCATCCTCTTGGGACCCTGCTAGACATTCATATTTCTGGGCTCCATCCCAGAACTACTAAATCAGACATCCCAGGGTGAGGCTCAGAAATCTGTATTTTAACAAGGCTTCCAGCTGATTCTCAGGCATGCTTAAGTTTCAAAACCACCTACTTGCCAAATGACTGAACATGGGGTTCAGTGAAGACCTTTCAATGTTGATAGTAATGTCATGTTGCACAGGATGGCTTTAACAATCCTTGAAAGGTATTTCCCCTCCAAAGTCTTACTCCCCCTTTGATTTTCCTATAATCACTTCACAATCACTGCATCAGGCAAAATATGCATTTTTCCTGGTTTCACATTATAAATAAAGTATACTAAAATATTCAAGATTTTATAAGCAGGTTTTCTCATCAATGCTGTTTGCTAACTTCTTTGTGTTCATTTATATCAGACTATATGCACAAATGGTTAGAGATACAGCACTCTACTCTCGTAAAGAACTCTGCCAACTGAGAATGCTGTCATAGTCATGAGCAAGTAAGAGACAAGCCCTTTACCTTCTTTGAATTGTACTGAATACTCAAGACACGCAAGGCATCTGAGATTTCAAATACTTATTTTATTGGGCTGGTTTATGAATCCAAGAACTTAGGCAGAGGACTGGATCACAAATTTACTGGGAGAAAGAAATCACACCCATAGGAATGTTTTCATTTCCAAAAAGTGATAGATCCAGGGAATAAAATTCATTTTTGACACCAAAGATTGATTCCACTTTAGTTGAATTTAAAGAAAGGAAATCTGCTTTCTTTAAAACCAAAATGGCGGCATAGGTGAAGACCTAAACTGCTGCTTCGCACAACAATTTTAAAACTATAACTAAAAGACAGAACAGACATCATCCAGAACCACAGGAAAGCTGGCTGAGTGAAAATTCTACCACTAGAAGGAAAGAGAGGGGCTCATGGAGACTCAGAGGAGCTTCAAAAGCTGAGATATGGAGACACATGCATGGAGAGGACAGGCGGTGGAGGGCCTGGCGGGCTTCCTCTAGCAGGAGGGAGATGGAAACTCCTGACTGCACTGAGCCCCAGTTCCAACTGCACTGAACCCCAGTTCCGGGTGGACACATACAAGGGGAGTCTGAACTGTCAGGAAAAGGGAGAAGTGCATGGAAACTTAGGGGAGCCTCAAAAGGCAGAGGTCTGGAGGTGCATGTGCAAATGCTCACATAGAGGGCTGATTGCTGATTGTGCCACTGGCTTTCTCTAGCAGGAGGAAAGTGGAACCTCCCGACTGCACTGAACTACAGTTTGGACTGCACTGAACCCCAGTTTCGGGTGAGACCCTGCGGACCCAGATTCATAATGGTCTTTGTAGTGCACAGAAACTCAGGGGAGCTGCAAAAGGCAGAGGTCTAGAAGTGCGCATGCGTGAGCACACAGAGAGGGCTGCAGCGACTACCAAGGGACACTGAGATCCAGGGGTCGCGTAGGTCAGGGCTGATGGGAAGCCAAGGATGTCTGCTCAGCCCTGAGACTCCGCCCCATCCCAGCTGAGCACAGAGGCTTTTGCAATTTTGCAAGTCTTGTCTCATAAGGCTGACCCCAGCACAGAAGTTCTCCTGACATAGACACAGCTGATTCTCACAACCAATTGGCTTGGAGGTCAATTCCCCCCCAATTGTTGATACCAACAACAATCAAGACTTAATTACAACAAGGCTATACACACAGTCCACAAAGTGGTGCACCAAGAGAGTCCACCTCAGGTAACTGGGGAGGCGGAGCTACTGGGCCAT
This sequence comes from Lasiurus cinereus, assembly GCA_011751065.1. Taxonomy (NCBI): domain Eukaryota; kingdom Metazoa; phylum Chordata; class Mammalia; order Chiroptera; family Vespertilionidae; genus Lasiurus; species Lasiurus cinereus. Next base: position 2,485,544 of record JAAGEH010000370.1, read on the forward strand.
ATGGGACACGTAGCACACAAAGTACTCTACCAACTCGGAAGCAGTGAAAATGCGGAGACAAAGGAACAGATCACAAATGAAAGAAATAGAGAAAAACAAATGACTGGATATAGAGTTCAAAACCACAGTTATAAGGTTTTTCAAGAATTTCCTAGAAAAGATGGATAAATTTAGTGAGACCCAAGAGGAGATGAAAAAGGACCAACTAGAAATTAAACATACACTGACTGAAATAAAAAATATTATAGAGAGACCTAACAGCAGACTAGAGGAAGGCAAGAATCAAGTCAAATATTTGAAATACAAAGAAGCAGAAAACACTCAACTGAAAAAGCAAAAAGAAAAAAGAATCCAAATATGTGAAGATAGTGTAAGGAGCCTCTGGGACAACTTCAAGCGTACCAACATCCGAATTATGGGGGTGCCAGAAGAAGAGAGAGAGCAAGATACTGAAAACGTATTTGAAGAAATAATGACTGAAAACTTCCCCCACCTGGTGAAAGAAATAGACTTATAAGTCCAGGAAGCGCACAGAACCCCAAATAAAAGGAATCCAAAGAGGACACACCAAGATACATCATAATTAAAATGCCAAGAGCAAAAGACAAAGAGAGAATATTAAAAGCAGCAAGAGAAAAACAGTTAATTACCTACAAGGGAGCATCCATAGAACTGTCAGCTGATTTCTCAACAGAAACTATGCAGGCCAAATGGGAGTGGCAAGAAGTATTCTAAGTGATGAATAGCAAGAACTTATAACCAAGATTACTCTACCCAGCAAAGCTATCATTCAGAATTGAAGGGTAGATAAAGAACTTCACTGATAAGAAAAAGCTAAAGGAGTTCATCAACACCAAACCAGTATTACATGAAATGCTGAAAGGTACTCTTTAAGAAGAGGAAGAAGAAGAAAATGGTAAAGGTAAAAATTATGAACAACAAATATATATTTATCAACAAGTGGGTCTAAAAATCAAGTGAATTAAAAAGCTGATGAACAGAATAAACTAATGAATATAATAGAATCAGGGGCATAGAAAGGGAGTGGACTGACAAATCTCAGGGGGAAATGGCTGAGGGGGGTGTGGGAAGAGACTGGACAAAAATCATACATCTATGGATGAGGACAATGTGGGGGAGGTAAGGGCAGAGGATAGGGTGGAAACTAGGTGGAGAGGAGCTATGCGGAGAAAAAAGAGGAACAATTGTAATAATCTGGACAATAAAGATTTATTAAATTAAAATAAAGAAAAAAAACTTAAGAAAAATCCTAGTTATGTGGCAGAAGAGTATTTTTTAAAAATATATTTGCAGAAGAGTATTTAATAAACATTGAAGAATAGTTGTGGCCCTAAGAGCTTTGGAGACTATAAAGCAATAGATCATGTTTTATTCTTCGTTAAAAAGAGTGAAGATTAGAGATATTTACAAATTAGTTACCTTAGAGAGCACTAGCCACGTAGGGCACAGATATGTGGACGTTAGGTTTATAATTACTCCTATTCTTGTCATGAAGGCTAATTTCTGGGCAGTCTGTGGTTTCATAATCACCTGCTAAGCATTATAACCATAACCTTGGGACTAGAATGACTTTGGGTAGAATGTTTGTTGGACAGAGTTTGGACTGTCCCTTTAATGTTATAAGCTATGTATGCCACAAGGGGTTTTATTTTCTCCCTGACTATGTGTTTAACTTGTTGGTCACCCTTGAACCAGAACAAATGTAAAAACTCTCGCTTAAATTAGGAAGGAATCTGTAGTTATTCCTTGTGGCAAAGCATTTTTATAAGCAAAATTAATAAGCAATACAATATAATAAAAGGCTAATATGCAAGAATTTAGGCAGAGGACTGGATCACAAAGACCAAACAATGGGACGACCCTGAGTTATCTGCTTTTACTATGTGTTATTTTGTGTGTATGACTTTTGTTCTGTATTTTCTGTTCAATTATTCATATACATATATATATGTTTATATATATATATATATATATATATATGTGTGTACCTAAGTTACTGTTACAACTGGCCAACCAGTGGCTATGACAGTGCACTGACAACCAGGGGGCAGATGGTCAATGCAGGAGCTGCCTCCTGATGGTCAGTGCACTCCCACAACCAACCTCCCATGGTCTCTCCCTCCAGCTGGCCAGCTCCGATCAGCCCTGATCACTGGCCAGGTCAAGGGATTCTACCCGTGCACAAATTTGTTGTCCAGGCCTCTAGTTGTAATAGATCAATTGAAAAATGCCATGTGATATTTCCCCCTGTACAAGACCAAAGTATGGAAATCCATAACATTTACTCAACTTTGAAGTGACTGGAAAAATGGCAAGTAGCTAATTATACATTTTGGCAAATTGATTTTTGGCCAAATTGGTTTCTGATAGATTGCTTTTGGACTGGCCAGGAAGTGAATTTCTGGCTAGATTCCAGAAATTCAAGAGACATTTAGGAAGGTGGGTGGATTGAGTTTGACCCTGGCTGAAAGTAAATGATGGACAATGGGGTAAGGATAGATAGTGAGGTCATCACTGTTAAGGGAGGAAGAAACTAGAGATTAACTCGGGCAACTCTTCCAGACTGTCCCCAAACCTCACCTCCTCTCCACTCCACTCACCCTTCCTTCTTACCATTATTATGCCCCTCGCAGAGCAATTGCAGGAATCGGAATAGGTCTTGGGTGAATTCATCATCTGCCATGACCTTCTCCCCTGGGTGGAGAAAGGGGCAGGGCCCAGAAGGGGTGAGATGCGCCAGAACATGACATGCATACATGGCTCATGCACACTGCACACGCATGCGCAAAGCATAGGGAGGGGGGTAGCAGCCATCACTTCAAAGACATTGTGAGGGCCATGGACATCCACGACACCAGGAGTCCATGATTTCAGAATCTGTGACAGCTGATGTAGACCTGATGGGCCCTGAGTCATGAAGCTGGGGCCTTGGGTGTCTTTACAACATCAGTGTCTTTCTGATGTCATCATTATGTGACATCTGGGAGTGTCTGCCTGAACCAGCAAAGGTTCAAGCAGCTGGCACCTCCCTCAGCATTCCTCCAGGGCCAAAGGGTTAATGGATTATGGGGATTGGGATCACTTTCACACAAAGGCTCTGAGCAGAAAGGGATAAGACTGAAATAGGCTCAGGTGCCTTGAAAGCAGCCCATTCAGGAGAAGCAGTGTGTGTGTGTGTGTGTGTGTGTGTGTGTGTGTGTGTGTGTGAACATGGGCCAATCAGAACAGCCATCTGAAATAAGCCGAAAAGAAGGGCTGTAGGGGAGGAAAAAGAGGGGAGGCTAGGGCCAATCAGAGCAGGCACAGAGGATGCAGACACACCAATCAGAGTGGAAGCTAGGAGCAACCAATCTGATTGGTGGATGGGACTGCAGAACCCACCAATGTGGAGTGGGGTCATGGTGCAGAGAGCAGGGGTGGGCGGGAATTGGGATCACCCCACCCTGGGGCTGTGAATCTGGGTTAGGAAATCTGAGAACATCCATCTGGAAAAGGACATTTGCCATCTTCTCTAGCTTCTATTTTACAGATGGGGAAACTGAGGCCAATGGAAAGTAGGTAAGTGGCTAATCTGAGATTTGAATCTTGATCTCTGGACCCTGTTCTCAAGACTTTCTTCAGGTACAGCGACCCAGGAAAGAATTTTTTCCTCTCTGGATGTCCCAGATCCTCAGCCCCCAGGTGAAGGGGGTGATGGGGGTAAGAAGGGAGGGTTGGCGGAGTAGCACAGCAAGGGGAATGGGCTGGGGAAATTACCGTTCTGGCGGTTGATGACTGGGGCAGCCAACAGGTTGGGAGGAGGAAGCAGGAAAAAAGAGGGGAAAAAGAGACAGAAGGAGATAGACAGAAAAACACAGTGACACAAGGTCAGGGACGAAGACACAGACATGGAAAAAGAAACAGCCCATACAGAAAGAGCGATAAGGATACAGAAAGAAGCCAGGAGGAGAGTAGGAAATGATGGTAAAGGCATTGTGAAAGAAAGGAGAGGGAAGAGAAAGAGAGATGGACAGGTAAAGGTAGAGAGGCAGGAGGCAAGGATCAGAGCAGAAAGGTTAAACACATCACAACACGGCAAAGAAGAGACTTGATTAACTCGGATTAGGGACATTAATAAGAGAACAGCAACCAGGGTGGGAGACTTGGGGCTTGTGGAAGGCAGGGTCCATGTGGTGATGGGTAAGAGAACACAGGACACAAGGGCACCTAGGAGTGGAGATCATGGGGGGGAAGACCCTGGAGGAATTGGGAATAGGACTGGGCACTACTGCATGGGGTAGGGGAGAGGAGACCTGGGGATGCTTTTGGAGAGGGGGTGTCTTGGAGGAAGGGAACCCTGGGCAATGTTGGGTAAGGGGCAGATCCTGAAGGAAAAAGAAATTCCATGGAAAGGGAAGCCCAAGAGAAGGCCTCACCAGTTCCATCCTCGTTCACCATGCCCAGCCCTTCTGCCTTGTTCTGTCTCTCGAACGCATTGAGATCCAGGACGCTGAGGGGAAGAAAGGGAAGATGGGAAGATGTGCTGATATCCTCTTCCAGAGCCCCACAGCCCCTGGACGGTGAAGGGTGAAGAGTCATGGGAAACCATTAATGAGCAGAGATCAAGAGGAAGCAGAAACTAAGAGTTGGCAGAAGCTGTGAAGTAATATGGGGTAAGGATGAAATGTGTCCTAGTTGATATCAGGAGGGTACAGGAACCATCAATCAGCAAAAACTTCAGAGGGTCAACATCAAGAAGAGAACAAAGATAGACAGTCATAGAGTCACATTAATAGAGATCATTAAAGAGAGAGCGCCCAGATTCCCTGCTTCTCGGTGCCCCTTGAATTCTCAACAGCCTTCCAGTTCCTCCTGTCTGGATCCATGGGGTGCCATTTTGCCTCCCTTATTGTTGCACATGAATTCTAATAATAAACTTTCTAATGTTTGAGCTAGTCTGAACGAGTCTCTGTTCCTGGAACCAAGAGAGTGGAACTAGAAATGGTAGCAGGAGTAGGGGCACAGTGGCACCAAATAGTTTCACTAAAAGGTAGATACTAGAGCCTACCTGCATGTCTGCATCAGCGCCTGGATACTCTGGAAGAACCCAACTTCCTTCTTGTCCTTCAGATAATCCAGCATTTTCTGCAGAGGGGTGGCAGAACAGGGGGATCTGGTAGTCACACAGGAGCCTACTAACTCTCTTGGTCCTCCTCCCAAGTCCCTTCTGCTACCTGCTGCACATCAGCATTGCCCCCATTTAGGATGGAGATGCCCAGCTTCAGGGTGGAGGACACCATAGCTCCTGTCTCTCCTAGGGAGTGGGGCAGCAGGGGACAAAAAATGGTCCACTTAGTTTGGGAGCGGAGTTCTCCATCCACCAGAAAACAGCCAATGCAGGGGATGTGGGAGAAAGGGTCAGAGGAGTGTGGAAGTGTAATAGTGATGGAAGGATGAACAAGAAATCACAAAGCAAGTGAAACATGCAAGGACTGGTGTGAGTGTGCAAACCACAGACATGCAGGGGTAAGAGAATGTGCCGCTGGGTCCACAGGAAATGTGGGTTGGGAGAGTAAAAACAGGATGAATGTGCTCAGGAGGAGCCGGATGCTTGTGGAGGGCACCTTTGCAGGCACTGATCATCTGCAGCACCATCTCCGCCGCCCCTCGGTTGTGCAGCCGTGCTTGCTGGTACAGGAGTCTCTGCTTCTCCATCTCTTTTTCCTGGGGCAGAGCCAGGCCCATGGTGCCAAGTGAGTCCCTCCCCCCCAGGCAAGCCCCTTGAGCATGGTGTGCTCCCTGCTCCAGTCATTGGGTCATTCCTTCAAGTCATAAACCTCCACTATCTCTTGGCACAAAAATGGTTAAGAAAATTCAGGAAATTCTGGCTGATTGCCTTAATGATGAATAGGTGGGTTAATTGCAAGTTTACTAGCTCTTTCTCACTGCGTGGCTTTTGCAAATGTTGTTACCTTACACAGTGGTTGGCAAACTCATTGGTCAACAGAGCCAAATATCAGTACAAAGATTGAAATTTCTTTTGAAGGCCAAATTTTTTAAACTTAAACTTCTTTTAACGCCACTTCTTCAAAATAGACTCTTCCAGGTCATGGTATTTTGTGGAAGAGCCACACTCAAGGGGCTAAAGAGCCACATGTGGCTCGCAAGCCGCGGTTTGCTGACCACGGCCTTACCTGAAACACCTTTCTCCTTTTCTTCAACTGGCACTCCCCTCCTCAGACATCCCTTCCTCTGAGAAGCCCTTCCTGCCAACCTGCAACTCTGGCTGGGTGGAGCACCTTGGGTGGGCTTCCACAGCTCCCTGAACTTACCCCTGAGCCGCTCTGCTTTCTCAGCCCTGAACCCCCCGCCTGAGCTTCCCTGTTCACCACCATGAATACTCTGTGCTGTTACTGTCTGTGATGCACATGTCTCCCCAATGGACTAACTTGGTCACTGCTGTGTCCCCAACATCACCCAACCCAGGGCCTGGCTCAGAGTACTCCTCTGTGAGTGTATGCTGAATGAATGAGGATGACTGAATCAGGGTCCTGCATCCCTTCCTCCAGGACCTCCTGATCCCACCTACCTCAAATGAAACCTCAACCTCTTCTTCAGCTTCGCCGTTCTCCCCTCCCTCCTCCAGGTGACAGCTCTGAGGATGGGGCATAAGTTAGGGATGATGGGGAACAGAGGAGATCCTCAGTCCACCCCACCCCTTTCAGTGGACAGGCGTTGCAGCTGAGGAGAAGAGGATCTACCTTGGATGGGGGTAGGGCCTCACCTTTGCCATGATATCAGCATACGCCATGTATAGGTAATCCTCATCCAGTTTGCTGTGGAAGTAATTGGGAGACAGTCAGGACCCAATGGAGAGAACCCGGTCTTATAGCAGCTTCCAGATTTCCTTTGGAAAGCCAGCCCTCCCCATGCTCAGCCTGTGTGCTTCACCCAGGGTAAATTGTCCATTGCCAGAATGAGCCTATGATGAAGACAGGGCCAATCAGTACTTTTTTTCTGCTTGGCCACAGTAACAGGCTAGAGATAGTCCAGTGGAAACTCATATGGGGAATTTTGCTGAAGCTATTGGTAGAATTATTCCCTTTCCACTGGGGTTGCTAAAATGGTGTGATAGAAACATTGCAGTTTCTGGGTTCATCTTACCACCCTGACAACTATTATTCTTGAATAATAATAATAATAATAATAATAATAATAATAATAATAATGGCCAAGAGCTATTAAATGTTTATCCTATGTTAATCCCTATTCTAAATGAGAGAGATATATAAATTCTCACAATCATCTTATTAGGTAGGTATATTAGCCACATTTTACCAGTGAGAAAACTGAGGCATAAAGACCCTTCTTTGCCAAGATCACACAACTTTACTGGGGTTCACACCTGGATAGTCTAACTCCAGAGTCATTGCTTTCCCAGGACACTGAACTTCCCAGCCGCCCTTGCTGCTGTTAGTAGCCTGATGCCAGAATTCTGGCCAATGAGATTTGTGCAGAAGCCCATCAAGGAGAGGGCTTCTCTCCTTGGATAAAAAGATCTTGGCCTTGAAAAAAACCAAGATGGCGGCATAGGTGAAGACCTAAACTGCTGCCTTGCACAACATTTTCAAAACTATAGCTAAAAGACAGAACAGACATCATCCAAAACCACAGGAAAGCTGGCTGAGTGGAAATTCTACAACTAGAAGGAAAGAGAGGGGCTCATGGAGACTCAGAGGATCTGCAACAAGCTGAAATATGGAGACATGTGCTTGGAGAGGTTGGACGGCAGAGTGCCTGACTGGCTTCCTCTAGCTGGAGGGAGCAGAAACTCCCGACTGCACTAAACCCCAATTCCAACTGCACTGAACTCCAGTTCCAACTGCACTGAACCCCAGTTCCGGGCGGACTCATACAAGAGGAGTTTGAACTGTTGTGAAAAGGGAGGAGTGCATGGAAACTCAGGGAAACTCAGGGAAACCAGGAAAGGCAGAGGTCTGGAGGCATGCGAGCCGTTCGTACAGAGAGGACTGACTGTTGATTGTGCCACTGGCTTTTTCTAGCAGGAGGAAGGTGGAACCTCCCCATTGTACTGAACAACAGTTCAGACTGCACTGGACCCCAGTTTTGGGTGAGACCCTGCGGACCCAGATTCATATGGGTCCCTGGAGCACACAGAAACTCAGGGGAACTGCAAAAGGCAGATGTCTGGAGGTGCGCGAGTGCAAGTGCACACAGAGAGGGCTGCAGCGACTACCAAGGGACACTGAGATCCAGGGGTCGCGTAGGGCAGGGCTGGTGGGAAGCCAAGGCTGTCTGCTCAACCCTTAGACTCCACCCCATCAAACCCTAGCACAGAGGGTTTTACAATTTTGCAAGTCTTGTATCAGAAGGCTGACTCCAGCACAGAAGTTCTTCTGGCATAGATACAGCTGATCCTCACAACCAATTGGCTTGGAGGTCAATTCCCCCCAGTGATACCAACAACAATCAATACTAAACTACAACAAGGCTGTACACACAGTCCACAAAGGGGTGCACCAAGAGAGTCCACCTCAGGTAACTGGGGAGATGGAGCTACTGGGCCATATAGGACACCTAGCACACAAAGCTACTCTACCAACTCAGGGAAGCAGTGAAAATGTGGAAATAAAGCAACTGATCACAAATGAAAGAAATGGAGGAAAACAAATGACTGGATATAGAGTTCACGACCACAGTTATAAGGTTTTTCAAGAATTTCCTAGAAAAGATGGATAAATTTAGCGAGACCCAAGAGGAGATGAAAAAGGACCAACTAGAAATTAAACATACACTGATTGAAATAAAAAATATTATACAGAGACCTAACGGCAGACTATAGGTAGGCAAGAATCAAGTCAAAGATTTGAAATACAAAGAAGCAAAAAACACTCAACTGGAAAAGCAAAAAGCAAAAAGAATCCAAATATGTGAAGATAGTGTAAGGAGCCTCTTGGACAACTTCAAGCATACCAACATCAGAATTATAGGGGTGCCAGAAGAAGAGAGAGAGCAAGATACTGAAAACCTATTTGAAGAAATAATGACTGAAAACTTCCCCCACCTGGTGAAAGAAATAGACTTACAAGTCCAGAAAGCACAGAACCCCAAACAAAAGGAATCCAAAGAGGACCACGCCAAGATACATCATAATTAAAATGCCAAGAGCAAAAGACAAAGAGAGAATATTAAAAGCAGCAAGAGAAAAACAGTTAATTACCTACAAGGGAGCACCCATAAGATTGTGAGTTGATTTCTCAACAGAAACTATGTAGGCCAGATGGGAGTAGCAAGAAATATTAAAAGTGATGAATAACAAGAACCTACAACCAAGATTACTCTACCCAGCAAAGCTATCATTCAGTATTGAAGGTCAAATAAAGAGCTTCACTGATAAGAAAATGCTAAAGGAATTCATCATTACCAAACCAGTATCATAAAATGCTGAAAGGTATTCTTTAAGAAAAGGAAGAAGAAGAAAAAGGTAAAGATAAAAATTATGAACAAGAAATACATATCTATCAACAAGTGAATCTAAAAATCAAGTGAATAAGAAATCTGATGAAAAGAATAAATTGGTGAATATAATAGAATCAGGGGCAGAGAAAGGGAGTGGACTGACAAATCTCAGGGAAAAGAGGTGAGGAGGGTGTGGAGAGAGATGGGACAAAAATTGTACACCTATGGATGAAGACAATGGAGGGAGGTAAGGGCAGAGGATGGGGTGGGAGCTGGGTGGAGGGGAGCTATGGTTGAAAAAAGAGGAACAATTGTAATAATCTGAACAATAAAGATTTATTAAATTAAAAAAAGATCTTGGTCTTGCATAGAGGAAATAAATTCTTTTCCCTTCTTTCTGCCTGGCACGTGGTCATGTCAGGAAGTTTAGCATCCATTTTGTGACCACAAGATAAAAGCTCAGAATGCAGTGCAGAAAGCCTGAGCAAGCCTGTCAGCCTGAATGACTCATGACTGTCATTGTGTCACTGCCTAGCCTGGACTTCCTACCTCCTGACTTCATGTTACATTAGAAAAATAAATCTCTGTGCTGCCATTTCCTTGTCCACGAAAGACTTGATAATAGTGTCTATCTTATAGGGTGAAGATTAAGTGAGAGAATATAGATGTCAAGTGCTTAGCACAGTGCCTGACACAAAAGCAGTTGATAAATGTCACCTGTTATCAGCAGCAGCACCATTACTTTGGTCATTTATTCCCAAGACTGTCAATAGCTCATATGCAGCCTTGTGAGAATTAGAAAAAGGACCCCCTTCCACACTTCCCTCTGTTGGAAATTTGTTGTAATTTAGTGATTTGTTCTTATAATATACTGATTTTGTTTGAGCAAGGTGCTTTCTTCTAAAAATGTCAAAATCAAATTGCCTGTGATGTGAAACCTTCAGAGATGCCCTTGTGAGTGCTCTGCCTGCACATGGTACATGGTGGCCCTGCCAGTCCTCGTAAAGTGACATTGAGAGATCAGCTCCCGTAGGACACAGAAGGTCTCTCTTGAGGAACAGGGAGGTTGCTGGGGGCAGGGAGGTAGTAGGTTATTTCCCCAAGACCTATGAAGGGTCCTCACCTCTTTTCAGTCAAGGCAGTGCGGCTAAAGTGCAAGACCAGTTGGTGCAGGGGGTCTGGCTTCTTCTCCTCCACTTCTTCCTCTTCCTCCTCTTGCTCCCCAGCTTTCTGCAGGAAGGAGTGGGGTTGGGGAAGGAGCTTCCAGAATCCCCTCCTGTCTCACCCATAGCCCTGATGGGCTGGATTTTTTTCTCAGATGCCCCACATCCTGCACCCTTCTCTGGTTCTGCCGAAGCCAGAGGCCATCTTTTTCATACCTCTCAATGTGAAAGATGATCCCTGGAGATGTACAACAGGCAACCTCAGCCCTATTCAGCTCTGCCCCCACATTCCCAGGCAAGCCCCAGCTTACTGAAAGGTCATCTATCATGCGGTCCTCAAAACTGTGGTCTTCAGTTAGGATCCATGTGGCCTTGTACCTCTCTAGGAACATGTTACATGCCCGGTGCCTGCAAGGGAAATGTGTGGGGTGACAGTGGGATCTTCTCTCCTCTGCTTCCTCTGACCTCTTATGAATTTGCCTCACCAACTGTTCCTAAAGGGCTCATCATATTGGCACTCCTCCTCCCCGTCAGCCACCCTTTCTTTGAGGTCCCTTTAGCTCCCCTTTACCCGGGGTGTCTTACGTGGGCAGATTGTACAGGGGGGTCATGCGGAAACAGGCAACGACTGCCCTCCGGCGCTGCTTGGACAAGAGCTTGTGCCACACAGCCTTCTTGGACTTGTAAGGGTGCTCGACCTGGGGGCAGAACAATATCATGTCCCCAGACTCTGCCCCTGGCCTGATTCCAACTTCCAGCCTGAAACTGTCCATCTGTCCAGGTCTTACTAACAGGGCCAAAGAAACACTTTGGTTCCACTGACAGAGTCAAGGTTCTAACCTGTTTTCTGCTTCCAGACCAAAATTTCTCTCCTAGGCCCCACCCACAGACCCAGGGTCTCTACCCAGGCTCCGCCCCCAATTTCAAGGCCCTTCCCAGAGAGTCAAGTACTCTCTCTATCAGTCTTTATTACCTGAACCAAAGTTCTGTTCTGGGCCCAAGATTGAGCGCACTGATTCAAGTTTCCATTCTAAGCCTCAATTTATTTATTTATAATTCATCTTAACGTTAGACTTAAAGAAAACCCTTAAAAATATTTTTATTGATTTCAGAAAGAGGAAGTGAGAGGGAAAGACAACAATGATGAGAGAATCACCCATTAGCTACTTCATGCATGTTCCTTACTGGGAATCAAGCCCTTAACTTGGACATGTACCCTAACAGGGAATCAAACCATGACCTCCTAATTCATGGGACTAAGATGGCAGCATAGGAAAACGCTTGTACTCATTGCCTCCCAAAACCACATCAAAATTACACTTAAAATACAGAACAATAACAATCCAGTACCACCTGAAATCTGAATGGAAGTTCTACAACTAGAGAAATAAAGAAGAAAGCACCCTGAGACTGGTAGGTGGGGCAGAGGCATGAAATGGGTTGGATCGGCACCCACATATGTGGATTTTTTAATTGGGTGAGAGATCATCTTTGTGGAGGCCTCCCATGAAGAGCAAAGGGTCCCAGCTTCTTACTAGACCCCCAGCCTAGGATCCCAGAGCTGAGAAAAGAAGTCCCCATAACTATGGGCTGTAAGAAACAGCAGGGATTGGGGCTCAGTAACACGGAGGCTGCTGGAGACCCAGCTGATCCTCTCAAAGCATCTCCCTGTACACAAATTGAACTTACAAGGTCCTACTTCCTCTGAGCTCCAGTGCCAGGAAAAATCTCTAGAGAATACAGACACATACGGGGAGGAACTGGATTGTATAGCATCAGGGCAGGAACTCAGGGGTGGCTTTCTCCTAGTCAGAGATGCTAACAGGGGTCATTGTTCCTGTGTTTGGATCTCCCCAGTCGCATGGCTGACTGGCAGCCATATATGTTTGCTCCACTACCCTAGTGATTCCCGGAGAGCCTGCCCTATCCAATTTTCAGCCCCACCCAATCTGTGTGCAGTAGCTTTTGCATATAAATGGCCTGTCTTTGCTCAGACTTCAGACTTTGCTAAAATCTCTCAAACAAGCTGCAACGGGGTCAGGGAGCCCCAAACATATCAGTAAAAGGCCCAATACCCAGCACTAGCACCAGCCTGCCTTCACAGCTGAGCCTTACTTGGGCACTTCCAAAACTGATACAAATAGGAGGAATCTGCAGATAGTTGGCCCCAGGCAGTAGTTAACTTTGCACTGCCCTGGAGACCAAAGAGCCAGTGCACCCAGTGGTCAGTATCAGGTCATACCAGATTACAACTCTATGCATCCATAAGTGACACACTCAAGGGCAGACTCAGTGAGCACCAAAGTCCCACTAAAGCAAGTCCTGCTCTTTAGGGGTGTCTCCTACACAGAAGCTCTTCTATTGTAGCTATAACTGGTTCTCACAGCCAATTGGTCTGGAGATCAATTTCTCCCAATGACATCAACAATGATCAAGAATTAACTACAACAAGACTGTGCACAAGCACACAAAGTGCCTAGCTCAGGTGACTGGGGAGGCTGAGCTACTGAGGTCTATAGGACACCTATAGACACCTATAGCCTTGTGTGCAAGGCTACCCTATCAACTCAAGGAGACATAGCAACTCTACACAATACATAGAAACAAATACAGGGAAGTAGTCAAAATCCAGAGACAAAGAAACATGTCAACAATGAAAGAAATGGAAGAAAGCAAACTACTGGCTAAAACTAGTTTGGCTCAGTTGATAGAGCATTGACCTGGGGACTGAAAGGTCCCCGGTTTGATTCCAGTCAAGGTCATGTATCTTGATTGTGGGCACATCCCCAGTAGGGGTTGTGCAGGAGGCAGCTGATAGATGTCTCTCTCTCATCGATATTTCTAACCTTCTATCCCTCTCCCTTCCTCTTTGTAAAAAATAAATAAAATACATTAAAAAAAGAAAAGAAAGCAAACTACTGGATTTAGAGTCTAAAACCACATTATAAGGTTAGTCAAGAATCTTCATGAGACCTTCAAGGAACTTAGTGAGACTTTCAAGGATCTCAGTGAGAATGCCAAAAAGAGGTAGATAGTGGGGTGTAGGGGAAACTAACCAGTCAGAAATTGAGCATACGCTGGCTTAAATAAGAAATAATATATAGGGATTCAAGAGTAGAGTAGAGTATTCCTAGAATCAAATCAATAATTTGAAATATGAGGAAGCAAAAAACACCCAATCAGAAGAGCAAAAAGAAAAAAGAATCCAAAAATATGAAGATAGTATAAGAAGCCTCTGAAACAACTTCAAGTGTACCAATATTTGCATTATGAGGGTGCTAGAAGAAGAAAAAAAGCAAGATATTGAAAACGCATTTGAGAAATAATGACAGAAAACTTCCCCTACCTGGTGAAAGAAATAGACTTATAAGTCCAGAAAGCACAGAGAGTCCCAAACAAGGGAACCCAAAGAAGCCCACACCAAGACACATCTTATTAAAATGCCAAGGGCTCAAGACCAAGAGAGAATCTTAAAAGCTGCAAGAGAAAAACAGTTAACTACAAGGGAGCTTGGTTGTCAGCTGATTTCTCAATGGAAACTAAACAGGTATAAGGGATTGGCAAGAAATATTCAAAGTGAAGAATAGTAAGGACCTACAATTAAGATTACTCTGTGCCAGTGCTCAGCAAACTCATTAGTCAGCAGAGCCAAATATCAACAGTATGACAATAGAAATTTCTTTTGAGGGCCAAATTCTTTAAACCTAAACTTCTTCTAACACCTCTTCTTCAAAATAGACTCACCCAGGCTGTGGTATTTTGTGGAAGAGCCACACTCAGAGGGCCAAAGAGCTGCATGTGGCTTGTGAGCCATGGTTTGCCGACCACTGCTCTACCCAGCAAAGCTCTCATTTAGAATTGAAGGTCAGATAAATAGCTTCACAAACAAGAAAAGCTAAAGGAGTTCATCATCACCAAATCAATATTACATGAAATGTTGAAGGGTATTTTTAAAAAATATATATTTTATTGATTTTTTACAGAGAGAAAGGGAGAGGGATAGAGAGTTAGAAACACTGATGAGAGAGAAACATTTATCAGCTGCCTCCTGCACACCTCCTACTGGAGATGTGCCCTCATCAAGGTACATGCCCTTGACTGGAATCGAACCTGGGACCTTTCAATCCACAGGCTAATGCTCTATCCACTGAGTCAAACCAGTTTTAGCTGAAGGGTATTTTTTAAGAAGAGAAAGAAGAAGATAAAAAATATGAACAATAAAAAGGCAATCCTATATAATAAAAGGCTAAATATGCAAATTGACAAAGCAGTGGAACAACTGGTGAGCAGGCCTAAGCTGTCAGTTGGAATCCCCCAAGGGCTCCCAGACTGCAAGAGAGCACAGGCCAGGTTGAGGGACCCACCTGAGTGCACAAATCTAGTCTATATAATAAAAGGCTAATATGTAAATTGACTGAATGGCAGAAGGACTAGTTGCTATGATGTGCACTAACACCAGGAGGGAGACACTCAATGCAGGAGCTGCCCCCTAGTGGTCAGTGACTCCCACAAGGGGAGTGCCACTTGACCAGAAGCCGGGCTCATGGCCAGCAGCCCTGTGGGGAATGGGCCTAAGCTGGCAGTTGGACATCCCCTGAAGGTTCTCAGACTGCAAGAGGGCACAGTCTGGGCTGAGGTACCCCCCAAGTGCATGAATTTCATGCACTGGCCTCTAGTAAATATATATCTGTCAACAATTGAATCTAAAAATAAAAATAAACAAATAAGAAATCTAATAAACAGAATAAACTGATGAATAAAATAAAATCAGAAGCATGGAAATGGAACAGATTGAAGATTCTCAAAGAGAAGGGGAGTAGGAGGATGGGGAGAGATTAAACAAAAATCTTATATGCATACTAGAGGCCTGGTGCACAAATTCATGCATGGGTGGGATTTCTTGGCCTGGCTGATGATCGGTGCCAATTGGGGCTGCAGAAGGTTGGCCTGGGGAGCAGGGACTGTGGAAGATTGGCAGGCCCAAGGGGAGGTGGGGTTTCAGGACGTTCAGCCGGTGGCCCAATTGAGACCATTGGGGCCTGCTGGCTGGAGGGAGAAATTGTGGGAGGTTGGCCAGCTAGCCCTCTGGGGGCCAATCAGGGCTGGCTGGCTGGAAAAAGGGAGTGAGAGAGGGTGGTTGGCTGTAGGAGGTTGGCTGTGGGAATGCATTGACCACCAAGGGGCAGTACTTGTGTTGAGCATCTGTCCCCTGATCATCAGTGTGTGTCATAGTGACCAGTCGACCGGTCCTTCGGTCATTTGGTTGCTTAGGCTTTTATATATATAGATATGCATTACCTATGGACACAGACAATAGGGTGGTGAAGACCTGGGGGTGGGGATTAGATCCAGGTGGAGGGGGGGAATGGGGGAAGATGTAAGGGTTTCGGATAAAAGTTAGGATTTCTCAATAATAAACATTAATTTTTAAAAAAGGATCAACCACTGATCCCCACTGGCTGGACCTAAGCCTCGATTTAAACTCAAGATTCCATGCAAGCTTCACTTACAGACACAAGACCCACCCTTTTGCCTCCCCCCCAGAAAAGCCTCAGGCCCTGCCCACAAATGTAAGGCCTGCCCCTTGTCCAGCCAGGAGATCATATGCCAGCTGCCCACCTGCTCCAGGTGGTAGAGCACTGCAGACACTTCCTGGACTCTCCGCACGATCTTTTCAGGGTCGTCTGCATCCTCCTCACGGCCCGGGAGGCCCCGGTACAGGGCCATCTGCCAGCGCAGAGAAGGGGAGCCTTCCACCTGAGAGGAGGAAGAACAGTGGGCTGGCATTAGGACCTCTACCCTGTCCACAAAGCCCTCCCTCCGCTTGGTTTCTGGCAGGGTGGGGTGGGGTGGGGTGGGGAATGGCCCTACACGCAGTGGCTGCTCTGGCCTTCCTGGCCCCTTTCAATGCAGTCATATTTAAATCCGTGAGAAGTGAGTACAAATTAAGGTCCCTCTTTCGATGCCTGGTGCATAGTTAGTGCTCATAAATTGGCTCTTTTTGTTGCTGGTATCCCAATGTGCCTATATGCAGATTAAGGAGACCTACCTTTCCTTGAAGGTGAAGATTGTTATGCAGAAATTCCCGGACCTCCTCATCCGTGTCTTTCTGTTGGGGTGGGGGAAAAGAGACATGGCCAGGCTGGGTCACTCCTGAGGCTCAGCTCTCTCCATGACACATAACCCTTTCCCTTCTAAGACTGTCACCCCAGCAGCTGGTGGGAGGCTTGTGTAGGGAGTATGGGAGAAAAACTTGAAAGGAATCAGAGATCAGGGGTGGTCAGAGGGGGAGTCCTAGAGGCCATGGAGGCATCTTGAAGAGACAGTAAGAATTAGAAGGGCCTCCTAGGTATATGAGAGGAGGTAGAAGGTGACAGGCTATCCTCAAAGATCAAATAAAACCACAGAGGGATTATTGGAAGTCAGAGAAGGGTCAAGTAAGTGGGAGATGGATGAAGTGTATTTGGTCAGATGGGGTGAAGGGGGTTATAAGGAAGATGGCCAGGTTAGTAGAGGTCATGGGAGATCAGGCATATCAACCAAGTAATAAGTAGGGTTTACACAGACCAAAGGAAGGCTCAATAGGGTGGGGGTTCCCTAGGGTCCCAGGAGAGGGAGGCCCTCAAGAACCAAGTTGAGGGGGTCAAAGAGCTCTTTGGGGTCTTGGTAGGACTCAGCAAGGCCCTAGGAGGAGCCTGAGGTCCTAAGGATACCAGGAGAGGTCAGTGGGGGGTAGTAAGTTGTAAAGGTGCTTAGCAGGGTCCTGGGGAGGGGGGGAGGTTTTAAAGGTCTTGAGATAGGACCCTCTTAGGTTCTTGTGGTGAAAAGGATCAGGAGTTGGGGAGAGTGTTATTCCATACAAGGGGTAAGTGGGGTCCTGAGAGGCCTCCTTTAAGTCCCAGAGGGCTTAGAGTTCAGGGGCAGGGTCAACTGGTTCCATGGATTGTTGAGACCTCAAAGGATTGTTCACAGATCTGGGGGACAATTAGGATTCTGCAGGGCTACTTAGGGTCATAGGGTGCTCACTGGGTCCCTGAGAGTTTTGGGGGGTTTAGCTGGGTGTCAAGACAGTTCAGAGAGAGGGTCCAGCAGGGTCCTGAGGGAAAGAGATGATGAGAACTCAATGGAGACCCAGAGGTTCAGGGGAGGGCCAGTGGGATCATGAGGTGTTCATTGGATCCCAAGGAGTTTTGAGAGGGGTGGTGGAGGGCTCAGAGGAGTCTCAGGGGTGCTAATGGTATCTTGGGTGGGGTCCTCAGAGTCATAATGGGTTTGGCATGGTCCTGGGGGAGAGTGTTCAATTGGATCCCTGAAGGCTCAATATGGTCCTTGTAGGCCTATCAACCCAGCAGCTGTTGGGAGGCTTATATAGGGAGGATCTAGGAGAGTCTTAGTATTTCTGGGTTTCAGTAGGGTACAGGTAGGGTCCTGAGGTCCCAGGGCTCTGGCAGTTTCCTGAGTGGGTCCAGTGAGTCCTCAGGGTCCTAGAGAAGGATTTAGTAGGGTCCTGAGGGAGGGCTCCCAGTGGGCTTGGTGTAGGGTGCTGAGTGGGATCCTGGCAGATTCCAAGAATGGGGTCCGGCAGGCACCAAAGCATAGCGGGTCTTGGCCAGTGCAATGAGGTCCTGGTCAGTGGGTGCACACATGTTCAGGCCGATAGGCAGCATCTTTTTGAGTGTGGCCACAATCAGCGATGTCTGCACAGAGTACCGGTCCCCTCGGCGCTTCTTCTTGGTGCGTTCCTGGTCTGAGCCACCTGACTGTGGAGACATGGAGCTCATCACCAGCCTGAGTGCCAGCCCAGCCCCATGCCCGGTTCCCACCCCAATAGCCATTGCCCCAGTTACCACTCCCGATCTTTCTGATCTTTCACCAGATGCCCAGCCCTGACCCTCCCAGATCCAAGCCCCTATCCCAAAATCCTAACTTCTATCCCAAACCCTTATAACTTCCCCCAAATTCTAGGCCTTTCTCAACCTCTGGAGGTCTTCTCCCAGAATCCCCTAAGAGCTCTCAATGCAACATCCCTCCAAAAACCATGCACAAACCCACACTTCATATCTCAAGACTGAGTTCCCAAGAATGAAATAAAAATGAGACAAGAGAAGTTGGAAGAAAAAGAGAGACACTGAGAGACTGAGATGGACAAGAAAACAGGAAGACAGAAGATGCAAGAGAGATCCAAAAAGATCTGGGAACAGAAACACGGGCATGGAGTCCCATAGCCATGTTCTGAAGCCTTGGCGCAGACCTGTGGTCAGGACCACCCCAGTCATGCCAACGAGAAGCCCGGGTGACAAGCTTTGGCCAGGGCCATATCCACACCAGCTCGAAATATGGAGGCCGTACATGCATCTGAGTCCTTGCAGAGTCCTGGGCCAGGGGCCATAGGCCAAATGCCATCAGCAACTCAAAAGGATAAGACTGTTGACCAAGGTCACATAGCCAACTGCCAGAGTCAGGATTCGAACCCAAGTCTCTATCATTCCAGAGCCCAAGACTTAAACTCAGCATGCACGTGCCTGTCCCACCCTCATTCCATACCTCACAACCTCAGCCCACAATCGACCTTAGCCCACAATGCTTTGATGCTCTTGGGAAAGCTGAGAGGTGGTTTTTTTTTTTTTCAACGTAAGTTAAAAAAAAAAAAAGTGAATTTGTTCAAAGCTGAGAGTTGGAAAGGGAATGGATGGTTGGGGACAGGGAATAATGGGGAGAGAAAGAGGATGGTGGCTGGGAGTCAAGGGGAATAGGGGCAGGGGTTTTCTGGAGGGGTGAAGATGCTGGGGTTTGTGGGGAAGAGGGTATTAGCCAAGAGTCATGCGGAAGGTTCCAGATGAGGGGCTGACCTGTACTTCTCCTGCCTGCTTCATCAGATGGCAGACAGAGACAAAAAGGGTTACCCCAGTCCTCAGAGAAACCCAGTCCTAATTCCAAGTTGGCCCAACCCAACCTCTCTGCCCACGGGACATGCATCCATTTGTAGGCATTCCCACACCTTGACTCAGGGTGGGTGGGTTTGTCCTTTGGATTGAACCCTGTAGAGGGCAGTTCTGAGAAGTATAAGGGGAGAGGGGTGGGGGACCTGGGATAATGAGGATAGGAGGAAGGAAATGCAAGAGGAGAGAGGACAAAGCTGTGAGGGCTGCAGGGAATGTGACCAGGACAGGGCAGTCGGCTCGAGGAGGAGGGGCAGGTAGGAAGCCCTTGGGTGTTCCCTCCCTCCCTGCTAAGGCCACTTCCCAGAGCAAAGCACCCACCTTGGCCATTTTGCTCTTGTTGTCGGCAGTCAGAAACGACATGTTGTTGATCTCATTCTGGACCACGAAATTCTGCTCCTCACGCTTAAAGTTCTGATGGTAGAGGCAGTACTGGGGTCAGGCAGGGTATGGGGAGGGCACCTCAGGGCAGCAGCTTCTCAGGTATGAAGAGGATCAGGGAGTGAGCTGGGACTCACGTGGGACTTGCACCAGTAGATGAAGATCTCGCCCACCATCCTGAACAGCTCCTCAGCGTTAGGATTGGGTTCCGTCAGCCAGTGAGCCCTGGGTAGCAGGGAAGGGGCTGGTGAGGAATGGGGTGGGACACCCAGGAGAGGGGCTACACAAGAGATCTTAAGGGAGGGGATCAGGAGGACCAGGGACTCCAAAGGGAGTGGTGGAATTTTTTAGGTAATCTGGCCCTTCAGATTATTTAAAATTGTTAAATAACCATTCCTTTACAAAGTGAAATATAACATGCATAGTGCTGGTGATGCTCAGTGTAGGGAGGACAATGGCTGGGAACCCCCTTTGTTTTCTGGGTGTGAGAACAGCCCTGGAGTTACCACCAAGGGACCTTTAGCTCTACTTTGTCCTGGAAAGAGGGAGGCACTGCAGGGAGGAGGGCGGGCAGGGACATTTTTATAGCCGGGAAAGAGCTGAGCCTTTGGGTTCGCTTTTTTACTCTTGGAGTGAAATTGTGTAAGATAATGACACATAACTATCCCACACTAAATTATTTCAGCTCTTTCAGTAGCTAATGCAGGATTTAGTTTGTAACTGTTCTATTTCATGCTTTCGCTATAGGTTGGGAGTATTCTCTCCTGCAGAGCGGGCACTGGGAGCAGACCTATTAATTATAAATTTATGCTTCAAGATTTTTAAATGTTCCCTAAGTAAATTTAAGAGTTTTTAAAATGTAAACCTAGAGAGAGAAACCAAGATGGTGGCATAGGTAAACACCTGAAATTGATGCCTCGTACAACAACTTCAAAACTACAACTAAAAGATAAAATGGACATCATCCAGAACCACAGGAAGGCTGGCTAAGTGGAAATTCAACAACTAGAAGGGAAGAAAAAGGTTCACTGAGGAGCTGTGGAAGTAAAGGCAGAGGTATGGAGGTGTGTGCGTGGAGAGGGCTGGCAACTGAGTACATGGCTGGCTTTTTCAATCTGCAGGGAGACACAAGCTCCCAACTGCTCTGAATTTCAGTTCCAGGTGAGACTCTGGGGGCCCAGATTCATATGGGGAGAAACTGGATTGTCTGGCAATGGGTGGAACATGAGGGCGGCTTTCTTTCAGAGGTGTTTGGAGCAATTACGGAGGGACACTGAGACCCAGGGGCCTCTTAGGGCAGGGCTGACGGGAAGCCATTGCTGTTTGCTCTGCCCTGAGACTCTGCCCCACCCCAGCTGTGCACAGATGCTTTTGCATATGAATGGCCTGGTCCTTTGAAATCTAAACTTACCTAATAAACTGCAGCTGAGTCAATGAGACTCAGAACACCCAAAAGAAGGCCCAAGGCCCTACAAAAACTTGCATTGCTTCACAGCTGGGCCTCACCTGGGCACCTCCAAAACCCAAACAAAGAAGAGGAATCTGTAGATCTCTCCGTAGCTCCTGCTGGGTGGCCTCAGGCAGAGGCTAAATTAGCACCTCCTTGGATATCCAAGAACCAGTGTACCCAAAGGTCAGAGTGGGACCATCCAGATTTCAATTCCTTAAATCCATAAGGGACACACTCAGGGGGCAGACTCAGTGAGTCACCAAAGCCCAATGAAGCAAGTCTTGCCTCATAAGGGTGTCTCCAGCACAGTTCTTCCATCATAGACACAGCTGATCCTCATAGCCAATTATCCTAGAGGTCAATGCCCCTCAGTGATACCAACAACAATCAAGACTTAACTACAACAAGACTGCACACAGCCCACAAAGGGGTGCACCAAGAGTATCTACCTCAGGTAACTGGGAAGGCTGAACCACTGGGCCCTATAGGATACCTAGTACACAAAGCCACTCTATTCAACTCAGGGAAGCAGCCAAAATGCGGAGACAAAGAAACAGGTCAAATGAAAGAAATGGAGGAAAGCAAATGACTGGATACAGAGTTCAAAACCATGATTATAGGGGAAGGAAAATGGCAGCAGAATAGACAGACATGTCCTGAGCCTTGTCTGTGAGCAGACAGAGAGAACAGCTGAGGGTCGCACTGGGATTGTTGGCGAGTTAAGGCTCAACTATACTCCAGGAGATGGTGGGGGACTGCTGGATGGGGCTCCCCTGACCAGGCAGCCCCCACTGCTGCAGAGCTTTTTTCTGGAGCCACCAACTTGGACACAGAGACTGCACCATCTTGAAGGGGAAAGTGGATGTTTATGGAAGCCTGAAAATCTACAGCTGTGGGACCCACCAAACAGCTACGAGCCCCAGAACACTGATCCCCAACTGGAGCAAACACTTGGATTTAGAGGAGCTCTACATGCAACATGGAAAGGTCAGATTTCACCTGGGATAAGGTGAAGTCTCTGGTGCCACAGGACAGAGAAACGTGCAAACTGTGGGAGCTGGGGGTACTCTGCACCTAGAGAAATCCATGGCTGTTGGCCATGGCGTGATCAGTGAATATGTAAGGGGGTCCTCAGAGCTGCTAACAGAGGGGATCTCTAGAAAGCAACCCATTTTCATCTGACGCAGAAGGACAGCCTGGCAGTTATTAAAGTGTGCAGGCTGCTTGGACAGGAGCAGGGAAGGAGGATGGTGCAGACTTGCACTCTTTCCTCTTCAGATCCTTGCTTCTGATTGCTAAGCCCAATACATAGGATTACCCAGTTGGGTACACCCTGGGAGACTGCAAGATTAGAGCGGGGAGTGACCATTGGAGAACCAGCTCTGGGGCAGCCCAATCCCACAGGCTGGTATTGAGTGCCACAGGGAAAGCAGGATCTAAGCACAAGCTAGAGAGGATCTATAGTCTCAGAGGTCAATATTGAAACACCATCACCCAGGGGCTGACTCACAAATTGACTCTTGTGTAATCACAAAAGAAGAAAGAGATTAAGACATACCACCTGTTTAAAAACCAGGACTGCCTTACAACACTGAGCACCAGTGGAATGCAGGGAACTGAAATACTGTGCCAACTGGGAAACAGGCATGTCAAACAGAACAACAGAGGAAGTGAATGACATTCACTATTGCACATTCTATTTTTTTTATTTTTTATTTATTTTTCATCTTTTACTTAAACTATTTTTTTATTTTTTCCTCACTTGATTTTGCCTTTTTAATTATTACACTTTTATTTTCAATCAGTATTATTACTACTACTATTTTACCTTTTGAAAAAGAAAAGTGTTATTTTATTTTTCTCTTTATTTTAGTTTGAGATTAGACTTCTACATTCTATTTTCATCATTCCTTTAGCATCAATTTATTCTATCTCAACTCTACCTTTATGCCATCATTCTCTTATTAACTTTTCCCCTTTTGTTTTCCTGTTTCTCTTACCCTTTTACTACTTTAGATTTTTCCTATTCTTTCTTTCTACACCCTGTTAATATTTCACCCTACTTATATATCTAATTTCCAATCCCCTGCTCCAAGTCCACACACACCTCTCTCTTCTCTATCCAAAAAATTTTTTCTCTCTGTCCTTTTGTTGTTGTTTGCTTGAATGTTGATTATATCAATTTTTTATACTTTCTTCGTGAGATTGTTTTGCTTATTCTTATTTTTTTTGTTTGCTTTGTCTTTCTTTTTTTTTTTTTTTACTTCTGTTTTACCTTGCCTCCTTTGATATTGTTGTTGTTTGTAGCTTGTTGCTGGCATTTGTTGGGATTATTGGCTGTTCTATTGTATTTTTCTCCCAATATATATAGTTTGTTCCTCTTCTCTTTCTTATTCCCTTTCTTATCTCTCTTACTTGCTTTTCCTTTTCCTTTTTTTTCTTTTTTCTCCCTTCTCCCAATTTCATTTTGGCACTCCTTTCTTTTATTTTTTCTCTCTTCTTTCTCTCCTATCCCCTAATTTGTCTCTCTCTGGTGGTAATTTTTATTTGTGGCTATTAATATCATGAATACATATTTGTCCAGTGCCTTGTGCATTTTACCTGGTTGTGTTGTATTTTATGCCTTTAAATCAATGCAGGAGAGAGAGAACTACATAACCAGACACCCAGAGAAGAGACCATGGGTAGACAAAGACACAGCCCACATATGAAAGAAAAGCAGGAATCACCAGAAAAGGAAGTAAATGAAATAGAGGCAAGCAACCTGCCAGAGAAAGAATTCAGAGAAATGGTTATAAGGTGGCTGAAAACAATGGAAGACAAAATCGACAATATGAGTAAGAACCAAGAGGAAATGAAGAAGAACCAAGAAGAAATGAAAAATGACATCACTGCTGTTAGGAATTTAATAGAAAGTATCAAAAGTAGACTAGAAGAAGCAGAGGACCACATCAGTGAGCTAGAAGACAAGGTAGGAAAAAATACTCAAGTTGAGCAGCTTCCAGAAAAAAAAATATTAAAAAGCAGGAGGAGAGCCTAAGGGAATTTTGGGATAACACAAAACAAAATAGCATCCACATAATAGACCTTCCAGAAGGAGAGGAAACTGAGCAAGGAATAGAAAACTTGTTTAAAGAAATAATGACAGAAAACTTCCCTGATAAAGGGAAGAAAAACCCCACACAAATCCAAGAAGCTCACAGAGTTCCTAGCAAAATGAACCCCAAAAGACCGACACCAAGGCACATTATAATTAAATTGGCAAACACCAAGGACAAAGTAAGAATCTTAAAAGTAGTCAGAGAGAAACAGAAAGTTACCTACAAAGGAACCCCCATCAGACTAGCGACTGATTTCTCAACAAAAACAAATCAGGTCAGAAGAGAATGGAATGAAATATACAAGGTCATGCAAAGGAAGGTTCTGAATCCAAGAATACTATACCAAGCAAGGCTTTTAATAAAAATTGAAGGTGAAATCAGGAGCTTCACAGACAAAAAGGACTAAGGGAATTTATTACCACCAAACCAGCAATGCAAGAATTGCTAAAGGGTCTTCTGTTAAAAAAAAAAGAAAGAAAGAAAGAAAGAAAGAAAGAAAAGAAAGAAAAGAAAAGAAATAGAAAGTGAAGAAGGAACACAGGGATAAAGAATAAAAATGGTGACATATAACTACCTATCAATAATAACTTTAAATGTAAATGGGTTAAATGCTCCAATTAAAAGACATAGGGTAACAGATTGGATATGAAAACATGACCATATATCTGCTGTCTACAAGAAACCCACCTCAGAAAAAAAGGTGCACACAGATTGAAGGTGAAAGGATGGAAGGCTTTTTTTTTTTTAAGGCAAATGGAAATGAAAAAAAGCTGGGGTAGCAATACTTATATCTGACAAATTAGAACTCAAAGTGAAGGGCATAATAAGAGATAAGGAAGGCCACTTCATAATACTAAAGGGAGCAATCCAATAAGAAGAAATAACTCTAGTAAACATATACACACCCAATACAGGAGCACCTAAATATATAAAAAAAAACTCTTGGAGGATATCAAAGGAGAGATTGACAGCAATACAATCATAATAGGAGACTTTAATACCCCACTGTCACCACAAGACAAATCCTCTAAACAGAAAATCAGAAAAGAAACATCAATCCTAAATGACTCACTAGATCAGATGGAATTAATTGACATCTTCAGAACATTTCACCCCAAAGCCACAGAATATACATTATTCTCAAGTGCACATGGGTCATTTTCAAAGATAGAACATATGTTGGGTCATAGGCAAAGTCTCTTCAAATTCAAGAAGATAGAAATCATATCAAGCATCTTCTCAGATGGTTGGGATTAGTGGTGTCCTATTGTTTTCTCCCAATATTTTCTTTCTTTCTTCTTTTTTGGCATAAAACTGAAAATCAACTACCATAAAAACAATCCAAAGAAATCAAACGCATGATTTCTAAACAGCATGCTATTAAACAATGACTGGGTAACCAGAGAGATCAAGGAAGAAATAAAAAACATCATGGAAACAAATGACAATAAAAATACAACAAGCCAAAATCTATGGGACACAGTGAAAGCAGCTTTGAGAGGGAAGTTCATAGCTCTATAAGCCTACTGCAAACAAACAAACAAACAAACAAACAAAACAAGAAACAATGGTAATAAATTACCTAACCCTACAACTCAAAGAGCTAGAAAGAGAGCAACAAGAAAAGCCCAGCATAAGCAGAAGGAAGAAAATAGCAAAGATCAGAGAGGAGATAAATGATATAGAGAGCAAAGAAACAATTCAAAAGATCAACAAAACCAAGAACTGGTTCTTTGAAAGGATAAACAAGATTGATGAGCCTCTAGAGATACTCACCAAGAAGCAAAAGAGGATTCAAATAAATAAAATCAGAAATGAAAAAGGGGAAATAACAGCAAATCCCAATGAAATACAAAGGATTGTTAAAAAATACTATGAACAACTCTATTCCAACAAACTGGACAACCTGGAAGAAATGGACATATTCCTAGAAAAATATAACCTTCCAAAACTCAATCCGGAAGAATCTAAACATCTCAATAGGCCAATAACTATGGAAGAAATTGAAACAGTCATCAAAAAGCTTCCAGCACACAAAAGCCCAGGGCCAGATGGCTACACAAGGGAGTTTAGCCACCCATTCAAGGAAGTATTAAAACCTATCCTCCTGAGACTATTCTACAAAATTTAAGAAGAAGGAACACTTGCAAGCATCACCCTACTACCAAAACCAGATAAAGACAACACAATGAAAGAGAATTATGGGCCAATATTCCTCATGAACATAGATGCCAAAATCTTCAACAAAATTCTAGCAAATCAGAAAGATCATACACCATGACCAAGTAGGATTTATCCCAGGAATGTAAGGATGGTACAATATCCACAAATCAATAAATGTGACACATCACATGAACAAATTGAGAGAGAAAAATTACAGTCATACAATTGATGCAGAAAAAGCATTTGACAAAATTCAACACCCTTTCTTTCTTTTTTAAAAATGTATTTCATTGATTTTTTACAGAGAAGAAGGGAGAGGGACATCTCTGAAACATCAATGAGAGAGAAACATCCATCAGCTGCTCCCCACGTGCTCCCCATTGGGGATGTGCCCGCAACCAAGGCACATGCTCCTAACTGGAATCAAACCCGGGACCCCTCTGTTCACAGGCCAATGCTCCATCCACTGGCCAAACCAGTTTTGGCCTAACACTCTTTCTTGATAAAAATGCTCACCAAGATGGGAATAGAAGGCTCATACCTCAACATAATAGACGCCATATATGATAAACCCACAGCTAACATTATACTCAATGGGCAAAACTAAAACCATTTCTCCTACGATCAGGAACAAGACAGAGATGCCCACTCTCACCACTCCTGTTCGACATAATACTGGAAGTATTAGCCTTTGCAATTAGATAAGAAGAAGAAATAAAAGGCATCCAAATTGGAAAAGAAGAAGTAAAGCTGTCCTTATTTGCAGATGACATAATACTATACATAAAAAACCCAAAAGACTCCATCAAAAAACTAATAGACTTAATAAATGATTTAGCAATGTAGCAGGATACAATATTAATGCCAAGAAATCTACGGCATTTCTATACACTAATAGGGAGCTAACAGAAAGAGAGACTAAAAAAGCAATCCCATTTACCATCACACCAAAAAATTAAGATACCTAGGAATAAACTTACTAAGGAGGTAAAAGACCTATATGCGGAAAACTACATGATACTGAAAAAAAGAGATAGAGGAAGATGTAAACAGATAGAAGAGCATGCTATGCTTATGGATTGGGAGGATCAACATCATTAAAATGTCCATACTACACAAAGAAACCTATAGATTCAATGCACTCCCCATTAAAATACCAATAGCATATTTCACAGACCTAGAAAGAACTCTCCAAAGATTCATTTGGAACAAAAAAAGATCCCGAATAGCCACAGCAATCCTGAGAAAGAAGAATAAAGTAGGTGGGATCTCAATACCAGATTTCAAGCTGTATTACAAAGCCACTGTTCTCAAAACAGCCTGGTACTGGCACAAGAACAGACATATAGACAATGGAAGAGAATAGAGAATCCAGATATTGACTCAAACCACTATTTTCAATTAATATTTGACAAAGGAGGCATGAACATACAATGGAGTCAAGACAGTCTGTTCAATAAATGATATTGGGAAAATTGGTTAGATACAAGCAAAAAAATGAAACTAGACC
The DNA here is from genome assembly GCA_011751065.1 of Lasiurus cinereus. Classification (NCBI taxonomy): domain Eukaryota; kingdom Metazoa; phylum Chordata; class Mammalia; order Chiroptera; family Vespertilionidae; genus Lasiurus; species Lasiurus cinereus. Next base: position 2,513,731 of record JAAGEH010000370.1, read on the forward strand.
ACCATCTTACACTATATACAAAAATAAACTCAAAGTGGATACAGGACTTAAACATGAGACAGGAAACCATAAAAATACTAGAGGAATCCACAGGCAGCAAAATTTCAGACATATGCTGAAGGAACTTCTTCACTGATACTGCTCCTAGGGCAATGGAAGCTAAAGAGAAAATAAACAAATGGGACTACATCAAAATAGAAAGTTTTTTCACAGCAAAAGAAACCATCAACAAAAAAAACAAGGAAGTCCACTGTATGGGAGAACATATGCAAATGTTATCACTGATAAAGGTTTAAACTCCAACATCTACAGGAACTTATACAGCTTAATAAAAGGAAAGTAAATGACCCAATTAGAAAATGGGCAATGGACTAAATAGAATCTTTTCGAAAGAAGACAGAGAGAAGGCCAAGAGACACATGAAAACATGCTCAAAGTCACTAATTATCTGAGAGATGCAAATCAAAATGACAATGCGATACCATCTCACACCTGTCAGAATGGCAATCATCAACAAATCAACACGCGGCAAGTGTTGGTGAGGATGCAGAGACAAAGGAATCCTTGTGCACTGCTGGTGGGAATGCAGACTGGTGCAGCCATTGTGGAGAACAGTATGGAGTTTTCTCAAAATATTAAAAATAAAACTCCCATTTGATCCAGTAATCCCACTTCTAGGAATATATTCAAAGAAACTAGAAACACCAATCAGAAAGGATATATGCACCCCTATGTTCATAGCAGCACAATTTACAATAGCTCAGATTTGGAAACAGCTTAGCAGATGAGTGGATCAGAAAACTATGGTACATCTACACAATGGAATAATATGCTGCCATAAAAAAGAAGGAATTCTTACCATTTGCAGCAACCTGGATGAAACTGGAGAGCATTATGCTAAGTGAATAAGCCAGTCAATGAAAGAAAAATACCACATGATCTCACTCATTTATGGATAATAAAGAACATTATAAACTGATGAACAAAAAGATAGATACAGAGGCAGTAAAGCATCAGACAGACTGTCAAATTACCAAGGGAAGGTTAGGGAGTGGTGGGGTAGATAAGAGATCAACCAAAGGACTTGTATGCATGCAAATAAGCATAACCAATGGACACAAGACACTGGGGGGTTAGAGCATGCATGGGAATGGGGGGGGGCATTAGGAAGATATGTAATACCGTAATAAAAAAAATTTAAAAACCCACGATTATAAGGTTTTTCAAGAATTTTCTAGAAAAGGCCTATAAATTTAGTGAGACCCTCGAGGATATGAAAAAGGAACAACTTTTGACTGAAATAAAAAATAATATACAGATATCCAACAGCAGACTAGAGGATCGCAAGAATCAAGTCAAAGATTTGAAATGCAAAGAAGCAAAAAACACTCAACCAGAAAAGGAAAAAGAAAAAAAGAATCCAAAAATATGAAGGTAGTGTAAGGATCCTCTGGAACAACTTCAAGCATATCAACATCTGAATTGTCGAGGTGTCAGAAGAAGAGAGAGAGCAAGATACTGAAAACCTATTTGAAGAAATAATGACTGAAAACTTCCCCTACCTGGTAAAAAAAAGACTCACAAGTCCAGGAAGCACACAGAACCCAAAACAAAAGGAATCCAAAGAGGACCACACCAAGACACCATTATAATTAAAATGCCAAGAGCAAAAGACAAAGAGAGAATATTAAAAGCAGCAAGAGAAAAACAATTAGTGACTTACAAGGAAGTACTCATACAATTGTCAGCTGATTTCTCAACAGAAACTATGCAGATCAGGGGGAGAAACCAATATAGCCGCATAGGTGAACACCTAAACTGCTTCCTCGCACAACAATATCAAAACTACAACTAAAAGACAGAACAGACATCATCCAGAACCACAGAAAAGTGGGCTGAGTGGAAATTCTACAACTAGAAGGAAAGAGAGGAGCTCACGAAGTCTCAGAGGAGCTGCAAAAAACTGAGGTACAGAGACACACATGTGTAGAGGATGGGCGGTGGAGGGCCTGGCTGGCTTCCTCTAGTGGGAGGGAGATAGAAACTCCCGACTGTCCTGAACCCCACTTCTGACTGCACTGAACTCCAGTTCCAGGTGAGACTCATATGGAGGGATTTTGGACTGTTATGAAAAGGGAGGAGTGCAGGGAAACTTAGAGGAGCGACAAAAGGCAGAGGTCTGGATGTGTGCACGAAATTGCACACAGAGAGAATTGACTGCTGATTGTGCTGCTGGCTTTCTCTAGCGGGAGGAAGACAGAACTTCCCAACTGCACTGAAATTCAGGTCAGACTGCACTAAACCCGAGTTTGGGTGAGACTCTGGGGACCTAGACTCAGAATGGTCCTCAAAGTGCATGGAAACTCAGGGGAGCCATGAAAGGCAGAGGTCTGGAGGCTCGCGAGCATGACTGTGCACAGGGAGGGCTGCAGTGATTATCAAGTGACACTGAGACTCAAGGACCACATAGGGCAGGACTGAGCAGAAGCCAAGGCTGTCTGCTCAGCCCTGAGACTCTGCCCCATCCAAACCTAGCACAGAGGCTTTTGCAGTCTTGCAAGTCTTAAGGTGGAGTCCAGCACAGAAGTTCTCGTGGCATTGACACAGCTGATCCTCACAACCAATTGGCTTGGAGGCCAATTCCTCCCAGTGATACCAACAATAATCAAGACTTAACTACAACAAGGGTTGCACCAAGAGAGTCCACCTCAGGTAACTGGGGAGGCGGAGCTACTGGGCCCTATAGGATACCTAGCACACAAAGCTACTCTACCAACTCAGGGAAGCAGTGAAAATGCGGAGACAAAGGAACAGATCACAAATGAAAGAAATGGAGGAAAACAAATGACTGGATATAGAGTTCAAAACCACGATTATAAGGTTTTTCAAGAATTTTTTGGAAAAGATAGATAAAGTTAGCGAGACCCAAGAGGAGATGAAAAAGGACCAACTAGAAATTAAACATACACTGACTAAAATAAAAAATGTTATACAGAGACCTAACCGCAGAGTAGAGGGAACGCAAGAAGCAAGTCAGAGATCTGAAATACAAAGAAGCAGAAAACACTCAATTGGAATAGCAAGGAGAAAAAAGAATCCAAAAATGTGAAGATAGTGTAAGGAATCGCTGGGAGAACTTCACATGTACCAACATCAGAATTATGAGGGAGCCAGAAGAAGAGAGAGAGCAAGATACTGAAAACCTATTTAAAGAAATACTGACAGAAAACTTCCCATATTTGGTGAAAGAAATAGATTTATAAGTCCAGGAAGCACACAGAAGCCCAAATAAATGGAATCCAAAGAGGACCACACCAAGACACATCATAATTAAAATACCAAGAGCAAAAGACAAAGAGAGAATATTAAAAGCAGCAAGAGAAAAACAGTTCATTACCTACAGGGGAGCACCCATACGACTGTCAGCTGATTTCTCTACAGAAACTATGCAGGCCAGATGGGAGTGACAAGAAATATTCAAAGTGATGAATAGCAAGAACCTACAACCAAGATTACTCTACCATGCAAAGCTATCATTCAGAATTGAAGGGCAGATAAAGAGCTTCAGAAATAAGAAAAAGCTAAAGGAGTTCATCACCACCAAACCAGTATTATATGAAATGCTGAAAAGTATTCTTTAAGAAAAGAAAGAAAAAGAAAAAGGTAAAGATAAAAATTATGAACAATAAATACATATCTATCAACAAGTGAATCTAGCCAAAACTGGTTTGGCTCAGTAAATAGTGTCGGCCTGCGGACTGAAAGGTCCCAGGTTTGATTCTGGTCAAGGGTATGTACCTTGGTTGTGGGCATATCCCCAGTAGGGAGCGTGCAGGAGGCAGCTGATAGATGTCTCTCCCTCATCAATGTTTCTAACTCTCTGTCCCTCTCCCTTCCTCTCTGTAAAAAATCAATAAAATATATTAAAAACAAACAAACAAGTGAATCTAATAATCAAGTGAATTATAAATCTGATGAACAGAATAAACTGGTGAATATAATAGAATCAGGGGAGTGGACTGACAATTCTCGGGGGCAAATGGGTATGGGGAGTATGGGAAGTGACTGAACAAAAATCGTACACCTATGGATGAGGACAGGGAGGGAGGGGTAAGGGCAGAGAGTGTGGTGGCAACTGGGTGGAGGGGAGCTATGGGGGAAAAAAAGAGGAACAAAATAGAAATTTAACATGTATATTAATGTCAACTTGATGAATTATCACAAAGTGAACACACTTGTGTAACCACCACCCAACTCAAGAAATAAAACATGTTCAGTCCCTAGAACTACCCTCGTGTCCCTCCCAGCCACTCCCACTTCCTTCCTCTTGAAAAAAATGACGCTTATCTTGACTTACAGACCATGAATTATTTTTGTCTGTTCTTGAACATTTCATAAATAGATGATATGATATGTACTTTTTTTTTTTTTACTTTATTTTCCTGGCTTTTACTTAACCTGATGTTTGTGAGATTTATCCATGTTGTGTGTTGTGACTTTATTTGAATTATTATGTAATATTCCACTGTGTGACTATACCACAATTTACTTGTTTGAACTCTTTGACCCAGCTCTCCCACTTCTGGGAATCTACCCTATAGCAGTACCCACTTGTGAGCACAAAGATGGATGTGCAAGGATGCGTCCAGCATGCATAGTACCACTTCCTTTTCTGCTCCCAGGACAACCTTTTCCAACAAGGATGGAACTGGAGCTCATTTACTATCCTTGAATTAGGCTGCATGTGTGAGTTAACAATTCTTTAAACAGTTTCTGAATTTAGAGAGACATTAGCAGTTGGTGAATACCTGCACTTGCCCTTTTATTAAAGATCCATGTTTCTGGGGGAATGAAACTGGCCACATCTGGACTATCTTTCTTCTCCCAATGACAGAGAAAGGCCTAATGATTGGGCTTTGCTGCACAAACATCAGACACCTCGTCTACCCAAGCCTGGAGGCCAAGTGCTTGGAGAGAAAGGCAGAGCTCCTTATAGCTGATATTGCAACCGTGCAGGGCTCAGACTCAGGAGTGCAAAAGGGGCAGGAAGGGAGCAAATCCAATGGGTGGGATTTTGTTGAGCCAGAAATAATGGGGTTGGAGCCAGAAGGTTGGGTGAGAATTGCAAGAAGTTTATAGCAAGCCAGAAGGTGAAGGGTCGGATGGGATTCAGGAAAGCCAGAGGTCGGGCTGAGGTATGTGGGGGTGCAGTGAGGGCATGCTGACCTGTTGTTGTCCACGTAGCGGATGAGCAGTGGATAGAGAGCATACAGGTCCCGGCAGAGCACAGAGAACTCGTCCCGCACCAGGAGCTCACCCTCCTCGGCTTCGGCCTTGGCCTCCAGGCGCAGCTGCTCCTCCTCCGCCACCACCTTCCCTGCCCGCTTGCGCAGCCGCCCAATGGTTGGGATGAAGTGTGAGTGCAGGAGCTCTGGCCGGGCCCGGCTCACAATGGGCTGGGCAAACACTGCAGGAGCAAAGGGGTGACACTCGTTGCTGGCCAGCCTCTAACTCCAGCATCTGACCTATGACCTCTGTTCTCATCCCATGACTTCTCTGACCCAGCAGCTATCATTGAGCCTGACCCTGGCTTCTGACTCCAGCATTTATCTCTAATCCCTCTTCTGACCTTGGGCCATGACTTATAACATAGTCCCTGAATCCTGATCCCTACCATAACCCATAACCGGAACCTGTGATCCCAGTCTAACACATGTGCCTGACCTGTGACCCCAACTGATATCTTACCCTAGCCTGTAACCTCTGACCTGTCTTTAACCTCTGACCTGGTCTCTACCCAGACTCCTCCGCACTATATGATTTCTGACTATGGCTTCTTACCCCAGCCTTTGGCTTCTAATCCTGGTCTCCAATTCCAGCCCCAACCTCTAGTTTGAACCAATTTTTGATATAGAACTTCTAAACCAGGAATCCCAGTCCTTTAAGGACTAATGTCTTGACCTCTTATCTATAACCCATCCTCCTCAGTAACCTCATCCTCTGACTATTTGCATAAGAAACTTAGGCTCTGACCCCATTCCTAAATCTGATCTAACCCACTTCGAGGTTCCAGAAATTCAGAATCCAGCCTGGAGGACTCCTGGGACTTATCCTTTCAGCCCTGAGCCTCTCACCCCTTGAGATGACCCTTAACCTTCAATCTTGAGAAAACCTAGACTCTGATTCCCCTCAACTCCCAGGAGACCATGGAGCCCGGGATCTCCCTTTTAGACTGTTAGATCAAGAGGCTCTAGCCCCAAGACCCTGGCCCCAACCCTCCGTAGCTTAGTGCCCCCAGACCCACCAGCAAGCCGTTTCATCCATGAGGCCTCATCAATGCCCAGGTTATTGACGATGATGCGGAGGATATTCCCCAACAGGGAGTTGAGGTGGTCAGAGGTGACGGCTGTGCAGGGTGGGAGGACCCCAGCGGGCAGAGCGGGTGGGAGCACCTCAGGTCCACGCTCCCACCAGCGGGGCAGGTAGCTGCACAGCATGGGCAGTGTGATCTCAATGACATGTGGCATCTCTGTGTAGCGGGCCCCCGACTCGGCCAGCCCCCCGATGTCTGCCATGAGCCGCTCCAGCACTGGAATGTCAGGGCACATCTCCTCCACACTGTTGGGGAGCCCCAAGACTGGGGTGCAGAGAGGGATCAGGGCATGCCAACCCATCACCCTCAGACCTCAGTGTCCACATCACATACTAGGCTCCCCCATAAACCCTGGGATCCCCCGATCTGAAGCACACCCAAGCTTGGGAATCCTCAGCCCCTCAGAGCCAGATTGCTCTCAAAGTGGGCTCTGCCCTGGGCCACGTGGACTGGAACCCTGACGGCTGCCCTAGCCCCACACAACTTACTGGCACGTTCCCGGGGAGACTTGGTGGTGTACACTGAGTAGGCATTATACTCGTTCAGCTGAGGTTCCAGAAACGCCACAGGCATGGCCGCTGCCAGGCGGGCCAGGCACTCCCCAAGGGCTGGCCGTAGCCTGAAAGAGGGCGCTCCTTAGCTCCCATGTCTTCTGCCTGGACCTGGGTTCCAGCCCCAGCCTCCACAGAAGTGACTCTCCCCAGAACCCTTTGGAACAGAGTGCTGCTCACCAGCGGGCACAGATATGATCTTTTTCTCAGGCTTCCTGAATGCCCTCTTGTCCCACCTGTGATCTTGGCTTAGGAGAGCCCACACCAGCACTGCTAGAGCCCTCCCAGTGCCCCAGAGTGCTATGGCTCCTGTGTGCTACCCTCGTTTCTGCAAGCCCCTTGTCAGGGCAAGCTTGTTCCTCAGCGAAGAACAACCTGGCATCTGGGCCAGCAAGAGCCTGATCATCCCCCCACACCCTACTTCACCCGCAGCGTTGAGGCCTCCACTTCCTTTGCTAGCCTTCACCCGAGTGCCCTCATGTGGCCACCTTGGGGAACTGCATCTGCCACAAAGTGCCGCTGTTGAAGACTGAACTTCTCCCCTGCTTTTCACTCACCCCCATCTTCTCTTGCGCCCTCCCTTCCTGAGCCCTCAGAGTGCTCATTCCATCCCCAGACTATGATTGTTCCTCCTTACTTTTCCACATAAGAGTTTCTGGTTGTTCCCAGAGAGTAGATGCTGCACAGTGTTCGGTAGCATGAGACTTGGACATCATCCACTGAGAGAGAGAGAACAAGGATGGAGGATGTGCCCACCACGCCAGTGCCTCAACCTCCTCCCTTGTACCCAAATGGAGGGTAAGAGCAGGGGCTGGAGAGCTGCCTGCCATTTACTAGTTTTGTAACTTGAGCAAATACCACTCTCTATCTGTAAAATGGGGATAATTCTTTATGGGGGTTATTGTGAGGATAAAACCAGTTAATACTTGGAAAGCAATTAAAACAAGGCACACAGCAGGCACTCAGTAGGAAAGGACTCATGAATCTCTTTGATGATAGGGATGGATGCTCTCCAGAAAAATGCAAACACACATGCAATCCTGGCTAGAATTTTAGGTCAGCTACACATCCTCTTTGGAAGGTTGGATTAAGAATCTCATCAAGTTCACAAATGTCACAAGGCAAAAAGAGGGCAAGAGGCCTTTCCTAGATTGAAAAGAAACTACAAAGCTATGAGAGAAACATCACTGGATTTTGAATTTTTTTTAAAAAAATCAAAGCAATTTTGAGGTTAATAGGGAAACTTAGATATAGTCAGTTTAGGGATGACTCTGATATGTGGTTACATGAGAGAAGGTTCTTGCTTAGGAGATAGAAGCTGAATGTTCAGGGGTGGGATGTCACTATGTGTGCAACTCACATTCAAAAGCTCAGGAAAGTCTGCAGATCCTTTCACCCATAAAGTGAAAGGCAAAGCAAATGGGGCAAGTTCTTCACAATTATCTTCTGTTGACTTGTCTGTATTTTATTAAAATTTCCAAGTAAAATGGAAATCTCCATCCAAGTGCTACTTTTCATACTAGGGTTTTTAAAAAACGTTTTATTGAATTTAGAGATACAGAAATGGAGAGGGAGATAGAAACATTGATGAGAGAGAAACCTCAACAATGATTGATTGGCTCTCCCCTGCTGGGGATCGAGCCCTTTGGTAGAATAAACATGGCAGACATTGCTACTAGACTCCCAGCACCTGCTCTTACCTACTTTCTGCACTTCTCTTCTTCCTAGACCTCCAATATTAGCTCTACACATGACCTCCGAGAATAAAGACTATTTTCCCAGCCTCCTTTGCAGAAACATGGGCCACATGCTAAGTTCTGGCTGATGGGACTGATGTAAGCAGAAGTGATGTGGAACACTTTTAGGTTGTTCCTTTAAAATAAATGAGGTGGCCTCCTCTTCGCTTTTTCTCCTCTCCTACTGGCTAGAATAAGGATGTAATGGTGTGCTATCTTGGACCATGTGGATAAAGGCAATATTTCAGAGATAGCAGAGCAACAAAATGAAAGGAACCTGGGATCCTGACATTATGGTCCACTTACAATAGACTGTTACACAGGACAAAAATATAACTCCATCTAGCTTAAGCTATGCGATTTAGGCTTTTTTGATAGTGCAGCTGAAGTCATTCTAATTACCTCATTTTGTTTTCTACTAATTTACTGAATGCACACTTTGCTTATGGCAATAAATCCACTCAATAAATACACATTTAAACACCTGATCTTTCTATTGGGCATATAGGGACCCGTGATGTTGGCTGAAATGCCCCCCTTCTCCGCCCTTAGGGTCAGGAGTCCTTACGGATGACATCATCTCCAAACTGGTGCTGGGCGATGTGCTGGAAGAGGGTGGTGAGGACGGGCAGCAGGGCCACAGTGGTGTAGGTGAGGTTCTGGCCCACACCCTTCACCTGGGTGCGCGCCTGTGACACCTTGCCTAGCCTCAGGTTCTCTACCATCTTCTCGATGTCCTCTGAGGCACTCTCAAAGAAGGAACGGAGGCCAGCCTTCACAATCTCAGGACCTGACTTCATCACCGTCCTAGAAGGAAAGTGGGGGCACCCCAGTTCTAGAGTATGAGGGTTTAGATTTCAGGGAATCTAGGAATGGGCACCATGACCTGTAGCCCTACCTGGCATCCAGCGAGCGTGCCAGGATGTGAAGACAGTTGACAACAGCTGGGGCATCCGTCCCTGAGGGATGAAGACGAGCTTGGATGAAGGAAGGACTACAGTACCTCCATCCATATCCACCCCAAATGATCTCTCCGCACCCCTACCCAGAATCTCATAGGCTGCTATTCTTCCCCATCCAGGCCCTGACCCTCTCCCATCCAGGCCTTGACCCTTCAGATCTTCACCCTCTGGTGATGAGCCTGTTTTCCCTATCCTGGCCTGTGAACTCCATGAAGGCAAGGCCCAGGACTGCTTCAGTCACTGCCCCCAGGTCTACCTAGTCCATGTAAGGTTCAGGGGAAGAATACAGTAAAGGTTGTTCAAATTAAGGCATGAACCTGGGCCATACTTCTTCAGGATGGGATTGTTCATGAGGGGAAGAGAGGAAAAATTAAGAAGAAGGGCTTAGGGAGCAAAGTTACTTACCAAAGAGAGAGACTCGGTGACGAACAAGAGCAGCAAGCTTGCAGAAGAGGCTAATGATAGAGAAAGAAGGACAGGGGAAACAGGGTGCAAAGACTCCGAGGAACAGGGGCAGTGATGACACAGTTAGAAGAGGCGGGCACAGGGAGAGAGGCACAGAAGACAGAGCCAGGGGAGACAGGATGGTGGGGGAGAAAAAGAAGACAGGAGGGATGGAGAGGGTCGGAGATGAGTAAGCTTGAAAGGAACTGGCAATAACTGGCATGTTGGGGCGGAGCAGGGGGACTGGTTAGCCTTTCTGACAGGACAACAAATTCATCCCAGTTTGCCTGGAAGTCCCATGTCCTGGGAAACACCTCAGTCTCGGGCACAATAGGACAGTTGGTCACCCTGCCCTTTAATTGCCTCTGCAGGTAGAGATAGTTAGTTCCCGGCCCCCAGGACAGAGCCCTTAAGGTCCAAGGTAGGAGTATAAGGTCCAGGATTACAATGCTATGAGGTCATGGGGCTGGGTCAGAGGTCACAGGGCAGCCCACCTGGTGATCATTTCCTTCTCCTTATTGGAGGCATGGCCACCACTGCCCAGCACTTTGGCCGGTGTGGACAAGAAATACAGGCAGTGGTTGGTGAAGTACTGGTTGATCAGAGGGAGCAGGATCTGAAAAGTGAGGGGGAGGAAGAGATGAGTGTGACTAAGTGAAGGGTGGGGGGAGTTCCCCGTCTCCTCTGGCTTCTGAGTCCACCTCTCACCTTTGCAAAGAACTTAATCTCCTGTTCGTGCGGGGACTTCTCTACTCGTCCACTGCTGACCACAGCCTCTGGTGGGGGAGGGGGGAAAAAGGGGTCATGGTGGATTCAAGGCTAGCAAACTCAGGGTGTTCTGATGGGGCAGTTAGGAGAGGATGGGAGATAAATTCTTCACATGAAGTCACCTTGTTGGCTCTGAAATAAAACTCTCCTACCTTTCATCTCCTGCCCTAACTCCTTGATCAAACCCTTCTTGAGGCTGAGAATGGGCAGGGCCATGGAACATCCCCCTCCTCTCCTATCACAAACCCTTTTCTTCCTGAACACCAATAATGACACTGAGTAAATTTGAAATAAATGAAACAAGAAGTCAATATTGTTAATTTAAAAATGGAAATCAATTTCCAATGTAATAATAATGGTGACAATGATAATTAATCCTATTAAGATAATAATGCCAACCCTAATCATTAAAGACTTGTATTTCTTGGCACTGTGAGAAACATCCTTGTGCCATCACCTCCTACCTTGGAGGTCTGTGTACAGGATGTTCTCACTTAACATCCTCCTTAGGCTCTTGGAAACTGCAACTTTAAGCAGAACAATGCACAAGGACACGATTTGACCACAGGCTAATTGACATAAACAAGAGTTTAGTTCCTATGGCATATTTCTCATCACCAAACTTCTGAATAAAGACCTCACACACTTCCAATATTAAACTTTGAAATAAATGTGAGCTCTGCATAACTTCCCCTGTCACTTCTCTGAGCCCATTTCCTCTCACTCTCCCCCTCAGTCACTTTGCCGCAGCCAATCAGGCCTACTATTCATAACAGGGACCTCCTAAAGTCTTTACACTGGCTGTTCCCCTGCCTGGAATACTGTCCCCAGATGTCCGCACACCCTCCCCAGTTCCTTCAAGGTCTTGGAGACCATTTCCCCTTTGCACACGCCTTAGCTGGCTCTATGGCAGTCTTTCCCATATCAATCACCTTTTAACACACAAAGTGAGTTAGTTATTTCTGACATTAACTGTCTGAATCCAGGACAGGGATCTTTGTCTGTCTTGCTCACTGTTTAGTCTCAACACCTAGAACACTGTCTGGCGCAGTAATTACACGAAGGAGGAAGGAGACATGCGTGACCTGACTACCAGGTAGGGCGGGCATCAGGGAGGGGCTTCTCCGCACCCAGGTGGGCGATAAACTCCTGGGAAATGTCCATCCAGCGGAGCAACTGCTGCAGGAAGCCAAAGGCGAACCGTTTCTCAATGGAAGATGTATCCAGCTCCATGTCCTTAAGACCTCTGCGTGGATGGGTGGAAGAAAGGATCAGCTTAGACCCAGAATGCCCTGTTTCCCATCCTTCTCCAGCTCCGACTCTGCTCCTCCTGCTCCTCCAGGCCTCGCTTCTTCACCCCAGATCCCTGGAGTTTCCAGCTCCTCCCTGGACTAGAGTCGCTTCTTATCCCCAGTCCCACCCTCTTAACACCACCCCCCTCTAGCTCCACCTCATTTGCCAGGCTCCACCCTCTTAGCTTTCTCCCCCTCTCTGGTCCTACCCCCACTCTCCAGGTCCCACCTCCTTAGCTTCTTCCCTTTTCAGGACCCCCTCTGTTCTCCAGACCCCGCCCTCTTAGCCTCCTCCCTTCTTTGGCCCTGTTCCCTCTACATTGGCCTCAGTTCTCCCAGATGTTGCCCTGCGGGTTCTGCTCTCTTCCCCACTGTTCTCAGCTCTGGCTCCCAGCCCAGGCACCTGGTGACTGCATAGCCATTCATCTGCAGGAACTTCAGCAGCTCCTGGGCCTTCTCTCGATCTCGTGCCTTCTCCTTGGCAGTGAGAGTGTCATAGGGGACCAGCAGAGGGTGGGTCCCACCACCTGGCGTGGCAAAGACCAGAAATCAGGGGGTTGGGAGGGACCCAGGCCACTCTCATTGAAGTGGTTCCTGCAGTTGAAGGCTTATATAATTATTAGAGGCCAGATGTTTGAAATTCCAGCGATCAGGGCTGATCTGTGGCGTGATTGAGTGGCCCACTGGCATCTGCCTTGGTTGGCCTGGGTTTTGCAGGCTCCTGCATTGAGCCTTTGCCCCTTGGTGGTCAGTGCACAACATAGTGACTGGTAGTTTGGTCGATTTGCATATTAGGCTTTTATTATATACGATAGTAATAAAGACAGAGATAAAAATAACCAAATAATTGTTTTTGGATGTTCTTCACATCCTCACCACAACCCTATGGTAGTAAATGCTATTATCCCCACTGTAAAACACAATGGATGAAAGCAATTGTGGAAGATGAAAGTCACACAGCTCTAACACAGGCCCTTACAATCCAGAGCCTATGACTAGGGGACTGTGGGGAAGGAGGATCTGTTCAGAGGCAGATGGGTCCCCTCACCCTTGGCTTCCAGTTCCTGCTTCTTCTTCCGCCCCCACGTGTTGTGGTAATTTTCTGCCAGCTGTTCTGCCATAGCCTGGGTATGGATGCAGAGAGTCAAGGCTCAGATTCAGAGGATGTCCTCCCCCACCCAAACAGACACCTCCACACCCCTCAAAAAAGATGAGGGGTCTCACCTGCAGCTCCCGGGACAGGGTAACCCCACTGAGGTCGGGTGGTTGGGGGTTGTAGCCTTCTCTCGGATCATAGGTCTGGGAGGACAAGGGAGAAATGGGGGGCTTGGTGTGTTAGCAGGAAGCCCATGCCCCGACCCAATCTACCCCACCTCACCTGCTCCCTAGACCCCTGCTCTGCACCCTCTCTTTAAGGCCCTGCCTCTAAGCCACCCGCTCCGCTCTACTTTGCTGTCTCCTTTCCTGGGTCTTCTCCTGCGTCTCATGGCAGGTCTTCCTCCTTCCCCTACTCCGTCTCTTGCCTGGCCCCACCCTCTCCTGGCTCTGCCCCTTATTCTAGCCACTCACCAACCCCTCAAAGCCCAGCCCCCACCTGGGCACTTTGGGAGATCTTCCTTGTTTTTTTCTTCTCTGTCTTCTCCTCTTCACCCTCCCTCGCTTTCTCTATGGTCCATTCCCAGGCAATCATGGCTTTCAGGGACTCCTTGATGGGCCAGCGATAAATCTCTTTGTCCTGGGGTTGACAGAAGAAGATAGAGTGAGAGGAAAGTGGAGGTAAGAGGCCCTGGCTTAGCTTCCCTGGCTTCCAGTGTCCCAAGAAGGGGAAAGCCCCCAGGATGTGTCTAGGAAGTGGTCCAGTTGAATTTGAACCCAGGTCTCTTCCCTGCTCTGTAACAGAGTTTCCAAACACAGTCTCATTGTCCCATCTTACACAGGAGACTCAGAGAAGTTAAGGGTGGTCAAGGAATCAAACCCAGACTCTCTGACTCTTCCAGAAGGCACACTAGGAGTCCTGGGTTTAGGGGAGGCAGCCAAGTTCGAGGAAAGGCACAGCCCATGGAAAGGGATCCAGCTAGATCCAAACATCTGAAGCAGACTCACTCCTCCCTGAGCCTCCAAACTTAGAGGTTTCATTTTGGACCCCCGACATTGGGCCCCAAGGCTTGGTCACCTTCTCTGAAAAGGTCTTATATGGCCTCAGCATGGGGTGGGTCTTCAGCTCCTCATCTACGTTCTCCCCATAGGACCAGTTATTCTGGACCTGGAGGTGAAAAGAGAGGGGTGGAGGCAGTGTTACCACACAGCTGAGGGTAGGGGCAAGATGAAGGTAGAGCCAAGGTAGACAGCAACTTGGGGAACACAAAGAGGAAACCCTGGAGGGACTGAGGGCTTCGGAGGAGATTGTGAGTCTCAGGAAGGGTTAAGGGTCTCAGAAAAGCTGGTGTTTTGAGGCAGGGATAGGAGTTCCTGGGAAGGGGAGGACCCTGATGCCAACCTTGTCGAAGGCCCACTTCTCATGTGTGTACTCCGCGAACTTGTTAATGAAGGAGTCCAGCTTCTCTGGGATGATCACACTATTAGAGGGGACAGGGTCAGCAGACGTTGGGGCTGGCCCTTCCTCCCATCTCTAACAGTCACATCCTACTTCTCTTTGCCCCAGCCCCATCCTCTCCTTCCACTGGGCCTCACTTGAGGGTCTCCACAGGTCGAGGATCAAAGTTGCCTTCAGCATCCACTGTGGCCTTTTTCTCAGCCTTGGACGAGTATGAGGCGTCCACGTAGTCAGGGGGCAGGGCCCCTGCGATGGCACACAGACAAGGCATAGCTATGCGGTACAGCTCTTGGTCATATTTCTAGGGATGCCAAGAACAGGGGTGTCACTGCCGGCCTGGCTGAACCTGCAGTTCCTGGAGCCCAAGGACCTCAAATTTATCCCTGCCATCTGTAACCCTCTTCCCTGAAGCCACAAACATGACTTATGGTCCCTCTTCCTAAAACCTAAGCCTCAGTCCCATCTGGACCCTCAAGCTATGCTATGTAACCTTCTCCAAGCCCCCAAATAAGAGATCCATCCCATCTTCCATGACACCCAAACCAGAGGTCCAACTCACGGATTCTCTTGGATCCAAATAACCTCCCTCCCTGAATCCTTCATTTGGAGATTTCATCCTAAATCTCAACTTTGGACTCCACCCCCTCCAAACAGGTTCTGTTCAGGGTCCCCAGGTGCCCAGACCTTGTGTGCCAGCGAATCAAAGATGCCCCAGAAGAGTTTCCTTGTGAGGTGCAGCTCTTCCTCTGAAGTGATGCCAAAGTTGGCCCAGCCTGTGGGCAGGCAGTAGTACTTCCAACAGCGCTCATAGTGGTTGGTAAGGAGCTGGGTGGGAGCAAGGAAGAGGCAAACAAATGAGTGGGTGGAGCAGTTGGCAGGCAAATGGAAGTCTTGGGAGGCCCAGGGCTGCCAGTGCTTTTACATATTGAAGGAGGTGTGGGTTGTGTAAATGGTGCTAATGAGGGGAATGGTATGCTTATTGGGAGTGGTCCTGAACAGTTTATTATACAAATTTAGCATTCTAATTTCGAGTCAAGATGGACATTAAAGCAGAACTGGATTTGTCTGGTATTGTTTTACACAAACAATCCATGAGTAGCATTATGAGTAAGTGGACATTTGGATGCAGTGGTTTGCTCTTACATAAATTATCATGTGGAATAGAAACATTAGCAGCACTCGATACAAATGTAATTTGTTTGGTAATGGGAAGAGGGCCTCCACATTTAATATGCAAATATAAAATAGGGGCTAATTTAGATGTATTATGCAAAATAGTCAAGATATATGAGTTGGAGGTATCCCCTTATGAAAACTGGCATGAATGCTGGCCTCATGGTTCAGTGGTTGAGCATCGACCTATGAACCAGGAAGTCATAGTTTGATTCCCGGTCAGGTTGCAGGCTCAGTCCCCAGTGTGGGGCATGCAGAAGGCAGCCCATCAATGATTCTCTCTCTCCCTCTTTCTTCCTCTCTGAAATCAATAAAAATATATATTTTTAAAAACTAGCATAGAAATATAAAATAATAGGAAAGACAGTGTGCAAAGATTCAAAATAGCTGTGGAATTGTTTATTAAAATAAATGTACTCATTTGAATAATAGAAGCCTGATGGTTTGGGCATAAGAATAAGCATGCTAATTAGAAAAAGTGGTGTGCTCCATGCAAATATATGTTAATTTATGTGCGGGTTGGCTCAATGTTAGGAAAATTAAACTTTAATTAGACAGTGTTAGAGGCACCAATGACACAAAGTGAATATTCTGGGAACCCCACTATGCAAAGGAAAATGCTAAAGAATGGCTTCATATTTGCAGTTTAACTGGCCTGGGGCGTGCTGATACAAATGAACCCCAGAGTCCGAGTGCACAGCAGGCGGTGGGAGGGGCATGGAAGTGAGCGAGCTGAAGAGCGGCTGCCCTCACCTTGAGCGGCATCTTGGCGAACTCATTAAGAATGGGCACGTCGAACACCAGGCGCCGCAGGAGGTGCTGCAGCATGGCTGGGCGGATGTACCTGGGAGGACACGGCGGGCGGTGGGCTCTCACCTGGAAGGGCACCCCACCCCTCGGCCCGCCCCGCCCCCGGATTCGCCTACTTGCAGAGCGCCATGAGGCAGTCCTCGATGACGTCGCGCTGCGCTTTGGTGAGGGAGCGGCCGCGGGACAGGCGGTACACGGTGTGCAGCATGGAGTCCACCATGATGGCGCGGTGCTCGGTCCCCGCAAAGAGCGGCGCACACTTGGTGATGAGCGGGAGCACCGCCAGGCACAGGTATCTGTTCAGCGCCAGCGCCATCTCAGTGGTGCTGAACGTGGCCTGGGGCGCAGAGGGGGGACTTCAGTCCTCCGTGGCTCCTGAGGTTGTCGTGGCACTCGCGCTGGACAACTCTGAGCAAATGACCCCGCTTCTCATCTTTCCTCCAAACCTACCCCTTCCGGTCTCTACTCTCTTACAAAAGTTCAGAAGCCAATTAATGAATCCTCATTACCCAGATTAGACTGTTCTGCAGTTTGCACCTTCGGCATCTTTATTTCCTCTAACCCCACCTTTTTTCCTGTGATATTTTCATGCAATACCCAGCCTGTACCATTTTATTTCAAAATACTTCAATATGTATCTTCATTCAGACAAGAAGTTCTATTTAACATTCTATGCTGCCATTATCACACCTCACAGAATTAACCATTTTCTTATATAATAAAAGAGAAGAATGCAAATTGACCCTCACGGTGGAACTACTGGTCGCTAGGACACACACTGACCACCAAGGGCAGACGCTCAAGATGCAGGAGCTGCCCCCTGGTGGTCAGTGCGTTCCCACGGGGGAAGCTCCATCCGCCACTAATCCGGCTGAAAGCCTGAGTGCAGCCGTGGTGGCAGGAGCCCCTCTTGCCTCCTCGGCAGCACTAAGGATGTCCAGCTAACTGCTTAGGCCCGCTCCCCCCAGGGCTCCTGGGCTGCCAGAGGGAGGTCTGATTGCCAGCTTATGCCCAATCCCCCAGGGAGCAGACCTAAGCCAACAGATGGACATCCCCCAAGGGGTCCTGGACTGCGAGAGGGCGCAGGCCCAGTTGAAGGACCTCCTTAGTGCACGATTTTCATGTACCATGCCTCTAGTCTCTTCATATTCATTATCAGCTTTCTCCAATGGTCTCTCAAGTTGCTTTTCATTTAGCTGAGATTGTTTGGATCAGGCCCCAGGAAGGTCAACATACTGTTTAGCTGACACGTGTCAGGTCTTTTCATCTGCAGCAGTCTTTTTCCTCCCCACCCCTTTAAAGCTGCTTATTGGCTGAACTAACTGGGTCATTATTCAAGTGGAATTTCCTACATTTTGGCTTTGGCTGGTCGCTTCCTGGTGGTGTCAGTTAACTTGTGCCTTTGCCCCATTATTTCTGACAAGCTAATGGTTATAGATTCAAGTTCCTGTGTTCCTCTTCCCAATTAATGGCTAAGAGTGATTTCCCCCATCTTAAGAAGAGCCTTTTTTTTTTAAATCAAGGTCACCCCTCCAGCACATCGCCATGTCTCTGCCTTTTTTGTTACTAACTTGTGTAAAGACTGTCAACACTCATTGTCCCCCATACCTCACCTCCCAGGCTGCTTAAACTCTCTCCAGTAAGGCTTTTGCCCCATCACCTTGTTCAAACTGTCAAGGGCACCAGTAACCTCCATCTGGCCAAACCAGTGGTGAGTGCTCAGTCCTCATCGTACTTGACCTTGTCACCTGTTTTAGTACTGTTGTTGTGCACAGGCCTTTGTGTCTCTGTGGTGCTGAACCGTCTCTGAGAATGATTGTTTCTTACAACCCGAGGTGTTGGAGATTTTCACCCTGTCCCTTTCCCAGAACTCAGTTTTTCCTGGTTTTGTCTTCTATCTTGATGGTGGGGGAGGGAGGGTCAGGATATCTTCACAATTCCCGAACACACTATTCCCACCCTGGGAGTAGGGAGGTGGCCAGCCTGCTCACCGTGTCCAGTGAGGCAGCTGCCCGCATGTCGGGCAAGAACCCCACGTCCAGCACATGCAGCAAGAAGTCCTGGTTCTCGATGCCATACACACGGTCCAGGAAGAGCACCATGGATGCCTTGTGGTCTGGCACAAAGGATGCAGACATTTTTGGCTGTACCAGAGCCCCATCTGTGGACAAGGATACAGGGGGTCAGAGATGCCCTTCAGACCCGCCCTCCCAGCATTATTCTCTTGCTGAGTCCCGCCCCCTCACACCTTTGCTCAAGGTGGGGATCTGCAGGGGGAGGCTGATGATGCCCACGAGGTCATCCAGGGGCACAAGGGAGCGCAGGATGGCACGGATCCGCAGGGCCTCACCCTTGCCGGCTTGGATTAGCTGGAGGGGGGAGGGAAGCATATCATTGGGAAGCCCATGACCCATTTGGCCATTACTCCACTCTATCCCTTCCTGATGCACTAGAGCACAAATCCTTCTCCTGGGGATAACTCAGGGGTCAAGGAGACACAGCCCTGATCCAGCCTGTGTGTCTCCACTTTAGCCTTGACTACCCCATGTTCTCACCACCTGGTCTTCCCCCACTGGACAGGGAGCTCTGGGAGAGTGAGATCCAGGGCTCTCTTGGTCACTGGTGTGTCCCCAGCATTGCCTAACTCAGGACCAAAGTTAAACGCCGGCATGAAGAGGTTTAAGGCCATGCCCGCCCCTCGGTCTTTGGTTCTCACATGCATCTCTGGTGCACAGCGTCCAAGAAGATCAATCAAAGCAGCATAGAAGGACATGATGGCGTGTCCCAGGTGCACCCGGTTTTCCTCTGGGGGCTCCTCCCCAAAACTGTGGGAGAAGGAAGGTGGCATTGGGGAGGCAGCAAGGGCCACAGGAGGGCAGGCTGTTCTGTTGAGGAGGGGGGTGGGAAACTCACTGCTCACGCCTTCGGTCCCTGCGGACACCGGGGCCGTCCCTCGCAGGGTCCTCAGAGATGCGAATGGCTTCTTCGATGGCAGCCAGCAGTCCCGAGCCACCCTCGCCCCGCAGGGCTGGCCCAAAGCACTCGGGCTTGCGGATGAGCAGCCGCACCACCACGTTAGCGTTCTCCTCCACACTCTCACCTGGTGGCTCGGGTGGGGTCAGGAGGCCTTGTGAGCCCAAGGTCCCTCCCTGGGTAGCCTTGGACCCTGCACCTCAAGAGTTCATGCCCAGACCCTGCCTCTGCCCCTGCCAGATCTGTAGCTCAAGATGTGGGCCACAACTAAGGGAGACTTTGGCCAGTGACCCTAGTCACCACCACCACCACCACCTGCCTCACCATTGACGAAGACCGCAAAACGCAGGAAGTCCAGGTAGCGCTCTCCACCGCAGGGGTTCCAGCCTATGTCTGGGTACCCTTTTGCCAGGAGCATGGGGCAACTCTGGAGGCCACAGCCAGCCAGGTAGGACACCACCTGGGGGCAGAGGAGGGCTCAGCCAGAGGCCAGACCCACACTACTGTCTTCCCCAAGGCTTAGGTTCCTGCCAATCCCTGGTGCTCTGCACTCCCATTATCTCTGGAACCCTCTGCAAACAGTAACTCTCATCCTCTGCCCTAATTCCCACCTGCCACCAGAGGGGCCTCCACCCAGGGCTCCCTGCTCCCTCCAAGTCTGTCCCCTATACTCAGTCAGAGGGACCCTGTAAACACCTGAATCAGGTCATGTCCCTCTCCTGCTCAGAATGCTCTGGTAGTGCATTACACATGGAAAAAGCCAGAACCCTCACTGTACTTCCTGCCCTCACCCCCCACCACTCACCCTCACTCCTGCTCCAACCACCACACTGTTCTTCAAAATCGTGAGGGTTACTACTGCCTTGTGACCTTTGCATTGGCTGTTTCCCTGCCTGGAATGCTCTTTCCCAGGATGTCTACCTTGCTCCTCACCTGCTTCAGAGTTTGACCTAAACATCACTATCTCAGGGGGGCTTTCTCCTATCACTCTTGTTTAAATTTGGACACCCTTCTGACACTTGATATTTTTCTCTCTTGCTTACTTTTTTCTCTCTTCAACACTTATCACTAGCTAATATTCCGAGTCTGTTACTTATTTATCTTGTTTATTATCCATCCTCCCAACTAGAACAAAAACAAGGATTTCTGTCTCAATCACTGTCATACCTCTACTGCCCTGCACAGAGTAGGTGCTCAATAAACATTTGTTAAGTAATATCATAGTGGATAACTGTTAATGAGTGTTTACTGTTTTGTAAATGCTTTCACAGGTTAACTTCATCAGCTTAGTCCTCTGATCAGCTCTATAACGTTGTTTTAATTATATCCATTCTGCAGTTTAGGAGATAGAGGCTTGGAGAGCTTAGGGCATTTGTCCAAGGCCATGCAGCAAGGGAGTGGGGAGAGTTAAATCTAAGTTTCTGAACTCAGAGCCCTTCAGGGCTACACCCAGAAGCAGGGGCACAGAGGGCCAAGAAAAGTGCCAAGGCCACACAGCTGGGAAGAGTGGAGCATGGATTTGCCCTCAGCTCCACGAATGAGTGACTGGGGTCCTGTTCTTTTCTTGAAAATTATTCCCCTTTTGATTTTATCCTGGATTATCCAAAATGGCCCCTGATAATGGGTCCTGAATCAGCAGGTGCCCCCAGGGTCCAGGCCTCCTCCCTCCAAACCTTCTCCAAGTCCTGCTCCTGCAATGCCAAGGCCAGCTCATTGTTGTCAATGACAGAGGCAGCTGCCACGTCCAGGGGTGTGGAGCCCTGCATGCCTGTGGGGGCAAGAGGTTGTGAGAATGCGTTTTGGAGGTGCTTAGCCACTTGTCTCCTGCCTATCTTTCCTCCTCTGGGAAGCCCTCCGTGACCACCCCTCTCCAGCCTGGGTTGGGTGCCTCTTCTGTCCTGTGCTTCCCCATCCAAGATCTGACCACTCTGGGCTGTTGCTGTCTGGGATGGGTCTGTCTTCCCTGATGCACTATGAGCCCCATGAGGGCCAGGCCCAGGGCTGTCTGGGTGTCCCCAGCACTGCACATCACAGGGTCAGACCAAAGGCAGTTGAGAGTCAGTGTTCACTGAATGAAGGAGTGAGCCATTGGAGAGCGAGGCGGGCCTGGATGGACTGCAGGAGTGGGCTCTGGGAGGCATCACCGGGCCCGGGGGTTCTCACCCAGGCCAATGCCACTGTTCTCCAGCAGGTAGCTCAGGTGGTCAAACATGGAGCGCTGGTTCTGCCTGCTGATGCGGCAGAAGTAACAGAGGAAGCGGCAGCAACTTGTCACCATTTTGGGGAAGCGGATCTCCTGGAGTGGGCAAGGTGGGCCAGTGGTCAGTGCCTGCCTCCTCTGGCCACTGCCCCTGAGCTCCCCAGCCCATGCAGGACCCTTACCTTGGATTCGCCGCCCCCAAGGACATTCACCATGACCTCCATCACTGTTTCATGCATGCCCAGTGCCCTCATCAGATTCGGGTGTTGGTAGAAAACTTTGTTGTTCATGATGTTCCTGTGGACAAATGTAGTTCTTAGGTGGAGCCCAAGTCCGGGGAGAGCCCCCAGACGCTTGGGGGAGTTCACCACCAAGTGGGCTTCCTTAGGGAGGAGACTTTTGTCTCGTTGCCCATTGTATCATCAAGGGCCTAGAAATGGCCTCGCACACAGTAGGTGCTCAATAAATATTTGCTGAGTGAATAAGGCACTTGACACTGAGGGCTTAATTCTATTATTATTATCATTGCTACCGCTACAAGCAAGAGCTCACTAAAGCTGCACAGGGACTCTACAAGGTGGGCATGCCTCTTCCCCATTTGAGATGAGGAAACTGAAGTTCCATCAGGGTGGACTTTGTGCCAAGAGTCAGTCACCAGTGAATAGGAGCTGTTATCCCAGGGGTAGGTGGAGCGGTAAGGGGAAGGAACATTATCTAGGGAGATGGGCTAGTTGCCAGAAGAATGTATCACCCTGAGGATAGGGCAGAGGTGGAGGAGGAAACATTATCGCATCCAGAGGATGTGGCCCAGGGGACAAGCTCCCCTTCCTTCCTCTGGGATTTGCCGTCAATGAGGGGGCAGTGCCTCACCCGATGCTCTGGATCATGAGGTTCTCCTCCTGGGGACCCATCTGCACAATGAGCAGTGAGCGGATCTGGCCGAGGCACTCCAGCAGGCTCATGGTATCCTCCATGGAGGATGGCGAGATGGTGTATGCCCGGGGCAGGGCACGCAGCAGCTCCCCAAGTCCATCGTACTGACGGTGCAGGAGGCTGAACATGGCTCGGACCAGTTCGGGGCTCTGCACGAAGTCCTCTTGGGCCCAACGCACCACTGTGTGAGACACCAGCTCCTGCAGCGACTCTGGGAAGAAGACACAGGGTCGGTACACATTGCCTGACCAGGGCTTTGAGCGCTGGTTCTGCCTGCTAATGCAGCAGAAGTAACAGAGGAAGCTGGTTCTGCCTGCTAAAAGGGGCTCCTCTTTTCAGTGGCTTCTCAGTTACTAGCTGCCTGCCCATGAGGCAGGAGTGCCCTGATTCTGGCAGATTTTTTCTGTTGCCCTAAGACTCTCTATTCTCTTCACCCTAGTAACTCTTCCATAAGGACCTCCTACAAACTTCAAAAGGAAAAAAAATTAAATTGCTAGAGAACACCAGACCACTATTCTGAGCTTTTCACTGTGAACCTCTGAAAGCCCAAGCCTCATTTCTATGTTTTCTATAAAAATATTGCCACTGGTCATCACAAGAGTCAATAGGCACAAAGAAAAACTGGGGACATTTCAGTATTATTTGAAAATGATGTCAAAACAACTCCTTCATTTTCCCTGGGGATTTCCCTAGGCCTCGCCTCTCCTACAGCCAGCATCCATTTATCTCTCTGTCCCTCTTTCTCTCCCAACCAGTTTTCTTCCCATGATTTAAGAAACCTCCAGGCACTGGCATTAAATGATGGTGTCAATTCATGACCTGTGATGTGTTAATCTTACCTTTCTTCCACACTGGCCCATCACTTCTGACCTCATCTCCTGCCCCTTGCCCCTACTCATTTTGCATAAGCTATATTTGGCCTCTAAACATAACAAGCATGTCTCTGCCTCTGGCCCTTTGCACTGGCTGTTCTCTCTGTACCAATTAATCTTCCCCAGACCTTTGCACACCTCATTCCCCCAATTGAACCCCTCCATCTTAGTCCTCTCTCTTCTTTCACTCAACTTTATTCTTCTTCTTAACACACATAACCACCTGACATTATGGCATATATATGTATCTGTCATAATATTCTAAACTCCTTGAGGGTGGGGACTTTGACTCTTTCCCCTAATATATTCCCCAGCCCTACCAACCTTGCCTGGCCCAGAGTTGGCCAATAATAGTTTCCTAAATGTTGTAGAATAATCCCTATAAAACATCAATGATTCTGCCTTTGTGAGATGGGGTTAATACATAGTTTGCATAATGAGCCATTGGCCCAACATTTATTATAACTGCTTTTCTAATGCCTCATGGTGATCATGAGGTAATCATTTCACCAAAAAAAAAAAAAAAAAAAGAAAAAAAAAAGAAAAGAAAAACAAAGAAAAGCCACAAGGACCTGGAAGCCAGGTGGTGCAGGAGTTGCCATGTATGGATGTGAGTCTCGTTCCTGGGAGGGCCATATACCACCCTGGCCCAATATATACTGTGCAGCCCCAACATTTGGAGATCTACATGGCCACATGCAGCCCCGCTCCAGCATGCTTCCCCTTTCACCTTGCCCTCCATTCCTCCTCTCTAATATCCACTTACCCTTCCTTGTGCTACTCCTCATAAGCTGACTTGAACCCAGAGGTTTCCCAAGCACAGGGCTGGATACCCCACCTCAACCCCTCCCCAGTGGCCCAGTTCTCACGGGGTTTGCTCTCCTCAGCAGGCAGCTCCTCCTCAGGTTTCTCCTCCTTCTTCTTCACCAGCCGCACTTTCTCCAACAGGCTCATCAGGCGGCTGCCCAGGGTGACCTCTTCCTCTGGTTCCTCCTCCTTTCCCTCCAGCTGAATTCCTGGAGGGGGCAAGGACGAAGGGAATGCCACACATCTGTTTGCTGTTCGTATGCTTAACCACTCACTTTTTCATTCCTTCATCTGTTCATTCATTCATGCATGCATTCATGTTTTTTTCATTTATTTATCTGTTCACATGTTTTTTCATTTATTCGTTCTTTGAAGCCTTTGTCTTTTAAACCAGCTACTGTAAATATGTTCACAGAGCTAAAGAAAAACATGTCTGAAGTTTTTATTTTTTAACATATTTTTATTGATTTCAGAGTGGAAAGGAGAAGGAAAGAGAGGTAGAAACATCAATGAGAGAAAATCATTGACCGATTGCCTCCTGCATGCCCCCAATTGGGGATCAACCTGCAACTTGGGCATGTGCCCTTGACTGGAATCAAACCTGGGACCCTTCATTCTACAAGCCAATGCTCTATCCACTGAGCCAAACCGGCTAGGGCATGTCTGAAGTATTAAAGAGAAGTATGATGACAATGACTCATCAAATAGAGAATATTAATAATGAGGTAGGTAATATAAAAAAATAACCATGTAGAAATTCTGGAATTGGAAAGTACAACAACAATTTTAAAAATCACTAGAGAGGATGACCACATTTTTTTAAAAAAACAGATGAATAGACTTTTAATATATATATGTATATATTATTATTATTATTATTATTATTATTATTTCAGAGAAGGAGAGGGAGAGAGAGATAGAAACATCAATGATGACAGAGAATCGTTGATCAACTGCTTCCTGCATGCCCTTTACTGGAGATTGAGCCTGCAACCTGGGCATGTACCCTTGACTGGAATCGAACCTAGGACCCTTTATTCTGCAGGCCAACACTCTATCTACGGAACCAAACCAGCTAGGATTATGACCACATATTTGAGCTGACAGGAGAAAGCATCAGTGAACTTAAAGATAGGACAATAGAGATTATCTAGTCTGAAAAACAGAAAAATAATGAAGAGAAAACAATAGAATCTCAGACCTATAGGACACCACCAGTGCAGTGGTCGGCAAACTCATTAGTCAACAGAGCCAAATATCAACAGTACAATGACTGAAATTTCTTTTGAGAGCCAAATGTTTTAAACTTAAACTTCTTCTAATGCCAATTCTTCAAAATAGACTCGCCCAGGCTATGGTCCTAGGCTAAGCGTGGAAGCTCCCAGACGCTGTTTGGGGCAGAACTTGGACAGTAGAGAGCTGGATGGAATATCTCGACTGAGAAGTTCCCTCTTTGGAGATAGGTGACCTCTGGCACACTGGGCTCCTCAGCCCAGAGCACCAGTGTCGGGGAGGGGATCCCCACAACATCTGCCTGTTCAATTGAGCCAAGGTTTCCATCGGGGTGCCACGAAGGGCTGTGTCTACATCTCTAAGTGGTAGACACATCTCCTAGAGCAGTGTTCAGCAAACCACGACTTGGGAGCCACATGCGACTCTCTGGCTCCTTGAGTGTTCTAATGCCACTTCTTCAAAATACACTTGCCCAGGCCAAAAACCAACTTCTGCACATGGACTACGAAGTTTCAATCACACTGTATGTGCACGCCCACACGTGGTATTTTGTGGAAGAGCCACACTCAAGGGGCCAAAGAGGCGCATGTGGCTCGAGAGCTGTGCTTTGCTGACCACTGTTCAATCTATGCATAATGGGAGTCCTAGAATAAAAGCAGAATAAATATTTGGAGAAATATGACTAAAGGGTTCCAAATTTGATGAAAAATATTAATCTGCACATCCAAGAAATTAAACTCCAGCCCTAGCCAGTTTGACTCAGTGGATAGTGCACTGACTTGTGAACTGAAAGGTCCCAGATTCAATTCTGATCAGAGGCACATGTCTGTGTTGTGGACTTGATTCCCAGTGGGGGACTTGCAGGAGGCAGCCAATCCATGATTCTTTCTCATCATGGATGTTTCTGTCTCTCTCTCCCTCTTCCTTCCTCTTTGAAGTCAATAAAAATATATTAAAAAAAAATTAAACTCCAAGTAGGATAACCTCAAAGAGCTCCACACATAGACACATCATACTCAAACTGTTTAAAGGCAAAGGTAAAAAGAAAACATTTAAAGCCAGCCAGAGAAAAACAATACATTATAAGGAAATCTCAGTAAGATTGTCAGCTGACTTCTCATCAGGAACAATGGAGGTCATCCATTCATCTTTTCAGTCAGCCATCTCTCCACTCTCATCCCTCTGCCAATAGCCATTCATCCATATGCACATCCACCCAAAACCTATATAAACATATCCTTCCTCTCATCATCTATCTATTCATGAATACATCTATTCATTCATCCATTCATTCATCCAACCAACCAACAGTTACATAGTACAGTACTCTAGATGTTTAAGGTCAGGAAATCTTAGGGTAACTTCAGGAGAGGTCTCAAAGGAAAAGTTTGGGAGGAAGGTTCTCTGATCCTTTCTCCTTACCACAGTGTGCCAGCAGGTCTTGATGAAAGTTGAGCAAATCCTGTCGAATCTCTTCAGGGAGAGGACAATCTTCCTCTTCCTGACCATCTTTGAAGTGCACTAGCATGTTGATCTAGAAGGTCAAAGGTCAGAATGAGGGTCAGAGACCCCAGAGCAGAAACACTGTGATCAAGGACAAAAGATTGGATTGTGAGTTCCTGTCTAAGGTCATGAGCTAAGGTATAAGTTAATGAAGAATATATGGGAGACTAGACCCTTGTAAAGGGTCAAGGTCAGTCTGGATGACTGAGAGGTTAAGTTCTTTCAGATTTCTGGCCATGTTCAGAAATGTCCTACATGAAGGTAGGACAGTAAGAGATAAATATATCAATAGGGCTAGAGATCAAGAACAAGTTTAGAAGTCAAGTCCAATTGGTGATATGAACAGCAGAGAAGTTGAGGTTGGGGTTTAGACAGTAAGGCCAATCAGGGTCAGGGGTCAGAGGACCTGCTCCTGGGGTGGGGAACGGAATTCGCGAGTACGTCGGGCAGTCTCAGCTGCAGACATGGTGAAGGCTTTCATGAGGAGGCCATAGCGGTCCCGCTGGTTGGCCTGGAGCTTGTCCACGTACTGCTCTGCAAAGGCTGCCAGGGACTCTACTCGGTGCTGCAACTCTCGGTCACAGAAATATTCCAGCAGGTGGCACATCTGTGGGAGAACAACCATGCCTTAGGAGGGATGGTGGTCAGACCATAAGGACTTCCTTGAAACTTTTCTTGCTTTCTCTCCTCCTCTCAGGGGCTCTGACCTAGTCCAGCCACCATCATCTCTTGCCTGGATCCGTAAACCAGACTTCTCCACAGTCTCATTTCTCCAATTCATTTCCCACTTGGAAACCAGAGAGATAATTTCCAACTAGCAACACTTCACTGCTTTATGCACTTCCACAGCTTCCCACTGCCTCAGAACAAATCTGGACTCAAGCCTCACCATTGTCTCCCACCCCGGATGAATGGAGGTTGGAAAATGAAAAGAACCAGCCCACCTGTAATTTCACAGACTCCGGCAACTTCATCTGGAGAAGCCCCTCCTCCAAGCCTTCTTTTTCCTCTTCTGCTGTCTCCTCTTCCTCTTTCTCATCTTCCTTCTTCTGTGACTCTTCCTCCTCATCCTCCTCCTTTTCTTCTTCATCTTCTTCCTCCTCCTCTTCTTCCTCCTCTTCCTCTTCTTCCTCAGTGAATACTTCAGGCTCAATCATCTTCAATATCTGTTTCACATCCTCATCGCCAAAGACGCCCATCACCTACAGGACAAAGACTAGGTCCTTCACTATGGTCTGCAGAGCCTCCACAAATAAGACCCAGCATCATTTCCCAGATCTGCTTTTCCTGCATGTGGCAGGTTCATCCCTGCATTGGCTATATGGCTCATTTCACAAGCAGGAATGACATTTCTCTGCCCTGACATTCATCCTCCTTAAGATCCCTTCAAATCTTTATCCTGTGTCCCACCCACATGGTCCAGACAACATAGCTAAATATGAGCAACTTTCCCTTCCCAAGTGTCTATTCTCCCAAGCTTCAGCATATGTTCCTTTCCACCCTATATCTAATGGAGGCCCTTACAGCTTCCAGCATTGCCAGTTCTCAATCAACATAATGGAGATGTTAACAGATGGAAGGAAATTGGGTGGATAAAAGGGAAGAAGAGTTGAGAAAGAGAAACATGGATGAATGGGGGGAGAACTGGGTGGCTGAACTAATAGATGGAATAGTAAGGGTTTGAAAGGGAGAAGAAAGATTGATGGGTGGATAAGGAATGGAGAGGTGAAGTTAAAAGTGGAGGAAGAGATGGGAGGTGAAAAGATGACAGGATAAATGACCTATGAATAGGTGGGTAGGTTAATAGATTGTCTGATAGATGCATGAGCAAATAAATGAGTGTATGGGTAAATAGATAAATGGGTAAGTAGTCATGGGATGAGGTGGTATGGATTGATGAATTTGTGAATGAAAAGTTGGATGAATTTGTGGGTAGGCATATGGATTAATTATTAGATGGGTATATGAATGAAAGGGTACATGAAATAAGGGATGAATAGAAGATGGAGATTGGGTGGATGGGTGAGGGATGAATAAGTGTAGGTGGTTGGATGGATTCATAGGTAGGCGGATGGGTGAAAAATACATATGAATAGACAGATATATGTATGGGTGGACAGGTAGGTGGATAATGAAGAATGGATAAGTCTGAGATGGTGCATGGATATATGGGTGTATGGATGCATCAGTGGAAACAGAATGATAATTAGATATATGAAAAGGAAGTTTGGTTATTAAGTAAATGGGAAGATAAATAGATGAATAAATGGCATGGTGAATGAATTGATGTGTGAGTGAATAGAAGGCTAAATAAAAAACTAGGATGAAAGCTGGACAGATCGACACATGTGTGGATGGATACATGGTTGGAGAATGGAAGAATAAATAGATGTACGAATGGTGGTTGGTTGGGAGAATAAATGGAAATAAGAATTTAATAAGTATATGAATCACCGAAACTGGTTTGGCTCAGTGGATAGAGTGTCAGTCTGCGGACTAAAAGGTCCCAGGTTCGATTCTGGTCAAGGGCATGTACCTTGGTTGCGGGCACATCCCTAGTAGGGGGCGTGCAGGAGGCAGCTGATCAATGTCTCTCATCGATTTTTCCAACTCTCTATCCCTCTCCCTTCCTTTCTGTAAAAAAAATCAATTAAAAATATATTTAAAAAATTTAGTAAGTATATGAATAGATGACAGATTAATGAATGGGAGGAAAAGTGAATGAAGGATGAGTAGATAATGGAGGGATAACTTCAAAGGTGGAGGATGTATAGATGGAGAGATGAATGGGCAATTAGATGCATAAATGGAAGGGGAGTTGATGCATGTATGGACAGATTATTTGGACTGTGGAAGACTGGGGCAGAGGAAAGCAGGAGGAAGCCATTACCAGCAGGGTGGACACAAGCTTGAGCACAGGGACAAACTGGAATTCCACAGAGCCCCCGACAGGGTCGCGTGCGTGCTGCCCACCATCTCGCACTGCCTCCCCCAGCATTCTCAGTGCTTTGTCCCGCAGGGCCTCCAGAGGGATGCTGGGGCTGAGGCGGGCTGGAGCTTCTGACATCCCAGCAGCTGTCAGGGCAGCCACGAAACAGGGCGGTGAGAAATGGTGTGGAGGTCGCAGGGAGGTGGTGATGCCCACGCCAGGCAAGCCATGGCGGCGGGGACCATTATCCGTGCTTTTTCCAGGTGGGAAGAGGGTGATGGTTCGGGTCTCAGGCGTGAGGGGCACGATGTACTCGGAGAGCATGGAGCGACGGCTGCGACAGGCACTTTCCAGGTGGATGCTGATGAGGAGGTCGTAGTAGCCAGCACGCAGAGGGCCAGGCAGGTGCGCATCCTCCAGGGCATGCAGCAACTGCGCCTGGTCCACATGGCTGCACAGAGCATGCGCCACGCGGTTGTTGCCCAGGGCGCACACTGCGCGATAGAGTCGGAGTGTGTGGGAGTGGAAGCGCTGCAGGTCCAGGCGCTCCGACAGCTCCAGGATGTCCATGCTCCTGTGGCAAAGATGAGCCACAGACAGGAGCAGAGCAGGCAGAGGGGGTGGGAGACAGAGGCACAAACCACAGAGAGGCAAAGAGGTGTGCAGGTGAGTTTTGGTGGCTCCAGCAGAGAATCCCAATGCTCTGCTGGGCCAAGGTTCTGTGCGGTCTATGGGACTGGGTGTAGGAGTCTCTGAATGGTTCTGGGGCGCCCTGGGAATGTCTGGCACTCTGGGGTATCTGAGACTCTATGGAGACTATCTTGTGGCTCTGACATGTATCTGGGATCCAGAACCGAGCCTGACCCCACTCCTTCCCAGGGCAGGTCTGAGTATCCTGGTTATGTGTGAGCATCACTAGAATGTAAATGCTACTATGGTAGGCCATTTCAGTCTGTTTTGGTGTTTTTCTTTTTCTTTCTGTATTCCCCAGCACCTAAACAGGACATAGCCTATAATAGGTGTTCAATAAGTATTTGTTGACTGAGTAAATGGGTGTGTCTGGCCCCTGGGGATGAGTGTGAACCCACTGAGTTACACATGAGCATTACTAGAATGTTCATTCACAAAGGCTTGATGGTCTACAGCCTGGAATGCCATTAGTTACATAAGAAGAGCTCGAAGCTATTTGTCACATAAGTGAATAAAGGAAAGATGAGGCATGTCAGAAGCCTCCTGGGGTGAGCCTGGGATTTCTGGCCATGTTCAGAGTCCTTAAGAGTACTCCTGTCTGAGTCACCTGGAGTGAGTTCAAAGAGATCCATGGGATGTGCCCGAGACACCCTTCTGTGCACCCAGACTCTCCAATGAATGCCCAGGACCCTCTGATGTGCACTTGAAGCCCCTTAGGGGAGTGGGCTCCTTAAGATTGCTTTGGAGCCCTGTAAAGTGGGTCTGGGGCCCCTTGGGACGTTTTCTATGGTCCCCTGAGAAGGACCTAGGATCTCCTGAGGTGGGTCTGGAGTTCTCTGGAGTGTATCTGGGAATGCCTCGACTGCGTCTGGATCCCATGAGGTGTGTCTGGGGCCCAATGAAATGGATCTAACGGTCCCTGGGGTGTTATCTTGGGACAGTAAGGTAGATCTGGGCCTTCTAGAGTGTTGCCTGGAGTCTCAGGGTACTGGGGCGGGGGGGGGGGGCACTGAGTTGGACCCAGATCCCTGCCAACTTCCTCCTCCCCACCCCACTGCATGTCTTGCAGCCAGGGGACCCTGACCGGTTCTCCTCAGGGATGTGCAGCGCCATCATGATCAATGCCTCCTGGCACTCCACGGCCCAGCCCAGTCGCTCTCCAACACGCCGTGTGTCCACCTGAAGGAAGTGGTTGGGCATGCGGCTCCACGAGATGGGCATCAGCATCTGCATCTCCAGCCGCGGTGGGCACTGCGGGGCCGGGTTCTTGCGCTCGCTCAGAAACATGGCAGCAGACAGCGGCATGATGTTCTGGGGACACAGTGCACTGGTCAGGATTCCCAGCCCTCCATCCTGCCACCCTGCTTCAAAGAGACCTACCAGCTTGCCCCTTCCCCCACAGCTACTGTTCCAGCCTGGCCTGCCACGCCTCCCACCTCGGCCTGTCGCATCACTGCACTCTTACCTTCTGCTTCCCCAGCTCAAATTGGATGACATGTTGGTGGGTGGGCAGGACAAAGACAGCAGGAAAGAGCTTCGTGTTAGGTTCCACCTGGCAAGGGATAACAGCAGGGTGAGGAAGAGGGTGACCTGCAGGTGGTGTTGACTCTGGAACCCAAACTCTGGGGCTGATTGTCCCATCCTGATCCTGCTGGCATGCAGATCCAAACTAAGGCTCTGTAGGGTCCACAATGGCCCTGAAGCTGCCCTTGGGCTGCACTCCTCTGATCCAGCCAGGTCCAGTTCCTCCAACTCCACCAGGGCAGCCTGCCGCCTGGGTCTCTGTCCACATCATGTCTCCCACCAGGAATGCCATTCCCACTTCTCTCCCAAGCATACTCATTCTCCAAAATCCAGCAAGCATCCTCTGACTCCCCCTTCCCCCAGCACTTCTAATCTTCCCAGTGGAACCCACCGGGCCTCCACCACCACAAACACCACCATCTGGAAGCAGCCTTGCCAAAACCAAACCTGAATCTAACTGCGCCTCTGCACCACTCTCAGGTTACAGGAAATACAGAGGACAGAGGAATATGTTCAGATGATATGACAGGGATGTGTCAGCCAGATCCTGACAGTGGGAACTAGGCCCATACTCTTCAGATGTCAGTGTGCACAGAGTCCCCTGGGCTTTGTTAAAGTGCACATTCCAAGTTAGTGAGTCTAGGGAGAGGTGCGATTCTGCATTTTTCTTAAAATAATTATTTTAATTACTGTTGACATACAGTACAACAGTACTGGGTGAGGAAGATGTACAACATAGTGATATACCTTACAAAGTAATCACCCCAATAAGTCTAGTACCCACTTGACAACATACATAGTTATTACAATATTATTGACTATTTTCCCTATGTTGTGCTTTATATCCTAGGACTATTTTTATAACTGGCAATTTGTACTTAACTCCTTCATCGTTTTCATTCCACTCCCCCTCCCATTTGGCAGCCATGTTTGTTCTCTGTACCTATGAATTTGTTCCTGTTTTGTTTGTGTATTTTGGTTTTTAGATTCCACATATAGGTGAGACCTTATGGTATTTGTCTTTCTTGGTAGTATAATATCCTCGAGGTCAATCCATGTTGTCGCACATGCCTAGATTTCATTCTTTTTATGACTGAGTAGTATTCCATTGTATGTCTGTACCACATCTTTATCCACTTGTCTATCAGTGGACACTTAGGTTGCTTCCATATCTTGGATAGTGTAAAATTTACTGTAAATAATGCCGCAATGAACATAGAGGTAATATATCTTCAAATTAGGGGTTTGTATTTCTTCAGATAAATACTCAAAAGTGAGATTGCTGGGTCACATGGAAATTCTATCTTGAATTGTTTTGAGGAACCTCCATACTGTATCACACAGTGGCTGCACTAATTTGCATTTCCACCAGTAGTGCAGGAGGGTTCCCTTTTCTCCCCATCGTCATCAACACTTGCTGATTTATTGAAAATAGCCATTCTGACAGGAGTGAGGTGGTATCTCATTGTAGTGTCTCTGATTATTAGTTTTGCTAAGTATCTTTTTGTAGAGATTCTGTATTTTAACAAACTTTCAGGTGATACAGACACTGCTGATCCAGGGACCATAATTTAGATGGATTAATGGGTAGACAGGTGAATAAATATGACAGAGCCATTGTAGCAAGACATGGATGGTAGATTTTTGGTAGTGGGTATATGAGTATTCACTCTACAATTCCTTTAATTTTGCTGTAACTTGGAATTTTTCACAATAAAATGTTGAAAGGAAAAGTCCACCTTAGGATTCTGGCCTATCTAGGTGTTCCCTGATTGGTGACTGGTGGCCACCTTTTGTATTTCCTATCATCCTAATAGGGAATACAAAACTCTCTTTAAGATCAAAGCTATGTTCTGACTTCTTCTTTCTCGGCCTCAGTTCACTGGGTGGTTCAACTAGAGTGTTGCCCTGGGGCCTGCCAGCTCTGGCCTATCTTGAGGACAGAGTAAGTACTGTTTTGTTTTGTTTTAGGTACTGTTTTTGTCCTGTCTTTTTAAGGTCTGGGCTCCAGGGGTGTCTGGGAATGTTGTCCCAGGATGCTGGGACATGATGCTATTGCTAAGTTGAAAGGTTTGGGCTCACCTGGAAAAAGGTGTTGCTCTCTTTGCCATTGGCTGTAAAGGTCATTAGGCCAGTGGCCAAGTCCACCAGGCAGCCAATGACAAGGTCTGTGTGGCTGATCCGGCCCTGCTGCCCGGGGCTCACGAAGTCTCCGCCCCACACCATGTAGCAGTTGCTGCACTTCAGGCTGGAGGAGATAGAGGTAATCAGTGCATGGGTCCTCAGCCAAAGCATTCTGGACCCTGGATACCCTCTTTCCCAAGCTTTTAGAATACTGCAACCTCAGAACTCATCCCCAAACCTCCACCACCTGCAGACCTGAGCATTGAAACCCCTCATCCCAGACCCTGAGCCCCTCAGAGCTAGAATTCTTAAAAGCTGGTGGGATGTCCTGGGAGGAGGAGAAGGAAGGGGAGCAAAAAGGAGAGAACAGAGAAAGGAGGTGAGGTAGAAAGGAGAGGACAAGATGAAAAAGGAGTAAATAGAAAAGAAGAAATGGAAAAAGGAGAGGAGGAAGAAAAAAAAGCAGAACAGAAGCCATTGGAAGAAAATAAATAGGAAGAGAGGAGGAAAGCTTCTGAACCAGATGCCCAGTGCTGATTTCCCACCTCCCACTGTCTCCACCTCTCCCTGGCACCTGCTATGGACGTTGCCTTGTTCATCTCCCATGGTCACTGTCACTGCCCGGACCTTGGTGAGGTCGAAGTTCATGTCGTGCTGATGGTAGTCAGGGGTGACCCAGCCCACCCACACGCAGCTGGGTTCCTGGCCAGCAAAGACCCTCACGGAGTAATAGTACTGGAGAGGCAAAGAGAAGATCAGTGGTCATTACAAAAGAATGGTGACATTGGGCTTCCCTGGGATTTTAAATGGGTTTCTCTGGATTCTCAGTGTCTTTTAGGAATTTAACAAGTCTCCAGATTTGATACCCACTGGGTCTATGTCCCTCTTTTTCTGTGTTTATTGATGTATTTCTAAATCAGGAATCCTTTGGGAGTATTTTGTGATACCCTCAAGTTTGGGTCTCTCCTCAGGTTACAGCAAAGTTACAAATAAACAATAGCTAACAAACAGCTCACTAATTAGCTCACAAATTAACTTACATAATGCTTACAATTACCATCAATTGTAATAACCTTATAATTACCATTTTACTGATGGGAAAAACCATAGAGCTTTTTGACAAGAAGACCCAAGTGGCACTCAGATCATCCATGATCCTAACATGGCTGTTTGTCTCAGAAAATGTTCTAGATTTGGGGAATTCCAAAACTATTGGAACAATTGTAAATTTTGGTTCCCAGGAGTATTCTAGAATAACTTAAATTTGGATATATTGAGTTTATATGGGTGAATACAAATATTGGGGCCCCAAGTTTATATTGGTTTATCCTTAGGATGTTTTTAGATCCCTGAGAGTTATGTTAGTGTGCTTTGTAACTTCACAGTGATTCCCACAATTTTTAAGCTCTATGGATCTAGGAGTTCAAAGGAGTCTCCGGTGAATATTGAGGTATAGTAGTCCCTGGGAATCACAACATGAAATTCTAAAATCTGACAGGTTTCTAAAGTTGAAGGTCCTTGGTTCACACCGTGGTGGTGTTGAGGATGATCTCAGGGTCATCACGGTTATCAGCAGGAACCACTTCTCGAGGAAGTCGGGGCAGAGCCGGAGTGGCTGGTGGCTGGGTCATCATGGCAGCCTTTTTGGCCTTGAATAAGAACCTGGTGGTGAGGAGGAGAAGTTGTGTAAGAACTAGCTCTCACGCCCAACTCTCCAATCCTCCTGACTAAACATTCATGCTGCCCACATCTGTACTAACTAAATCCTGTTTCTCATACCCAAGGCCTTGCCTAAGAGGATAGAATTCCCAACTCTGCCAGCCTAATCTATTCTGAAAGTGCTGCGCTCTGAGGTTGTGAATGCTGGTTGACCCAAATTTAGAGGAGCATCTGGGAACATGGAGCTTCCCTTGGGGGTATACAGTGGTCCCCCTATGTCAGCATTTCTCTTTGTATTTCTTATATGGGTATTAAAGGAATTTGGGAAAGGACCATTTTTCTTGTGTGGCACTGTCTGGTACACTGAAAGCAAGTAGAATCGATGGAGTCCCCAGGAGCAGCTGTGATAAGCCAAATTGTGATAACCAAAATCTTCCATCATTTCCAACACCTTCCCCCCCCCCAAAAAAAAAGACATAGAACTACATCCCATTGAAAACCACTACCAAAGGAGGGGAAAGTTGATTTCATTTCAATTCAAGTGTAATGCCTTCTGAGGGCATCCCTTGAAATAGTTTTGGGGGTACATGTGAGACACAGAAATGACCCTAATTTAGAAGACCACTGGTGTTCACTAGGTTACCTTGGGATATGGTCAACTCTGCCAAGATACTGAGGTCCTCCCTATAAAGTCCATAGTTAATGAAGCCCATTGGGTGAAATGCTTTGAGGCCCATAGTGGGGTATCCCAATTTTACATTCTCAGGGAAATTAGAACTTCCTAGGTAAATAAAGATGTTCAATTGAGACATAATAGGATTCATCAGTATTCTGACTTACTTCACATATATGGAGATACCTTGGAGATAGCCCAATGTCACCATTCTTTTGTGATAAATGGGGTTTATCAAGTTATTGAAGTTGTCTAATTGGGGGTCCTCATCCAGGCCTCACCTGGCCCCATCTTGACTCACCCTCTCTTCTTGTTCTTCTCTGTGGTAGCATCCTTCTCATTTTCCGCTCTGGCAGGCTGGGCCTCTGATCCAGCCTGGAGGGTGCCTCCGGGTGCCCCCTCCTTGGCAGTTCCCTCTTTATTCCCCTCAGTTTCGCCCCAGCGCCCAGCTGAGCGGCGCAGGTTTTCATAGTCTGTGTCAGGCTCTGCTGCCCAGGCCTCATCCTCAGCAGGGGGCTGCAGGCCGGGGGATGCCAGAGGGGTGGCCCCCGCAGTGCAGCGGAAGTGCTGATGAAACTGGACTGGAAGGCTCAGGCGAAGAAAGAGCATCTCCACCAGACTGTTCTGGGATCCCCAGGTGCGGTGGGTCAGGCGCAGACAGGGGGGTGTATCCACAGTGCCGTCCACACGGGCCACCTGCGGGGAGGGACAGGAAGCACTGAGCCTGACAGGTGGGCTAGGGCCATTGGTCCTATACCTGGTTACACACCGAGCCACCATTAGGCCTTAGAGCACCTGTGTGAGAATCAGCCAAAAGTATCCCCTCCTCTGGCTGGATAAACTCCCCTTGGGACACAGAGTTTGGCCATGGGGTGCAGTCAGCCCTCTGTCAACCTTTGTCTGGGCACCTGGTACAGTGTCAGCCCTGGTCAGACACTGGGATCACTTTCAAAACCTACGTATAGCCATGGCAGGTTTTTCTCAGTGGTCAGAGCATCAGCCTGTGGATGGAAGAGTTCTGGGTTCGATTTCCTGTCAAGGGCATGTACCCTGGGGGGCATGTGTGGGAGGCAACCAATCAATGTATCTCTCTCTTTCTCTCTTTCTCCCCCTCCTCCCTCCCTTCTGCTTTCTCTAGAAATCAATGGAAAGAATGTCCTCCAGTGAGTAGTAAAAAAAAACTACTTATGCACAGGCCTTACTCCAGACCAAGTCACCCATCCACCCATCCATCTGTCCACTCATTCATTCGTCCATATACCTGTCCATCCACCTGTCCACTTGTCCACCGGTCTATCCATCCATCCAACCCACAGATATTTACTGACTACCTACTGTATATCAGGTACTATTCCAAGTTCTGGGAACACAGCAGTGAACAGGACAAAGGTCTTGCCATCCTGGTCTCTCAGGGAGACCTCCTGGGGAGGGCAGCACAGGGTTTTGTAAAGGTGCTCCAGAAAAAATTTTGTTACACTTATAAATAGAAACATAACACTCAAAAAAGCGCATACATCATAAGTGCATAGCACCTTGAGTTTTCAGAGTGAACACACATGTGTGCCCAGCACCCAGAAGGAGACACAGAACACAACCAAGTCTCCATGAGCCCCCTCAATGCCTGTTTAGTCACGACCATCTCAAGGACCATGAGAGTTTCTGATGAGGGAGATGCACTGACCTGGCCTAGATAAGGGACAGAAGCAGGTAGAGGGACAGATGTCTGTCCCGTGTGCTCCAAGTACAGACTCTCAAAAGTTTTCTGGTTCAGTTCAAAGAGAAAGAAATACCAATCCTGTAATAAGTGTATGAAACTTCATGCTCTGGTTAATATACTCTGCTGTACTGAATGCAATGTGTAATTTTTGTCTGCAGCTAAAATCCAATATCTATGTCCCAGTTAATCATTTAATTGCACATGTGAGATTTGTTGCTATTGCAGTATAAACACTAGATATCATAGGATTGAAAATAAGTTATATTATCCTATCTAATAAAAGAGTAATATGCAAGTTGACCATCACTCCAACACACAAGATAGCTGCCCCCATGTGGTGAAAGATGGCTGCTCCTATGTGGACACAAGATGGCCACCATAAGATGGACAGCAGGGGAGGGTAGTTGGGAGGGACCAGGCCTGCAAGGGAAGGCAGTTGAGGGTGATCAAACCTACAGGGGAGGGCAGTCTGGGGTGACCAGGTCAGCAGAGGAAGGAATTTGGGGACTACTAGGCCTGCAGGGAAGGACAGTTGGGGGCAAACAGACTGGCAGGGGAGCAGTTAGGCATCACTCAGGCTGGCAGGCAGAAGCAGTTAGGGGCAATCAGGAAGGCAGGCAGGCAAGCAGTTGGAAGCCAGCAGTTCAGGATTGTGAGAGGGATCCCACATTAGAGAGGGTACAGGCTGGGCTGAGGGACACACACACACACTCCAGCATGAATTTTGTGCACTGGGCCTCTAGTAGTTCATAAAAGCTAAAAATGAGAAATTAAACCCACAAGTGAAATGTTTGAAATGATTATACTCATGTCTACATAAGATGTGATTGGGACATCAGGTGCTTATAGTGATGATTTAAGTACTGATATTGAAGAAAACCAAGCTTTCTTTCTCTTTTGGTTTATTGATTTGGTTTAATTTCCATTATGCTATGTTGTATAATCAAAGCATTGTAATATTATTTTAAAAAATTACTTAAGAACACAAAAAGTTTTCTGGAGATTCCATCAACAATTGGAGATGTTCCCTTTCTTTGATGCCCCTCTCAAGTTAACCTCCTGAAAAACTAGCTGCTGAGATGGATCTCTGTGCTCCTCACCAGCCAAAGAATTCACCTCAAGCCCTGGCTGGTATGGCTCAGTTGGTTGGAGCATCGCCCTGTACACCGAAAGGGGACAGGTTCAACACCGAAAGGGGACAGGTTCAACTCCAGTCAGGGCATATATTGGGGCTAGTTGAGGCCAGTGTGGGAGGATGTTTCTCTCTCTCTCAAATCAATTTTTAAAATGTAAAAAGAGAATTCAGCCCAAACTGTGCAACAAAGATTTGATGTTCTCAGACTGAAGGCAAGATCTTCTCTCTCTCTTCCCTTCCTTATAAATCCTGTTTGGACTTTGCTCCTTGACAACAGTCTACTGACCTCTCCCTCCTGTAATTTGTGTGCAAAGTAACTGGATGTCTGAGTTATCCTTTCACAGTAACACCCTCCTGATTTATCACACCACAGATTAGCTTTGCCTGGTCTTGAACTTTCTACAAATGGGACCCCACAGTATGCGTTCTTTTGTGACTGGCTCTTTCACTCAACATTATGTCTGTGATGTTTGTCCATGTATTGTGTATATACTAGTTTGCTCACTCTCACTGCTATCTGGCATTCTGGTCTTTGTGTTGGGAAGACCACTGGCAGTGGCAGGAATTGGGAAGTTCACAGCTACTCCATCATCTTCTCCTGCCCCAGCCACCTCTCTGGTCTGTCTCCATTCTTACCTTCTACTGTCAATAGGAATCTTTCCAAAACTCAAATCTACACTGTACATTTCTCTGTGTAATACCCTTCAGCTTTTATATAGTCTTAAAATGCCTCCCCACAAAGACTTCATAATTACAAATAGAGAGTGACTTTACAGTGGGGGAAAATCTGTCAGACTGCACCTTAACTACAGAGTCTAAGTTGATATAAGACATCAACTTAGATACAGAGACATCCTGTGCCTCCTGATAGTCTACACAACGTAAATGTTGCAGATTGCCTGCCAGGTACACAAAACCTGAATCTAACCATGAGGAATCATCAGACAAACCTGAACCGAGGGACATTCTGCAAAATAACTGGCCTGTATTCTTCAAAATGTCAATGTCATGAAAGACAAAGAAAGACTCAGAAACATTCTATTTTAAGACTAAAAACATAGCAATAAATGCCATATTATATCTTAGACCAGAAAAATAAAAAGGAAAATTATTGCTACAATTTATAAATCTTAAATATGGGTTGTGAATTAGGTGATAGTTTATAACAGTGTTAAATTTTCTGATTTTCATAACTGCACTGGATGTAGTTCTGTAAGAGTATAGTCTGAAGAAATGCATATTGAAAGTTTAGGGGTAAGGAAGCATGATATCTCCAACTTACCAAATGATTCAGTAAAAAAAAAAAAAAAAGAAAAAAAAAGAGGGAGATCCAAACAATGCCATGAATGGGAAAACTGGGGCTCAGGAAGAGACAGTCATATGCCCAGTGTAAGAGGCCAGCTCCAGCTCTGTCTGATTCTACAGCTGAACCTCAGTCACACAGGATTCAAGTTCTTCCCAGATTGAGAAAAGGACTATCACTTTGATCAATGATGGGTATTTATGGTAAGAGTCTGACTCTGAGTTCAACCCTGGGAAAGAAAAGACACTGGAGTCTAAAAATTAGGATACTAGCCCTAACTGGTTTGGCTCGGTGATAGAGCGTTGGCCTGGGGACTGAAGGGTCCTGGGTTTGATTTTGGTCAAGGGCACATGCCTGGGTTGCGGGCTCGATCCCTAGTAGGGGGCGTGCAAGAGGCAGCCAATCAATGATTCTCTCTCATCATTGATGTTTCTATCTCTCTATCCCTAGACCTTCCTCTTTGAAATAAATAAAAACGTATTTTTAAAAAATTAGGATACTAAAAACAAATAAATGAACAAACAGAAAAGATAAATAACAATTGGTAAGGAGAGTGCCAAAATGTACTCAAGGTTTATATTTCTTTAAACTTTGTTCTATGATCAGATGGTTAAAAGACTGGAAATTTCCAATGGAATCATTTAATCCAGCTTCTCTTCCCTCCATTTCCCCATTTTATAGGCAAGGTACCTGGAGCTGAGAAAGCGTGTAGTTTGCCAAGGTTATACCTTACAAGGTGGCCCTGGGAACTCTTCACTCTGACACTACCCTCTTGTACACTGTTTGTCAGCAAGCACGAAAGGAAAGGAGAAACTCAGGGAAGAGAATTGCAGGGTAAATGAGGTCTGGAGGTAGATCAGAAGGTATTGAGTGGGGTCAGTCCTTACCTCATAGTGGGGGTGCTCAAGGGGCACAGCCTCAAACTGGGGAAGGCTTTTGCTGAACCAGGTGGTGACTGGGCGTTGCATGTTGATGGCGAATGGCTCAAAGCCTTCCTGAAGACCGCAGATGGTAAAGAACCGCAGGGAGCTCACATCCTGGCCCAGGTTCAGATGACCCACCTGGCCAGGTCCCAAGCTACAGACCGGCAGGAAACCTGGTGGGAGGGCGTGAGTGGGCAGAGGTGAGATAGGTGGGTAGGGCAAGGACTTGTGAGGAGGGGATAACGTGGAAGGAAAGGATGGAAGAGGGGGAGACTGGAACAGGCAGTGTAGGGTCAGATCAGACAGAAGAAAATCAGAAAGCGGCCATGAGGCCAGCCCTTACCATCACCAATCTCAATATCTCGGAAGGCTGTTTCGGAACCTGAATCAGACATGAGGATCTCGCCATTGAGGGTGAAGATAATGGTGTTCTCTGTGAGGTCAATCATGCAGCCCACAACATCACCCGACTGCCAGGGACGCCCAAATGGTTCACTGCCCAAGTGCCAGCGCTGGCCCTGTGAGGAGGCAAGGAGAACATGTGGCATGAAAGAGACACACAAATAAATGAAGACATAAGAAAGCAAGGAGAGACATGTAAATATACACGTTACAAAGTGTCAGGTCTAGGGCTTGTAGGACAAAGCAGTGGTCATCCCCACAGTGTCCCCATCTTTTACCACATGTGTATCAATGACACCTGGAATGTAAGGCACAGGCTTTTATGCTTTTGCTTCCCTTCTGCTTAGGTTTTCTACCAAGTCCATGGGTTGATGCAGGGAAAAAGAAAGTATAGACAAATAGATAAATGAATGATTGGATGAGTTGCTGGATGGATAAATGAATGAATTAATGGAGCCCAGCTGACATGGCTCAATGATTGAGTGTTGACTTATGAACCTGGAGATCATGGTTTGATTCTCGGTCAGGACACATGCCTGGGTTGTGAGCTCAATCCCCAGAGTGGGGTGTGCAGGAGGCAGCTGATCAATGATGCTTTCTCATCATTGATATTTCTATCCCTCTCTCCCTCTCCCTTTCTCTCTGAAATAAATAGTAGTATTTTTAAATGACTTAATGGTTCCACATACTAAATTATTGAATAGATGAATGGATAGATAAATGAAATTGCAAATAGATTAAATAGGTGAGCGGCTGAATTAACAAATGAATAAGTAGGTGGAAAAGTGGATGGTTAAGTGATTATCTGGACAGACAATTAGATGGATGGAGAGTTGGATTTGTGGATGGATTAATTGATAGTTTAATAGAGAGATGGATGATGGGTAAATATATGTATGGACAGAGAAAGGGAAGAATCGATGGGTGGATGAATGGGTGAGTAGTAAGGTAGGTAGGTGTAGGGGTAGGTGGAGAGAGTGGGGCACAGACAGAGGAAAGGCTGATGTATATGAGCTGTGGGAGGGACTACAGGAAACTACCCACCCGATGCCCATTGAAGACATAGGCCAGCTCATCAGCTCCCAACTCCATGTCAGGCCGCAGCTCAGGCCTCGCCCAGCCCACTCGCATCTCGCCTGTGGTGACTGCCTCAAACTCGAAGTACCAGCGACCACTCTGCACCGCATAGGATTTCTCTGCCCGGAAGATGCGCACTCGATCCCAACGGGACTGGCTTTCTACCAGACCTACAAATGGGGCCAGGCAGAGTCAAAGAGGCTGGATGGGGAGTGGATACAAGGCAATGAGAGGATGGTAAGAGAAACCAGCAAAGGTCAGGCTGGGAGAAGAGGGACAATTGTTTGGTGTTAGAGGAGAAGAATTGGGAAATCTCAGACTAGACAAAGAAAGATAGAAGGGACCTACTGAGTGAAACTTCTCCCCTATTGTCTTTAGCAGTCAGAGCTCTCAGAGAAGAGACACTGACAGAGACATAGAGGGAGAAAGTCAGGTCAGTCATGGTCATAGTCTGGGGCTAAGGATCAAGATTATGGTTAATGTTTAGAATCAAGTGTTGAGAGCTGGATCAAAGAGAGAAAGTCAGGGTCAGGGTCAGGGAGGAAATAGAAATTAGGGTTGTAACAAGGGGTTGAGAAATT
Source organism: Lasiurus cinereus (assembly GCA_011751065.1). Classification (NCBI taxonomy): domain Eukaryota; kingdom Metazoa; phylum Chordata; class Mammalia; order Chiroptera; family Vespertilionidae; genus Lasiurus; species Lasiurus cinereus. The sequence goes on from JAAGEH010000370.1 coordinate 2,557,652, forward strand.
GAAGGCGGGGACCATAGCCAGGGTTAGGGGTCAAGACTGCTGTTAGAGGAAAGCAATGGGTCAGGAGTCAAGTTAAGGGTCTCTGAGATCTTGGTTGGGTGGATCCATGTATTAGTTATAGTCCAGAGGTTAGGGGTTAAGGATCATAGCTGGGGGTCAGGCATTGGAGTCTGGGGTCAGGTTCAGTGCTCACTGGGCTCCTGGTCTGGTGGCTCAGTGTTGCAGTCATAGCCCAGGCAGAGTTTGCATTAAGTCAAGGTCAGTGGTTAAGATCCAGTTCAGGGTTGGGGTCAGAGTAAAGGTCAGAGTTGGGTGTAGAGGTTCAGTATTGTAGATAGTTGAGTTGGCTCAGGGCTGGGGGCCAGAGGTCAACACTCACTGGGCTCCTGGTCAGGTGGCTCAATGTTGTAGCCATAGCCCAGCAGAGTGCGCACAGCTTGGCAGAGGCTGTCCCTGTTGCTGCGCTTGGTGGCCTCATCCAACAGGCGGTAGGGCACCAGGCGAGGGTTTCGGCGTGCAGGGATGTCCTGTACAGCACTGTAGCTCCAGCCCTGGGCCACACGGTCTCGGGCCCACACATTGTGCCCGTTCTCTGCCAGCCGGTCCACCAGCGTTGTCTGTGCTGGCGTTAGCCTCACGTGGCTTAGGTCCAGCGGCGCTGGTTTGTACCCGTTGCTCATCATATACCTATAGGTGTGGTAGCACTGGTATATAAGCTCAGTGCTATGGGATCCCTGACTCTGAACTGACCCTTGTCTCCAGGATCCCAAGGGCCACGAATCTTGGAATTTCTGACCTTTGATCTTTGACATTGGGGGTCTATGACTCCCTGAATAGTTTTGGAGATGCTTGCCCTTTGACCCCAGGATCCTGTGACCCTAGCAAACGTTTTAATTTCACTGACCTCTGGCTTCTGTGACTCTATCTTGATTCTGGGAGCCTCATCTCTAACCCTGGAAAACTCTGACCTCTTACCTCTAACTTTGAGGTTTCTTACCTCTAACCCCAAGACCTATTGCTCCAGACTCCTAACTTGGGAGCCCTTGACCTCTGAACCCTGGTCTCTATCCCCAGGACGTCTCACCTATAATTTTAGGATCCCTTACAACGTCTCGCCTCTTTCCATTGATTCCTGGCCTCTAACTTAGAGATCTAACCTTTGCATATAACCCCTGGGGCCTGACATGCTTCTATTCTCTCTCTAGAACTCCTAACTCTAAAATCCTGACACCTCCCTAGACACTCACCACTGATTCCAGACCCTGACCTCTGAGCCTATGATCTTCAACCCATGGCCTTTTCTTCTCTGACCCCAATCTCCCCACAAGACCCCTCAATCATGCCAGCCCCATACTTTACTCCCCAGTGGGACCCAGGCCACCCACACTCACGTCTTAGGGAGTTTTGTCTTCTTCAAGTTGTCCTCCGCCTTCTCGTCTGCCATGCCCACATGGCAGCCCAAAGCCAGCAGAGTCCTGTAGTGGAGTAGGGGTATAGGGTCACCCTACCTAGTACCCATGTCTCTCACCTGCAGCCCCTGCTGCCTCTGTCTCTAGGTCTCCAGCTCTCTTCCTATCTTTCCCCCAGCTTCCTGGGTCTTTTTGTTCCCACCTCTCTCTGTCTTAGTCTCTGTCTCTCTGACTCTGTCTTTCCCTGTTTCTTTCTCTGTATCTTTTGACTGTCCATTTCCCCTTCTGCCTCTTTCTGTCTGTCTCTCTCTGTTTCTCTGTCTGTCTGTCTGTCTCTTCTTGATTATTTTGCCTTCTGCCTCTATCTCTCTTTCTTGCCCTATGTCAGTTTCTGCCTCACAAGCCCTGTCTCTCACTCGCTGTGTCTTTTGCCATTTCCTCCCCACCCCTCTCTCTCACAATCTATCTCACTCTCCTTTTTTTCCTTTGTCCCTGCTCCATGGAGGTCTCCCTCCCCACCAGCCCCTGCTCCATGGGACCCCCCTCACTTGAGTGTCTCCCCCGACATCTGCAGGTTGTAATTCCTCTCAGGCTCTGGTAGACTGTGGAAGTTCACAAGACATGGGTGCAGCCTCTTATTGTCATCCCGAACCTGGAGAAACCCCAGGGTCAAGTTCTGGGTTCCCTCTTCTCTTCTCCCAATATTCCCAGACTGTGGCTCCTGACCTCCCACCCTTAGTTCTGCCACTGGAAACCCAAGGACACGCCCTCGCCCCAAGCTGAAGAGGCCCTTCCCTCAGCCACTGGCCCCACCCAATAGTGAGCCATGCCACCCCTCTACAGCAAGTCCAGCCTGATGCTGCAGGTAGTCACTTACCGGGCCATAGGTCCAGCCCTGCTCAATGCGAGTCAGAGCCCAGAGTTCATGGATATTTTCTGCCAGCTTCTCCCGAATCCGCTCCAGATGGGGAGGCAGGACAATCTGGGGCAGAAAACATCCATGAGCCCCTGAGTTCTCTCCAGCTTGCATTGTGATCCCTCTTCCTCCCCCACCCCCAGCCTGCTCTTCTGACCTTTTCTGCTATTCCAAGCCCTGCTCCCCATCTCCATGACCTGACTCCAGGATTGGTACCAGCCAAGTAAGGACTTAGCATCATCAGAATTAAGGAATCGTCTGGAAATGGGTCTGTCTCTCCCATGTCCTGGAAGCTCCATGAGGACAGAACCTGGGCTTCCTCAGATTCTACCATTTCCCAGTCCAGAGCCAGGTTCAGAGGAGATGTTCAGAAAATGTTTGCTGAATGAAGGGTCAAGTATCTTTCTTCCTCTGTACAGTGAGGATTTGAACAATACTTAACTCATAATACCTCATAAGGATTCAGTAAAATCACTTCTATAAATTATTAAATTTATGTAGTTTATCTAAATGGCTGGCACATAGTAGGTGCCTAATAAATATTTATATTGTTGCTGTTCTCCAGGCAGGAGATAGTTGAACCAAGATGGGCTGAGGGAAGGAGAGGAAAGGGGATGAGGATGTTCAGGAGGCTGGGGTTTGGGGAAGGAGACATCAAGAAGGAGGTCCAGTTCTCTGGCCTGGCTACAGAGGAATAGCAAGTTCATACCTGAAATAATATTACTACTACTATTACTAACAGGAACTATATTGAGTACTTACTATTTACTCGGGAATGTGCTAAGCACTTTGCATTTATTAATTTATCCACACTTCACAACAATGCTAGGAGGAAGTTCTATTGTTATCCCCTTTTCTCAAATGAGGAAACTGAGGCACAGAGAGGTGAAGCCACATGTTCATGGTGACATATTGAAAATCAAACCCTTAGGGTCAGTCTTACTTTTTTTAAATCCTTGCCGGAGGGCATGCTTTTTATTTTAGAGAAGAAGGGAAGGAAGGGGAAAGAGAGAGAGAGAAACATCAATCAGTTTCCTCCCATACAAGCCCCTAATGGGATTGAATGCACAATCTAGGAATGTGCTCTCACCGGGGATTTAACCCACAACCTTTTGGTATATGGCAGTGGTCGGCAAACTCATTAGTTAAGAGAGCCAAATATCAATAGACAACGATTGAAATTTCTTTTGAGAGCCAAATTTTTAAAACAAACTTCTTCTAACACCACTTCTTCAAAATAGACTCGCCTGGCAGTGGTATTTTGTGGAAGAGCCACACTCAAGAGGCCGAAGAGCCGCATGTGGCTTGCGAGCCGCAGTTTGTTGACTACTGGATATGGGACAATGCTCCAACCACCTAAGCCACACCGGGAGAGCGTGGTCAGTCTCTAGAACACTACTTAATCCCTGCTACAGGGACATGCTGGGAGGGAAGGTGGGGAGTTCAGGTTGGGATAAGAGTATGGGAGTGGTAGATAAGATCACAGGCTTTGGAGTCACACTGCCTAGGTTCAAATCAGCAGGGTGACTTGCACAGATGGTTTAACTTGTCTGGGCCTCTTTTTCCACATCTGTAAGTTGGGGGTAATAATAGTCATTTCCTTAGGGGGCTATAGTGAGGACTCCCTGAAATGGGGAGTCTGCCTTGAGAGTCTTTTGCCTCCTCCTTTCTACTTTAGTTCCCCGCTCTATTAAACAAGATTCCTGACTTCCAGCTCAGCTCCCTGACTCCGAAGGGAGTCTGCTTCACCAGGAAACCCCTGCAGGACAAGCACTACCTGGACAGTGTCCACAGGGCAGGGCACAAAGTCCGTGTGTGAAAGGCAGCGGCTTGGGCCCACCAAGTGGGGCCCCCGGGGCCCCTCCCGCCGGTACTCCTTGATAGGTTCCAGATGGAGTCGCTCTCTCGGCAGCACAGCCTCATGGCATGGGGCATAGCCAGGTGGGGGGAGGAACTTGAATTCACCATGTCGGCCACCAAGAAGGAACCGTACCCTGATGGGAGAGTGAGGTCACTGGAGGGGCAGGTTACAGGGGTCAGTCTGTGCTCAGTAGCAGTAAAGGAGCAATCCTAGGGTTGGTGGAAGGTTCTAGGGAGGCCTGAGATCACTGGACAGTCAGAGGATGATAAAGGTTAAAAAGGAGTCAGAAAGGATATTCTAGAGTCGAAAAGAATGTCTGAGGTCAATGGGAATCATTGGAAAGTCAAAGAAGGAAAGTGTGGGATCCTTTGAGAGTTAATGTAAGGTCACAGAACGTCTTTTGGAGTTTCTTGGTCAACAGAGCATTTGGGGATATTGGAAGGTTTTGGGGAAACCAAGAAGGTCATTTGGGAGTCACTGAGAACCTGGTGTAACTATGAGATAAGCATAATTGCCCCTGAATGGGAAGTCACTCACAAAGCCTGGGGATCATTGGGAAAAGGCTGACTAATTGAGAGGTCTTTGAAATAAGTGGGGTCACTGGGGGATTAAGCAACTGAAAGATCATTGAGAGACGTTGGAGTCACTGAGAAGTGTTTAAGAGTATGGAGTCATTAGGAATGTCCAAGTCATTGCAGATTTATTGGGAGGTTTTGGGGTCATTAGAAGATCATCATCATATTCTGAAGTCATTTGGAGGTCACGGGAATAGCATAGTCATTGGGACAGTCTGAGGTAATTTAAGCGTCTGAAGTTTTTAGAAGGTCATTGTGAAATTTTGAGGACACTTGAAGGTCACTAGAAGAACCTGGAGTTGGGGAGAAGCCAACGTCACTGGGAGGACACTGAAAGTGTCTGGGGTCATGTAGAGGTCATTGGGACTTTTACCTATGGGGCTGACAGCTCATCTTGAAGATGAGCTGCTGCGTGTTGACAGTGCTTGTGGAAGCTGTCTCAAGACAGTCCCAGGTCTGGGGACTGGCAAGGGGACAGGGGCAAGTCCTTACTTTACACCAGCTGAGAAGCTGACGACAGGGAAGAAGAGCCCATCAAGGTTGAAGGCCTCGAAGACGCCCTGTACGGGACAGCCATTGATGCGGAAGGAGATGGATGGAACACTGAGGTCCAGGCAGCAGCTGACCACATCCTCTGGGGCCAGGAGATGCTGACCTGGGGAAGTCACTGGGCGTGCCACATGTCCTGCACCAGGGTCACCAGGGAGGAGTCAGAAATGAGAGGTCCCATGGGACCAATAATCTCAAGAGACAAGGGGCAGACATTAGAGGATCTTATGGAGTTTGGATCCTGGAAACTCTAAAGTCAAGAGTGTCTGTAGCTCTACAGCAGGCAGAGATCAAGGCTCCCCTGAGGTTGGGATCCTTAAAGCTGTGGGGTCAGAGATTAAAGACTTTCTGGAGTTAGGATTTTGGATCCTTTGGAGTCAGAAGTCAAAATCAGAGGTCATAATAATCAGGGCAGTTTTCTGGACTATCTAGGGTCACAGATCATACATCCTCTGGGGTCAGAGCTCTGGAGGCTATGAAGAAATGTATTAGGAACAGGATTGTGGAATCTCTAGATATAGGGTTATGATAAATGAGAAGTAAAGAATCAAAAGTTGGCCTGTTTTGGGGATCAGGATTCTAAGAACTCTAAGGTATGCGGTTAAAGGCTTGGAAACTCTAGTGTCAATGGTCAGGGTTGGTCATCCCTGAGAAAGGTTCAGATACCTGTCCAGAGATGCAGCCCATCGAAGCCGTAGGAATAGAGGTCATCACCAACCCCGTTGCCGCCCCAGCCCTCGCCACCCCCAGGGTAAGGGCTGTAGCCCTCAGTGAGGGCCCAGCCCACCCGCAGGTGGGTGGCCTGAGCTGTCAGGAATGGAGTCACTTCATCCACCATCACTTCAAAGTACCATTTTCCATATTGTGTGGAGCCCTCCGCTCGGCCCACAAAGATGTTGGGGCGGATGCTGTAGGAGAGAGGGAACAAGAGTGGGAGATGGAGGAGAGGTAGAAAGGAGAGCCAGGTTATTGCAGGAGTGGAGGGAGTGGGAGAAGGAGAGAAAGAGAGGCCAAGAGACAGAGACAGAAAAAGAGTTATACATAGGAAAAACAAAGAAGCAGAGACATGAAGGCAGAGACAAAACAGACAAAGGGAGAACAAGCAGAGATAGAAACAAACAGAGGGACACCAAAGACAGAGAAAAAAGAGAAATGGGGGGAATGATGATGAGGAGAAATAGAGACAGAAACAGAGTGAAAGGAACAGACAGATGCAGAAATGGAGAAGGGACAGAGGACAAGAGTGGGGAGGCAGGTGAGATGGGGCAAGAGCAGACAACTGTGAGGACCAGGTGTTAAGTCCAGGGTGGGAGATAGAGGAAGGGACTAGAGTCTCTTAGTCAGGGTGAGGTCAGGCTAGGTTCAGACCTGGTGACATAGTTGATGAGGTTTGTCTGCAGCAGAAGCTCACGGCCAGGGAGCAAGTTCTCGGTAATGAGATCTTGATTGGAGCGGACAGCCACGCCATTACACACACACAGGGAACACAGCACATCCAGCACCTGAAGGCCAAGGTCAGAGATCATGATGTAAGGGCACTATCCAGGAATCCATGAGAGGCCCTGGGTGGGAAGCCAGAAGTAAAGGGTGGTATGTCAGAATAGAATATGGACATTTTGACTGAGAGGAGGTAGAGAAAGTGGGATATCTGTGATCACAAAAAAAGGTCAAGGGTCAAAGAAAAAGGTCAGGTAAGATGGTAGGGGCCATGTGAGTTGGGATAAAGCATTGGCAATGTAAGAAATGAGTGTCTGAAGTAAGATGTTAGAAGGAAAAAGCCAGGAAAAGAGTGAAAGGGCTATATTAGTGAGAGAGTGCAGGGGTCAGGGTGAGATTTGAGATCAGCAGGGGTTGCAAACTAGTGTCTGCTCCTCCCCAGCAAATTCTGCGAAGTGAGCAGCGGTGGTGTAGACATTTAGGTGGTCAATGCAATTCAGGACCAGGGAGAGCATCCCCTGAGGTGTGAAAAACAAGAAGTCACCACAGGAGTCCCAGGGCCCTCCCTTCCTTCCTTTTCTTGGATTTACTAATTTATATTTCTTCAACAGCTAGTGACTGTGAGTTCCCAAATGGGTAATGTAAATTTGTGACGTGGTTAGAAATAATGCAGGTAAAACCTGTGGCAAAGTGGAGAGTGTGTATGCACCAAACCAAAGACTATTAAATAGGAAAATTATAGAAAATTTAAAAAGCATTTTATAGATCTAATGAAGCACATGTATGGCCTGAATCCATTTCAGAACCATGAGTTAGAGGCCTTATGTTAAGATGGAAGCACATGGGCAGAAACCGGTTTGGCTCAGTGGATAGAGCGTCGGCCTGCAGACTGAAAGGTCTCAGGTTCGATTCTGGTCAAGGGCACATACATTGGTTGTGGGCACATCCCCAGTAGGGGGCATGCAGGAGGCGGCAGATCGATGTCTCTCTCTCATCGATATTTCTAACTTTCTATCCCTCTCCCTTCCTCTCTGTGAAAAATCAATAAAATATATATTTTTAAAAAAGATGGAAGCTATGGGCCATAGCCAGTTTGTCTTAGTGGATAGAGTGTCGGCATGGGGACTGAAGGGTTCTGGGTTTAATTCCAGTCAAGGGCAAATGTCCAGGTTATGGGCTCAATCCCCAGTAGGGGGTGTGTAGGAGGCAGCTGATCAATGGTTCTCTTTCATCATTGATGTTTCTATCTCTCTCTCCCTCTCTGAAATCAATAAAAATATATTTTTTTAAAAGATAGAAGCATATGGAAGAGAAATCCAGGTAAGAAATAAGATGAGGGAGGGGAAGGAGGATAGTGGAGAATTCTGGGGCCATGGGGCAGGGTTCAGAGTTAAGGGGATGAGAAGTCAGGGGTGAGGGCTAACCTTGTGGTTCCTCCCATGCTTGTCCAGAAGGGAGATGATGGATTTGATGTGGTTCTCTTGGATGATATTTAAGACTTCAGGACTCTCAATCAGGACACAGTACAGTACCTCTAGGATTCCTGCATGGTTAGCAGAATGAGAGGTGAGGTGGCTGTGGCCCTTCCCTCCCCTAAACCCCTGTCTCTTCCCATGAGTTCTCCTACCAGATGAGGCTTCCAGCCTATCCAGCTTGCTGACCAACCAATCCAAATTGGTGGAGAAGAGGGCACAGTTGGTACGATTGCCACGGATCAGAGAGGCTAAAGATGGAGAGATAGGTTAGACCCTACAGTACTGGGACCTGTGGAGTTCCAGGGGAAGTCATAACTAGGCCCCTTTACCCAGAAGTTCATAGAGCAGGTTCACAATCTCTTTCCAGGACTCGGCGGCCTCCTCCCCAGCAAATTCTGCGAAGTGAGCAGCGGTGGTGTAGACATTTAGGCGGTCAATGCAATTCAGGACCAGGGAGAGCATCCCCTGAGGTGGGGAAACAAGGGTCACCCAGGAGTTCCAGGTCTTCCTTCCTATCCTTTCTTGGATTTACTAATTTATATTTCTTCAACAACTAGTGACTGTGAGTTCACAGAGCTACACCAGCTCAATAACTCCATGCCCCCTTTCACTCCCATCACCCCCCTCTCCTTCTTGGCTCCCATATCAGTCCTATCTTCTGTGTCTCTGTCCCCAACCTAATACAGCCTTATTAGCATCAGGAATGAATTTGTGCTTCTCTTTCCCACAGTTTCCTTTCCATCCTTTTCACTTCCAAGCACCCCACTCCTGGTTCCAGTTGGCCCAGTTCACTCGCCACACTGACCATCAGCGAGATTTTGTTGTTTTACATTTTAATCTTCTGTCTTTTTTATTGTGAATTATAACAGACCATAGAAAAGTACATAAGACATATACACATAAGTCAATTGTTACTCATAATATTTAGGTTCTGTAAAGTCCCCTTGAACACTGAGTTAGCAAATCCTGAACCATGACTCCCCAGGGAAACATAGGCAGTTCCTCTATTTAGTCACAACAATTTCATTCTCTCTTGTTTTGTGCGTATTTCTGTTTAAAAACACTGATTTATCACAATACCAGACATCAAGCTGTATTACCAAGCCATTGTTCTCAAAACTGACTGGTACTGGCACAAGAACAGACATATAGACCAATGGAACAGAATAGAGAACCCAGAAATTGACCCAAGCCATTATGCTCAATTAATATTTGACAAAGGAGGTAAGAGCATACAATGGAGTCAACACAGTCCCTTTAATAAATGGTGCTGGGAAATTTGGTCAGATACATGCAAAAAAATGACACTAGATCAGCAATTTACACCATACACAAAAACAAACTCAAAATGGCTAAAGGACTTAAATGTAAGACAGGAAACTATAAAAATCCTACAAGACTCCTTAGGCAGCAAAATTGCAGACATATGTCATAGCAATATCTTTACAGACACAGATCCTAGGACAAGAGAGACTAAGGAGAAAATAAACAAGTGGGACTACATCAAAATAAAAAGCTTCTGCACAGCAAAAGAAACCATCAACAAAACAACAAGAAAGCCCACTGCATGAGAGAACATATTTGCCAATGTTATCTTCGATTAGAGTTTAATCTCCAATGTTACAGGGAACTCATACAACTTAACAAAAGGAAGATAAACAATCCAACCAAAAAATGGGCAAAGGACCTAAATAGACACTTTTTGAAAGAGGACATTCAGAAAGCCAAGAGACATATGAAAACATGCTCAAAGTCACTAATCATCCGAGAGATGCAAATCAAAACACCTGCCAGAATGGCTATCATCGATAAATCAACAAATGACAAGCGCGGGGGAGGATGCAGAGAAAAAGGGACCCTCCTTCACTGTTGGTGGGAATGCAGACTGGTGAAGCCACTGTGGAAAACAGAATGGTGTTTCCTCAATAATTTAAAAATAGAACTGCCATTTGACCCCGTAATACCACTCCTAAGAATATATCCTAAAAAATCAGAAACACCAATCAGAAAGGATATAAGCACCCCTATGTTCATAGCAGCACAATTCACCATAGCTAAGATTTGGAGACAGCATAAGTACCCATTAGCAGATGAGTGGATTAGAAAACTGTGGTACATCTACACAATGGAATACTATGCTGCTCTAAAAAGAAGGAATTCTTACCATGTGCAGCAGCATGGATGGAACCAGAGAGCATTATGCTAAGTGAAATAAGCCAGTCAATGAAAGAAAAATACCACATGATCTCACTTATTTATGGATAATAAAAAAACATTATAATCTGATGAACAAAAAGATAGATACGGAAGCAGAAAAGCATCAAAGAGACTGTCAAATTACAGCAGGAAGGCTGCGAAGGTGGGGAGAAGGTAAGAGATCAACCAAAGGACTTGTATGCATGCATATAAGCATAACCAATGGATGCAAGACAGTGGGAAAGGGTGAGGGCATGTGCCGGTGATGGGGGATATAGGCGAAGCCGGAGGAAGGTCAATGGGGGGTGGGGGGAGGGAGACATATGTACTACTATTTGTAATACTTTTAACAATAAAAAATGAATAAAACCCACTGATTTAATATATATTATTGATTCATTAACATTAAGAGTCAACAATAACTCATACCTGAATGAAGCTCATCTAACATGCATTTTCTCAGTAAGGCACCTCCCAGATTTCTTGTGCTTAGGAACATGAGACAGCACTTCAAGACTACACTTAGAGCCATTTTACGCAACACAATCAACAAAATCAACATATATATATATATATATAGATATATATATGGCACCAAATATGTGCCAAAAAGGACACTTGTTTATAATATGAGATGTGAAACAAGAAAACAGAGTGTGCCCTGGCTAGTGTGGCTTGGTTGGTTAGAGCATTGCCCCATACACCAAACGGTTGTGGGGTTGCAGGTTCATAGTGGAGGTAATCAATAGATGTTTCTCTCCCTCTCTTTCCCTCTAAAAATCGGTTTAAAAAACATATTCTGGGGTGAGGATTTTTCTTAAAAGGAGATGAAAGTGGAGCATAGCCTTGTTCCACCTCAGCTGGCTACACGTGACTGAAATTTTTTACCACTTTGCACATGGCCACACATGTGCTCTGGTATTGATTAGGGCAATATAAATAAACTTTAGCAAGTAGGCAAATTGAAAATACAGAACCTGTGAATAACAAAGACCAAAGTATGTTTTACCAAACCAATGTCAAGAATAGCTGTGGAACCATGACCCAGGTCAAGAAAGAGAACATTGCCAGCCAGCCAGAAGTCGCCTGGATGCCCTTTCTGATTACACAACCCTTGCTGCCAGGGATAAACCATCATCCTGACTTTTATGAAAATCCTTTCCTTAATTTTCTAATTGACTTTTGCCTGTATTTGAACTTGGAGGATACAGAAAGTGTTCTTTTGTACATGGATTCTTTTGCACAATGTTATAGTTTAAAATCCAAGAACATTGTTGCACCTGTTGTCTCCTTTGTTCCTTTTTACTGCTGAGTGTATCCGTATCCATTTTATGGATATGACACATTTGTGGATCCATTCTAGTGGTGGCTATTTGAGCTGTTTCTAGTTTTAGGCTGTTACAAATAATGCTGCTATGACAACTGTTTTATCTATATCCTGGGGCCCATATCACTAATCAGAGAGGCAGTGCATGGTGGCTCAGAGCATAACCAGGCTGGAGTTACGTAGACTGGCTCTGCCACGAGCTCCTCTAGGTGTGCACATGGCTGCCTCCTTCATCCAGGTCACTTGCTTTGAGCATTCTACTGTATTTTAATTGGACCACTCCCAGCACTGCCTACTGCTGCCCTGTTTTATTTTTCTCCTTGTTCCTTGCCACCACACCACAGAAATGTTCTTATTTTATGTACTTAATTATTTTAGAGAGGAAGAGAGAGAGAAGGAAAAACACATCGATGTGTTGTTCCTTATGCATTGATTGATTGATTCTTGTATGTGCCCTGCCTGGGGGTTAAAACCATAACCTTGGTGTATCGGGATGATGCTCTAACCAACTGAGCTACCTGGCCAAAGAATAATTTCTTATTTTATTGATCATCTATCCTCCTCCCATGTCAACACCGTAAGGACGGGCATTTTGTCTGTTTTATTGACAGCCATATCCCCTGGCATATTTGTTGCTCTTCACTGACCCATCTGTAATATGGGAATTACAATCCCCCATGGAGTTATTAGAGGATGCCATGTACATAGCTTTGAATACACAGTGAGGGCTAAATTCAAGGTAAAATAACCACTAATATTTTTCTATAGCATCTACTAGTTACTGGCACTGCATATAGTTACACTATTCCATACGTAAGGTTTGTTATTGTTATTTTTATCATTTATATGTCTGCCTCCCACATCAGACTGGGAACCCCTGGAGAGGAGGGGGACCAAGTTGTCAACTTTGGAATGAACATACATCCCCATCATCCTGTACCAGACGCCAACCTTTGTCCAGCCCCCTCCTCCTACTCTGCTCAGCCCTTCCCACTCAGATCCACATCTCTTCTCCTCGGGCTCTCCTAACCAACCCCAACTCCTAGCGCTGACCCCATCTGAGTTCCCCCCTACACTGCCCTCCCACTCTCCCAAAGACCCACCTCTGCCCCTGATCCGCCCCACGCCCCACCGGTTCCATCCTCTCACCCCATAGGCCGCTCCCCCACCGGCACCCCCCCTGAGTCCGCGGCCTCCGCGCCTTTCCCTCGGACTTCTCAGGCCTTTCCTGAGGGCCCGGCCCCTCCTTCCCGGGGAGGGAACAAGACCGGCCCTTCACTGTCTACGGGGACCCCGCCCCCGCTCCGCCGGAGACCCCAGGCCCCGCCCGTCCGCAGGCCCCGCCCTCGAAGCCCCGCCCTCCCTCGGGCCACGCCCACAGCGCCGCAGGCCCGCCCGGCGCCCGCACCTCCTCTTGGAAGAGGCTCTGCCGGTTGCGCAGGCTGCGCAGCTTGCTCTGCTTCTCCTCGTGCTGCAGCTCCTCGGAGGGCGGCTCGAAGTAGCCGATGAGGTCCTGCAGGCTCAGGACGACGCCCTCGATGGGCAGCGCGGTGCCAGCCGGCGGCCCCGAGCCCCGCGGCTTCCCGCTGAAGCTGTCCAGGCCCCTGTGGGATCGCGCACTCGTTCGCCAGGGGCCAAATGATGACCTTGGAGGCGGCACTCGGGGTCCCGCCTACCCCCGTCCCTGCAGGACTCCCACAGACACTCCTCTTTAACAGAGGGGGAGACGGATATGCAGAAAGACAAAGAGGCGCCTTGGCCTGAGTTTAAACGTGGCCAAGGGCAGAGCTGGAACTAGGACTCGTGCCTGTGTAGGCACAGGGACAGTGCCAACAGGAGTCGAAGTTGGGAGGTCCAGGGTGTCAGGGGTTTGAAAGGTGATGATCAGAAATGCTCAATCAGATTAGGGATATAAAGGTCAAGAATTTAGAGGTTAGTGGTCATGTGAATGTTAGCAGGGATGTGGATGTCAGAGGTAGAGATTAATGCAGTCAGGTGCCTGAATGCCAGGAGCATGGAGGTCAAGGTATGGCCTGGCCCTCGGACAGAGTGGGCAGGTCGCTCACTTGATGAACTGGTTGTACAGGCCAGCGGTGCTATAGATCATGCGGGCAGCCTGGGACTCCTCCTGCTGGCAGCGGGTCAGAGACAGAGCGTCATCCATGTGGCCTTCCTGGTGCAGCATGGCCTGGTGGGGGGGGGGGGGGGAGACAGAGAAGTCAGGAGAGGGCTTGTTCCCTAGATTCTAGCCCAAAGCTGCCTCCTTCCTCCACCAAATCTCTGCCAGTCCTCCCCTTCCATCCCTCTTTATCTGATTCTGTCTTTTCCCTTTCGTTTCTGTCTCTGTCTTTGTCCCTCTTTTTTTCTATCTGTCCATCTCTCTCTCTCTCTCTCTCTCTTCCCTTATCTATATCTTATCTCTATTGCACATTTTGGTCTCATTTTCCCTGTCTCTCCTTCTCTGTTTTTCCCTGTCTCTTTCTTGACCCTCTCCACTTGTATCTACTAATGCCTTAACATTCCCCATCAGAGCACTATAGCAGCTCCCCAAACTTAATATGTGCCAGACAGAATGCCTGGCACCTTCTGTGAATACAGCCATCACAGTGCCGGCTTTCCCCTGAGCTGACCTCTAGTCCTGTGGCTGGGACTCCTCCATTCATGCTTTCAACGACAAACCTTGTTCCTTTTGCAAACAGGTGCCTCCCTAGTCTTCCCACTCATTCACTCAGTAGGTCTTTATTGAGTGACTCTGTTATAGACATTGAAGCTAAAACTTTAGATTCCTGTCCTCCTGAGCTGACATTTGACTATTCCTAACTTGGTTAATGGCTCTTCCATCCTTTTGGTTGCTCAGGGTAAAAATCATAGCATCACCCCCAATCCCTATCTCTCTCATCCCAATACTCAATCTGTCAGAAAATCCTGTTGGCTCAATCCTCAAAATGTGACCAGAATCTATCATGTTTCCCTACTCCACAGTCCCCACTCTGTCCTGTCATATCCTCTGTCGTCTACTACCTATACCCTACCAGCAATCTCCTCCCGGTCTTTCTACTCCAGCTCTGCACCCCAACTCCCACCACACACAATGTGTTCCTGAAACCAGCTAAGGAACCAAAACACCCTGTGGCTCCATCTCATGCAATGTAAAGGTAAAAGCCAGGTCCTCCCCATCACCGCAAGGCCCTACACGGCCTGCTCCCGTCTTCTCTCTGACCTCACCTGCCCCTCTACTGCCCCTCGCTCACTCTGCTCTAGCCAAACTGGATTTTCTTTCTGTTACTGCAACAAACCAACCTCATTCCAACCCCAGGGCCTTTACACATGTTCTTCCCTCTGTCAAAAGTAGCTTTCCCTCTCTTCAGTTATATAGCCATATACTTCATTGGAAGCAGTTTATTCACTAGTTCTGAGCAATGGGGGGTGGAGGGCTGGGAACAAGTCTCTATAGCTGGCCTATATTCCCCCCCAACACACACACACATCCAAAACAACTTGGGTACTCATTAATTTGTTGAATGTCATTCTCTGTCTGCTTGTCACTCTCTGTTTTTTCCATCTCTGTCTTTCTCTATTTTTGTCTCCATATTGTTTTTATCTATGCCTTTCCCTGTCTCTATATTTCGCTCTCTCTTCTTTTCCATGTGTATTAACAATATATATTTCTCTTCATTTTTTCCTCTTTTTCAATCTTGTGTCTTTCATCCTATCTTCAAACCCCTGATATGTTGAAGGCTCAAGCATGAGCCCCACTTCCCCCACCCTGTCTCCTTTCTCTCCTTGCCAGGTGCCCACCTTCTTCTTGAGCACTCCAAGCCGCAGAGCCTTGGGGTCCGGAGCAGCATAGGTGAGCCACAGGCCTGAGGCCACATGCTGCACAAAGCACAGCGACTCCCCATACTTGATCTCAGGGGGACCCATGCCTTCCACGTCCCGCTTGGGGGCCACATCCAGCTTCTCCTGCAGGGGCAGGAGACAGAGGTTAGCTCCTCTGCTGTGCAGTTAGTAAGGGAGCCCCACGGAGAGAATGCTGAGATGGAATTTGGGGCTCCAGGTGAGGGAGGGCACTTTGACCCCACTGACCTTGGAGATGCGGAAGCAGAAGGAGGTGGCCTTGGTGTGGGCCTTGCTGGCATCAACCACCACCAGACCCTGGTCCTCAGTGAGTGCCAAGTACCGTCCTGTGGTGACATGGCGGATGCGAAGTGGCTGGCCCCAGCGAAGGTGGCTCCCACTCCAGCTGAGGAGGGTGAGGGCAAGATGGTCAGAGACCAGCCCCGATCCTCCCATGGAGACCATGGTCTTAGTTCAAACTTCCTCAAGCCCCAGCCCCTTTCCAGGATGCCCCAAATTTTCTGCAAATCTTTCTTAGAATCCCCAATCCTGAAAGCAGCTAAGGAACCAAAACACTCAGGAACCCTAATCATCTCCTCTCAGGCCTTCACAGCTTCCTCTTGCCTCCCCAGATGTCTCTAGTGCCCCCAGTTTTCCCAGACCTGTCATCTTATCCCTCTCCACTCCCCACATTTTCACTCAGAACCCTCTGACGTCTCCCTCAGCACCCCCACAGCCCCAAGACCCCCTTTTCCTCCAGGATTCTAGGACTCCGAGGACTTCATTGCCCTCTTGGGATCCCCAGATTTCCCCTCAAAACTCTCTAATCTCTTCTTTGGTTTTCCCCTCTTTTCCCCTCTAGACCCCTCCTCCCAGGCCCAGACCCTTCCCTCAGCTCAACCCAATGCCCCCACCTGATTCTCAGAGGCTCCAGTCTCCAGAGGGAGCGGGCATGGGTACACACAGCTCCCCCCTCATAGTGGACAAGCCTGGGGACAGGGGAGAGGGAGGTCAGGAGTTCAGGTTCCAGTCGTCCAGAATCTGATCTCTACCCATAGGGCTCTAGCCCCCCAACTGACCTTGGCACTCCTCCCTGCCCCCACCCTGAAACCCCATGCCCTTTTGTCCCCCATCCAGACCTGCGCTGGTCATCACTGTCAGCGGGGGAAATGGTCAGACACTCATCCATGTGTCCATGGAAGAGGCGGAGGACATGGCCCCCAGTCACATAGCCTGCAGACAAGCCAGAAAAATGATCACTGTGGTTCCAGACAAGCCCAGAACCAAAGGGGGGTTCAGGGACCTGTTTATCTCCCGTGGAAGGCTGGGGCCTGGGCTGCGGGTCTGCAGTTAAATACCTGAGTTTCAGGGTAGGAAGTGTAGTCTGAGATTTAGGCTAAGTTTGAGGCCTGAAGTAGATGGATATGATTTGGCGTTTCGGGTTGAGAGTCGGGTGTGCAGAGCTGGGGTCTGAGTTTGGATATTTAGATTAGAGATTGGGTCTCATGCTCCCTGATACTGGGGTCCAAGTTCCAGGGTTTGGCCTGGGGTTTGGGTTTAGAAATGTGATGATTGGCTCTGAAGTTGGGATCTGAATGTTGAGTGTGAGTGATTTTGAAGGTTTGAGGCTGGTAGCTGAGGTTTAGGGTCTGAAGTTATAGTTTAGGTTTGGAAGTCTGAGCTTTGCAATTGGAAGTTGGTGAGTCTGAGATTCAAACTTCAGGGCTGAGTTTTGGAATCTGTCCTTTGAGTCTCAGCTTGAGTCTGGCTTAGGGCTCTGAGGTTTGTGGTGTCAGAGTTGGAATCAAAGTTGGGGGCCATGCTTTGGGGTCTTAGCATGGGGGTCTGAATCTGGGAGATGATTTTGGAGATATGAAGTTAAAGTGAAGGAATGAGGTTGTTTAGCTCTGGTTTAGAGTCTGAATGAGGGGTTTTGGTTTGGGGATCAGGGTTTGAATTTAGGGGTCTGGGTTTGGGGGTTGAGGTTACATGCTTCTTGTGCTTGGCATCTGAGGCTTAGGGTTGAAAATAAGCTCCACATTTGATGTTCTAAGCTTGGGTCTGAGTGTAGCGGTCTGACCTCCAGGACCTGAGTTTGGCCCAGGGACCAATACTTGGAGTCTGAGTTTGGGAGTCTGATCCTGAGGTCTGGATTTGGGCTCAGTTGGAGATCTAATTGTGAGGGTCATAGTTAGGGGTCTGAGTTTACAAGGTTCTGTGTGGGCGTATCTGAGAGGCAATGTGGGAAGTCTATGTTGGGGCTCTCAGTTTAGGGTCCGGAATTATGGAAGTCCTCACCCTCTTCACAGCCAGAGGAGATGGGGTTCATGTTCCACAATGTTTGCATGAAGGAGGCATCGACTTGGAGCTCCCCACTGGCTGTTGACAAGTGCTGAAGGCAACCAGGAGGTGATGATCAGAGACAACAGTGATGGGCCAATAGTTCCAGAGGCAGAAGCCAAAACCCAGAGGTGGAAGCCAGGAAACCAGCAGATGAAAGACAGAGCATTAGAGGTCACAGATCGGGAAACCATGATGAAGTCAGGAGATGGGGTGTCAGAAACCAGAAATTGAATGTCAAAGGTCAGGAACCTGGAAATTGGGAGTCAGGAGCTTGGGGCTAGAGACCAGGCTAACCAGTGATAAGGAGATGGGATGGATCCCACATGCCTCCAGCCCCGGGGGCAGTGGACATGAGGGGATGGGGTTGCTCACCAGGTAGCGCTCAGAGGAGACACTAACGAGGATGAGGTCATCCCCAACTCGAACTTTTTCTCCTTCAGACCTCTGCTTGGAGGCTGGGTGCATCGTCCACCAACAGGCTTCGCCTATGAGGGCAGGATTCTCAGGATAATGGCTGCCCAGAATTCTCTTCCCAAGGTCTTCCCAGTCCTGAGCCTTCCAAGCCTTCTGCCCCAAGTTCTCCTACTGCTGCCACCAACTCTGCCTCAGTTCCCTCTTCCTGCCTTCAGACCCTCTGCCTATGATTCCCCATGCTTGCCCAAGTTTCCCCATCCAAATGTGTCCATTTGTACCTAGAGACTTTCTGCCCCACAGTCCTCATTACCCCCAGAGCATTTCCATGTCTACCCCATAATTCGGTAGATCTGCACCCCAACTTCCTGTCTGTCCTGTCCCTATCACACCCTGCCCCCTCCAGCTCCTCCACCTGTTGCATCCTCCTGCAGTCCCACGTCGAAGGCCAGCTTGTCGGTCATGGAGCGGGAAGTAGTGAGGCAGCTCAGATACTAGGGTCATACAGAGGGGTTAGCCTCCTCCTGGAAGGCACTGCACTTCCTGCCCCCTGCCCTTGCCCTCTTGCTGATGCACTCACCATGTTACTGTGTGCATGCCGGAGCAGGATGGCATGGCCATACAGGAGTGTTCTGTGTCCTCCGCCCTGGGATGACTATAGGGGGTGTGGGGGAGTGAGGGCACAGAATGAGAACAGACCCCCAATACATCTGGCCTATTCCAGGTGGGAATAGGATCCCCATAAAATGCCATGCTCACACCTGGATGCAAGGAAGCCTCCACTCAGACCAGTAGCAGATTCTTTGACTCAGTTTCCCTACCCATGAAAGTGGGGGCTCTGTCTCTGAGAAGCCTGTGGATGGAGTGCTTTATATTCCCCAAAGCCCCCTCTGTCCTCCCTACTTCCTTCACCTTGTTAACTAGGCCAAGAGTCACTCAGGAAGGCTGGACCCTTCCTCTAGGTACTGAGGAAACTCCAGGAAGCCCCAGCATCTTATGTTCCATGGACCTCAGCTCCTCCTACTTTAACCTGTCGCATCATGGCTGGCGGCAGCTGGTGTGCACTGGTACAGTCCTGCCAGTTGTTAAAGATTTGAACATCACCCGCAGAGACCTGCCCTGTACTGGAGGAGTGATACCCCATCATTCGATGGCACCAGGCCTTCCATCCCAGCTCTTTCATGCCCATGCTCTGAGGGGCCATGTGATGGGCCACAGGATCACATGGCGGACCCACTCCTGGACTGGAGGGGACCCACACTTGGGATAAGAGGGGAAGAAAGAGGTCTCATGCGGCGAAGACTGGGATCAGGATCAGGAAAAGAATGGGAAAGAGGAGGAAGTAGCAGGCGGTGGGAACAGGGGGTTCAGAAGCCCCCATCTCCCTCCTTCCTGCCTTCCTTCCTTCTTTCCTTCCTTCCTTCCTTCCTGGCCTGTTCTGGGGTCCATAGCCCCAGTCTCATATGCAGGATGTGAGCCCAAGAGGCAGACCAGGCTCAGAAGAGGTGGGAAGGACAGATAACACCCAAGGCCAAACCTACCCACTTATCCAAATTGAGGGCCTGTGGGGGTGGGTCAGAGAGAGGAAGAAGAGCAGATGGTAAATGAAGCCCATGTCCTCCCACCCACCCTGGTCACCCATCGTCGGGGGAGCCTCACCTCCACGCCGGCCTCCACAGTGTTGGCCAGCATCTCTTGCAGGGCTCGGACAGACAGCGACTGCTCCAGGACAAAGCAACAGATGGCCAGATCGGGGGGCACATTCTGGAGGGAGGTGAGGTGTGAGCAGAGGGGCTGCAGGCCCAAAGATCTGGCGTACTCCTTGCCCCTCTAAATACAAACACCCAGACTCTACCCCAACCCTCCAAAAAGCCCTGCCCTCTGCCTCCTGCTTCAGAAACCCTGAGTCCTCACCAATATCACAGAAAACACCTCTGCTGGGCCTCCTCCCTCAAACATCTGAACCCTATCCGAACCTCACAGAAGCTTCCACGCTACCCTCCTGCTCAGACACCTCACACCCCACCTAATCTCAGAAGACTCCTCCATCCTCATCCTGCATCCGCCCAACTCCAGGGCTCCTCGGCCTCCCTGCAGGTAACTCAAATCTCTCCAACCCCAGAGGGAGCACCGCCTCCTACTGTCACCGTGCAGCCCATCCTGACTCTTGCATGGACACCGTGAACATGGCTTCAAAATCGCAGGAGGGCACCTGTAGTCACCCCCTCAGTCTCTCGACTCCTAGACACCCTCCTGCTTGGACCCAAGGCTCTCTGCCCCTGCAGACCCTGGCCCTTTCCCCCATCAGATGCTATGTCCCCTCCCTTTTCCAGCCCTCACCCCATCCCCCAGGTCCCCTTCTCTCTCAGACCTGAGTCCACCTCACCCTCAGACCCCAGGCACCCTCCATCTCTCAGCCTCAACCCCACCCCCATCTCAGTTCCCTGTAGCATCCTCCTGATTCTCCCCGCCCTGTCACATTAGATCCAAGGCCCTCTGCCACCTCAGACACCTGCCTCCTAAAACCCTGGTCTCGCCCTCCTCCAACTCCAGCCCCTTTTTCCTCTTAGCCCCCTCCATTTTCTCTCCCATCAGCACCCCCTCTTCAGATTTCCAGACCACTCTTCTTTGAGTCACAGATTCTGTGCCCCTTTAAACTCCCTCTCCTCCTGGCCCCTGCCCTTGCTCCCGTGCTGACCTGGGCATTGCTGGTAGGCTCCAGGAAGCAGAGGCGGTTGCCAAAGCCCTCAGCTGCCAGGCAGAGTTTAAGCTGCTCCTTGAGCACGGTGGCACTGCACTGTAGGACCACTTCATCGTCCTGGGGAGGGATAGTGGTTCAGGGCTCCCTGGTACCTACCCTCACCGCACAGACAATACATACCATGCCACTCACCCCACCTATACCCACCTTGCAATAAAGTAGGTGCCCGTACTGAACGCTCCACATACTTCTAACATCCCATGAAGTAGAAGCTAGTGTTGTCCCACTTTAATATGGGAAACTGAGAGTCAAAGAGGAGACATGCCTGTCCAAGACCACACCACTAAAAGGAGGAGCTGGGATTTGAGCCGCAGTCTAGCTGGCTCCAGAGGCCTCCCAGGTGGGGTCTTCAAGTGAGCCATTGGAGGGTGGAAAGTCTGAACACATCAAGTTCAATGGCTTTTAAGCTCAGCTTCCTTTAATTTCTCTTTTGTGTATTGTCTTAATACACAAAATCGTTGCCCTGGCCAGTGTGGCTCAGTTGGTTGGAATACAGTGCAGTACACCAAAAGGTAATGGGTTCTACCTTATCAGGGCACGAACCCAGGTTGAGGGTTTAATCCCCAATTTGGGTGCATGCCAGAGGCAACTGATAGATGTTTGTCTCATCAGTGTTTCTCTCTCTGAAAAAAAAATAATTACACACACACACACACACACACACACACACACACTCACACACATACACAAAAGCCATCTCCCTAACTGGTTTGGCTCAGTGTGTAGAGCATTGGTCTGCAGACTGAAGGGTCCCAAGTTCAATTCTGGCCAAAGGTTTCAGGCTCAATCCCCAGTAGGAGACATGCAGGAGGCAGTCAATCAGTGATTCTCTTTCATTATTGATATTTCTCTCTCTCCTCCATTCCCCTCTGAAATCAATAAAAAAAATATATATATATTAAAAACTATCTTAAAGCAGTGCTTTCTAATGACATCTGAATGTGCTGCCAAAGCCTGGACTAGATCCTGGATGGAGGGGAAATGCCACAAAAGATAGTGTTTCAGCAACTGGTCAAAGTTGAATAAGGATTGTGAATTAGCTAATGGTATCATCGTAATGCTAATTTTCCTGATTTTGATGACTGTACTGTGATTTGTAAGAGATGGCCCTTGTGTTTTAGGAAACAGGTACTACAGTATTTAGGGGTTAAGGATATCATGTTCAAAACTTAACCTACAACAGCTACAACAGTTCAGGAAAAAAAATACGGAGAGTGAGGGGGTAAGTAGATATGCCAAGCCTTCACATTTAAGGAAAATGACTGAAGGCCATATGGGAATTCTTTGAACTAACCTTGCAACTTTTCTCTAAGTTTGAAATTATTTCAATATTATAAATTAAAAATGTAAGTAAAATAGACGTGTGGTGGGTCCCATTCCAAGAAGTTAATTCATTGATTCCTCACAACAACTCAGTAAAGTAAATCTTATTATGTAAACCTTTGTAAACTGAGGTCCAGAGAGGTGAAGCAACTTGCCTGAGGTCACACAGCTGTCATAAGGCATAGCTGGTACTTGATCCCACCTCTGTATGTCACATTCTTAGAACACTAGACCACCTCTTCATACATGACTATCATAGCCCACAGCTACCTTTATAACTAGTACAGTGTCCTTGGGGAGTTTTCACTGATAGAGGTCTCAATCAAAAATGATGGTGACCACAACTCTTATCTGCTGAGGAAAGCAGTGGCTGTTCGATCTTATAGCTGAGGAAATGGATTTAAGGAGCTCAGGCATCCTGCCTGAGGTTGCACAATCTCCAGCCCTTCCAACGTATCACACAAACGTGGTCCAGACTGAGTGCTTGGACCCACACAGTCAGCACTCAGTCTGTCTATCCAGCACAAGAGGAGGGAGGGTGGGTGGGCCTACTGGCAAGGAGGCTCCACAACCTTTCTGTCTTGTGATCCGGAACCATGACATCCCGGCACTTGTGCATTCATGGGAATCACATAGCTTGCATTACTAAGTACTGCTGTCTGCTAGGCCTTATGCTCGGGGCTTTATGTTCATTTGACAGACAACTAGTGAGCATCTGTGGTTGCCAGGCACTGATCTAGAAGCTGTACTAGTATATAGCGCATCAACTAAAGCAGACAGAACTCACCCTCATTGAACTGACATCCTTTGGAGAAGACACAATAAACAGGTGAATAGGTTCATGATTTAAATGTCAATCCTTATTCAACTTTGACCAGTTGCTGAAATACCATTTTTTGTGGCTTTGGCTTCACATTCAGATGTCAGTGATAACCTAACCGGTTTGGCTCAGTGCATAGAGCATCGGCCTTTGGACTCAGGGGTCCCAGGTTCAATTCCGGTCAAGGGCATGCACCTTGGTTGTGCACACATACCCAGTAGGATGTGTGCAGGAGGCAGCTGATCAATGTTTCTCTCTCATGAATGTTTCTAACTCTCTATCCCTCTCTCTTCCTCTCTGTGAAAAATCAATAAAATATATTTTAAAGAATTAAATGTCAGTGATAAGTGTAATGGAAAAAATTCCCAGGGTGATGTAAGAGAGTGGCTTTTGGAGGAGGATGACATCAGCGAGGGGATGAAGTGACAGCCTCTCCAAGGAGGTGACATTGAGCTGAGCCTAATACTTTATCCCAAACCATAAACCTTATCCAAATAATGAGAAGAAATCAGGCCTGATGGTCTGGGGGGAAGAAGGGCAACCTGTTCAAAGGCCCGTGGCTGGAGGGGGCTGAAGGTGTTGAGGAAGAGCAAGCGGGATAGGATGGTGGCAGCAGGAACAAAGGGAGAGTGGGAGAGATGAGCTCAGAGAGAGAGCTGCACAGATCCCTGGAACCCTTATGGTACAGATTTTTTTTTCCATTGTGTGCGTGTATGTGTGTGTGTGTGTGTGTGTGTGTGTGTGTGTGTGATTTGTTTGTTGCTGTTGTTAATCCTCAACAAGGATATTTTTCCATTGATTTTTAGAGAGAGTGGAAGGTGGGGGGATAGACACAGAGAGAAACATCAATGTGAGAGAGACAGATTGATTGATTGCCTTCCACACGCATTCCGATTGAGCCTACAACCAAGATATGTGCTCTTGACCAGAATCAAACCTGGGACCCTTCAGTCTGTGGGCCGACACTCTATCCACTGAGCCAAAGGCCCCATTGTTAATTTTAGTATATTTGCTGCTGAATCAATCCTTGTCTCCATTTTTCAGATTAAGAAATTAAAGCTTGGAAAGAAAAATAAAAATCACCTGGCCAAAGTTTGGAAGCAGGCAAATGGCAAAGCCAGACACGAACCAGAGAATGGCTATACCAGTGGTTCTCTAACTTTCTCCTGCATCAGAATGAAGGAAGGAACCAGAAGGTCGTGGTTTGATTCCCTGGTCAGGGCACATGCCTGAATTGTATTGTAGACTCCATCCCCAGTGGGGAACATGCAGGAGGCAGGAGGCAGCCAATCAATGACTCTCTCTCATCACTGATGTTTCTATCTCTCTCTCCCTCTCCCTTCCTCTCTGAAATCAATAAAAAATATATTTTTAAAAACAAAAACAATAAAATATATTTTTTAAAAATAAGTGTGTGTGTGTGTGTGTGTGTGTGTGTGAATGAATCTAATTTGTCCATAATAACATGAATTGGAGGCAACCATCAGCAGGTGAATTGATAAACAAATTGTGCTATAGTCACACAATTGAAATACTTCCCAGCACCAAAAAGAGCCCTAGCTGGTTTGGCTCAGTGGATAGAGTGTCAGCCTGTGAATCAAAGGGTCCTGGGTTTGATTTCGGTCAAGTCAAGAGCTCGTACCTTGGTTGCAGGTTTCTCTTTGGATGTAGGCTGGACCCTCATCGGGGCTCATGCTGGAAGCAACCAATCCATGTGTTTCTCTGTCTTTCCCTCTCTCTTCCACTCTCCCCAAAAATCAATGGAAAAATATCCTCAGGTGAGGATTAATCAACAACAACAAAAAAATTGAAAAAAGGAAAAGAAGTTTTGCTCAGCTAGTGTGGCTCAGTGGTTGAGCATCAACTTAAGAATCAGGAGATCATGGTTCGAAACCTGGTCAGGGCACATGCCAGGATTGCAAGCTCGATCCCCAGTAAAGGGGCTTGCAAGAGGCAGCTGATCAATGATTCTCTTTCATCGATGATGTTTCTCTCTCTCCCTTTCCCTTCCTCTCTGAAATGCTACAAGGGTGAATGTCAAAAATATTACACTGAACAAAAGAAGCAAGAATGAGCATGAATTGCATATGAAACATTGGATTGACTAGTGGAATCTACAGTGACATAAAGTAAATGGACAGGTTGATTACTGCAAAGAGCAAGAAAGAACTTTTTGGGGTAAAGGAAATGTTCTCTCTTCATTATGACACTGATTACATAACTGTGTACAGTTTGTCAAAACTCATTGAATTGTAACACCTAAAATGAATGTAATTATTGCATGTCAATTATATCTCAACAAAGTTGGTTTTTAAATAATGTATGCATATATGTACGTGTACCAAGTTACAATAGAAAATATGTCTTACTGGTGAGATGAGGTATAAAAGGTTAGAGAGAACCACCACACAACATCAGTAAAGTTCAGAAAAAAACACCCAGTCTGTGAAAGCAGGAGTGCTGGGCCCTAGGGCCATCTCTAGAGCTGATTCTTCTTGGCTTTGACCTTGGGCAAGTTGTTCCACTCATACCTTGGTTTCCTTCAAATCTCCCAGAGAGATAAAGATAGGGCCCTACCTCAGAAGATACGCAGCGAGAATATAATTAGATGATCAAAGTCTGAGAGGCCTGGACACTGACCTGGAGTAGCTCAGGGGCTGATGGCCTTGGCCACTGTCTCATTAGGGCCCAAGAGGAGAGAACCCAACCCAGTGGAATGGACTGGAGCTGGGGCAAGAGTCTGGGGTGAAGCTAGGACTCCTCCCCCGGCGGCATGCTCAGCTGTCCCTATCCTTCACTGCCAGCCCAGTCGTCTGTCCTCCCTCCCAGGAAACAAGACCTTATAGCCATGGTCCTCGCATGAATGCTGTGTCAGCATTTCCCAGCGCCCAGAGGGGGAGGGGAGGAGCTAGTGCAGGGTCAGCAGACCTGGCCCAAAAGAGGGAACATCTCCTTCCATACTCACACCCCACATCCAGCTGAGCCGCTGGGAGGGAAAGTTAGGAAGGACTCAGAGATAGCAGCTCCTCCCCCCATCATCTCCCTGTCCCTTGCCCAGCCCCCAAAGAGCAGGCTATTCTGGGAGAAACACCTGTTGTTCCAATTCCCACCCCTGCCCCCAGCAGGGGATCAGAGACACAGAGGGTCTGAAACCAAAAGACAAAGACAGAGACAGGGGACAGGGACACAGAGACAACCCAAAGAGACCGACAGGGCACGACATGACCAGAGGTTATATCAACAGCCATTTCACCCTCCTGCCCAGAATCAAGGTGGGAGAGGAAGAACACCCAGGAGCTGAGGGACCCCCAGGAGGCAGGCCCTCAAGGGCTGGGGGTGCAGAGGACTTGGGATTTCCAGCCACCCCTGCTCCCTTCTCAAGAACTGAAGTAGGTCAGAGTCTGGAGCAAGAAGAGAATGAGGGCTAGGTTTGGGGGGTGGGGGTGGGGGGGAATGGCTAAATTAAGCTCAGGAATTAGAACCACCTTCCCCAAGTGCTGCTTCTGGGGTGAGGAGAGAGCGTGCTCCCCAGCGGCCTCCCTTCTCCGAGACAAGCCGCTCCTGGCGTTGGAGAGGGCGGCCCAGGACCCCCCGCCCCAAAGTCGGTTAGTTCCCTGAGGCGAAGAGAGACAAGCCCTGAGAAAGACCGAGTGACACTGCCCCAGAGGGACAGAGGAAGAGACCTCGAGGCTCAGAGACCACGAGCCGTAGGACAGGCAACGCAGAGGAAGCCGAGAAATAGCCCCCGAGTCCCCCTAACGCAGATACGCACCGTCCGCAGAAACTGAACCTCATCCTCGCCCTCGGCTCCGTCACCCATGGTGTCGAGGCCCGAGGGGACGACGCGGAGGTCGAGGAATAGGAGGAAGGAGGCTCGCGCTGGGCGGGCTGCGGGCGGGCTGGACCGGGGGGACCTCTGGGGACAGCGCAGGAACCCGCGAGGCCGATGGAACCGCGAGGCCGATGGAACTGCGGGGAGGACCCGCGCGCCGGCGGAGCTGGAAGGAGGGCCCCGCCCCCGGGGCCGCTCGGGCCCCGCCCCCTCGCCCGGGCCCCGCCCCCAGGCCCGCACCTAGGCGGCGGGGCGGCGCCGGGTGTGGAGAGACGCAAAGGGAGTGTCTAAGGAGGCAGCTGCTCTCTCTACACATCCGTGGCCAGGAGGGGACCATCTGTCTCGCATTTTACAGAGAGCAAACCGCGGCTGCACGGAGCCCCCGCGGGACGCCACCCCGCAGGGCCGGGACGCGCACGGGGTCCGCGGACTTCAGAGCGCAGCGCGCTTCGTGATGAAGAGCAAGGACTCGGAGCCACACAGTCTGGATCCGCGTCCCAGCGTGGTGACTCCCCTGTGTGATCTTGGACAAGTCACTTCGCCTCTCCGTGTCTGAGATGCCCCAACTGGGAAGAATGATATTAATAGTGCTTATCTCACAGGGCTGTTGCAAGGATTAAATGAGATCATTTACTTACAGCATCTAAAACAGAACCAATATAAATATTATGTAAGTGCTGCTACTGTTATCACCATCGTCATCAACATCATTATAAAAACTGAGGAGGCAGGAACAATAGCCATAGCAGAGGTCTTTTGTGTACATGCTGCATTCGGGGCCCTGGGCTCTGCATTTTCACCACAACCCTGCTATTGTTGTCATGGTTTAGAGGAGGAAATAAAAAATGTGTGGTCCTTACCATGTATACTTTTTAAAAAATTATTTCCATTATCTTCCACTGGACTAAGTTTATTTCATTAATGTCATTTTCTGAAGATAACCGCTTGGTTTCATATCTGGTCTCCAAATCTGAATGTAATATTCTTCCTTTCCTCACAACTTTCCAGGGCTCTTTTCCTGGCTCCAATAAGGAAATCACATCTGGTTTAGAAATGAAGCTTCCCAATGAGACTAAATTGCTATAGTTCTCCAACATCACATCGCTGTACAAGTTCCTCTGTTGCAAGTCCAGGTAGTCCCACTCCTCCTGAGAGAAGACTATGGACACATCACTGAATATCACTGATCTATGAGCCATAGTTTAGAAATTTAAGAACTGGACAGTATTTCTTTGGGTTTACTTGCCTGGAGAACCAGAGTTCACAGAAACCAAAGCTGGGCTTCGAACCATTTCCACTGTGATGCCCACTAGAAGCACAAGAGGCCGCACGCCCATGTATACTTTTAAGGACATGAATAAAATGTAGTTCTCACAACAGTATGGTGAAGTCATACTCTCATGGTGCCCACTTTACAGATAAGGAAAGTTGAGCACAGAGAATTCGAGTGACTTGTCCCAGGTCACACAGAGACTGAGTCTGGGATTTGAACCCCAAACCAGAAATTACACACATACACACACACATATCCTCACCTGAGGATATTTTTCCATTGATTTTTAGAGGGAATGGAAGTGAGGGGGAGAGACAGAGAGAGAGAGAGAAACATTGATGTGAGAGAGACACATCGACTGGTTGCTTCCCACAGATGGTGCCCTGACCAGGGCCAGGGATGGGGCCTGCAACTAAAGGTATGTGTCCTTGATGGAACTGAACCTGGGACCCTTTAGTCCACAGGCTGGAGCTCTATCCACTGAGCCAAAGCCAGGATTCTTAACTGTTCTGCTTTATTGTCTCAATATTTGCATAAAATCTTCCAGTTATAACAAAAATCCGCTTCCCCATGTCCAGGCCCCAGCCCTAGAGTTCTAACCCTCCCTCTCTGCAGGGGTCACCTGAGCCGCTGAGGGCCACTAGCTGGGCCACTGCTTTATGCAGATGAGCACTCTGGGCTTTGTAAATAGGAGACCTGAGAGGGTTAACCAGCTTCTTGGGAGCAGGTATGGAGGGCCTTTACACTTTCCTAAACAGGCAGCTGTGGTGCTGGCCTGTGTGGCTCAGTGAGTTGAGCATTGTCCCATGCACCAAGAGGTAACTTGTTTGATTCCCAGTCAGGGCACATGCCGGGTTGTGGGCTCCATCCCCAGTAGGGAGCATGGAGAAGACAGTCCATTGGTGTTTCTCTCTCATCAATGTTTCTCTCTCTCTCTCCCTCTCCTTTCCTCTCTTTCTAAAAAAAAATTAATAAAAACATATTTTCTCAAAAAACACATGCAGCTGTGGGATCTGGAGGCCCAACACAGAAAGCCTCACCTACTTGGGCCTCCTGCCAGAGAGGCACTTCATGTCTCTGGCCTCAGTTTCCTAACTGGCAATTGGGTTAATTTAGAATAGTTTCTACCTAATGGGGACATAGGGAAATTTTGATGGGGAAACCAACATGGTAACTGATTGAGATAGGGATTTATTAAAATTATTATCATTGTTAACATGCAATGGTATCTGTTAAGTTATATAAAACAATATTTTACAGTCAAATAAAACTATACACAAAATCCTATATAATAAAAGCCTAATATGCTAAGTGTCCAGTCGTCTGGTCATCCATTCAACCAATCAAAGCATAACATGCTAATGATATGCTAAGGCTGCTCAACCACTTGTTATGACATGCACTGATTACCAGGGGCAGTCTTTGAGGGTCTCCTGGAGGTCCCTCAGGCTCCCCATTCAGTCTCAGTTTGCTCTCCGTGAAATGAGAGAAAGATGGTCTCTTCCTTACCATGAACGTGTACTTGGACTGGTAAATTAGTTTGCTGCTAGGGTCCGATCAGGACTGAGCAAGACAGGCTGGGTATGCCCTGGAGCCATCCCGTGATTCCTCCCCAGCTGGCCAACCTCTCGAATCCCTCCCCGGCCCGATTATGCTCCGGTGGGGTCCCCCGGCCTGGCCCACACCTTCTTGCAATCAGGATCCCCGGGGACGTGGGAGAGCTGGTTTTGGCCAGATCCCAGAAGCCAGGCCAAGGGATTCCACTGGTGCATGAATTCGTGCACTGGAATCTAGTGTTAAATAGGTTGCTAGGAATAACATAGTTAAATATTGATATAGTGATACAATTGTAATATATAGCAGATGTTTGTATCATATTGTTGAGTTATATAATGGATAATTATATATTTGGGGTTATATAATTATATAGTACAATACAGTTATATGTTTATATATTATACATTATATAATATACATGTATATTAAATAGTAAGTTTTTCCTTAGAATTTTATATTTAATATAAAATTATTCTGTCATTTTGCATTATATCATAATATATTAATAATTCTCTTTTTTTTTCAGTCATCATTATGTTTTGAAGACCCACTTATGATAGCCCTGGCAGGGTAGCTCAGTTGGTTAGAGTGTCATCCCTATACACCAAGGTTGTGGGTTCCATCCCTGGTCAGGGCACATACAAGAATCAACCAATTAATGTATAAATAAGTGGAGCAAAGATGACTCTCTCTCTCTCTCTCTGTCTCTCTCTTTCTCTCTCTCCCCTTCACTCCTCCCTCCCTTCTCCCCTCCCTTTCTTCCACTCTCTCTAAAAATCAATGGAAAAAATATTCTCAGGTGAGGATTAACAACAACAAAAAAATCCCATTGATTTTAGACATAATAGCTCTCCCTACTATAGCATCTAACATTTGACCCAGGGGGTCCTAATTAAACAAGACCATTATTTGAGTGTTACCAAATGCACCCTTTTCCTGCCATATGAGTTTTGTGGTTTGCTTCTGAAATCTGTCCCTTTCTGGTTGTCCATGGCATTGCTAGTATTAACCATCCTTGAGGGCCTTGAGGGAGATGCTGATACACCAGTGCCAGGGCCTTTTCCTCCTTCCACCCGCCCTGAGGCTGAGTCAGCTCAGCCAGAAGCATTACATCACCTCCGGAGATGCAGGTGCTGAAGAGATGGGCTGAAAGACGGCACATCACGGAGAGCACAAGCTTGAGATGAGGAAGAGAGAGAGGAAAAGAAGTAGGAAGAGGAAGAGATGCAGAAAGAGGGTCTGAAACTAAATGTTTTGTTATGTCATGGAAAAGCTAAAGAGAATGGGCTCTGCGCTTGTCTAAATGTTCTGGTATGAAAAAAAAAAACCCCACTTCATTTAGTGTAAAAAGAAAAGAACAAAAATACACTTCTAGCCCTAGCTGGTTTGGCTCAGTGGATAGAGCCTCAGCCTGTGGGCTGAAGGATCCCAGGTGCGATTCTAGTCAAGGGCACATGCCCGGGTTGCGGGCTCAATCCCCAATGAGGAGTGTGCAGAAGGCAGCTGGTCAATTATTTTTTCTCATCATTGATGTTTCTATCTCTCCCTCTCCCTTTCTCTCTGAAATATATATATATATATATATATATATATATATATATATATATATATACAGGCTGAGGCTCTATCCACTGAGCCAAACCAGCTAGGGCTATAAGTATATTTTTGTTCTTTTCTTTTTACACACACTTCTACGAGAGCTTTGGTTGAATTGACTAACACACTAGGTTTAGCACAAGCATATTAATTACTATGACCTATTTACTCTAGTCCTGGCTATGTACCGTACAGAATTGTACATTTTAATGTTCATCAAAAGACAGGTGTGAGAATGTTTACAGCAGCAATATTCACAACAGCCCCAAACTGAGAACTCTAATGCCCATCACAGGAAAATTGATAGATCATTTACAGAATAGTCACACAATAAAAAATTATTTGGCTAAAAATAAGGAATAAACTATAACTAAATAGAATAACATGGAAGAATCACAAAAACATGATGTTGGATAAAAGAAGCCAAACACAATAAATCATTCCATTTATATATAGTTCAAAACTGGGCAAAACTACTCTGTTAGAAATCAGGCTGGTGGTTGAATTTTGGGAGGTAGGCCTGTGGAGGGAGCTCCAGGGGCTGGTAGAGGATGGGAATGTTATTTTTTGATTGGTGTGATTGTTACAATTCACCAACCTAAATTAAAAAGGATGTCAAGCCCTAACCGGTTTGGATCAGTGGATAGAGCATCGGCCTGTGGACTCAAGGGTCCCAGGTTTGATTCTGGTCAAGGGCATGTACCTTGGTTGCAGGCACATCCCCAGTAGGGCGTGTGCAGGAGGCAGCTGATGATGGATGTTTCTCTCTCATAGATGTTTCTAACTCTCTCTCCCTCTCTCTTACTCTCTGTAAAAAATTAATAAAATATATATTTTTAAAAAGTATTTCAAACATGACACATTTAGGTAGAAGAAAAACACACACATACTCAAAAGAAAAATCGTCTTTCTATGAGTATGTATTCATATACCCAGATAAACACAGCCAACAGAGCAGATGAAACCTAACAACTGACATTGGTCACGACTGCCTAAGAGGGACAATGGGATGGGGAGGGAGATTCCAGAGGGTTTCCCTCCATCCCTAATGTTTTCTTCCTAATAAGATAACAGTCTTGTCCTAGCCGGTTTGGCTCAGTGGATAGAGCTTTGGCCTGTGGACCAAAAGGTCCTGAGTCCAATTCCAGGCAAGGGCACCTACCTTGGTTGCAAATTCCTCCCGGCCTGGGCCCTGCTCAGGTTCATGCAGGAGGCAACAATCGATGTATTTCTCTCCCATTGATGTTTCTCTCTGTCTTTCTCTCTTTTTTCTACTCTCTCTAAAAGTCAATGGAAAAATATCCTCTGATGAGGATTAACAAAACAAACAAAAAAGATAACAGTCTTAAGGTTATATAAGAATTAAATGAGTTACTATTTTTAAAGCCTTTAGAACAGTGTGTGGTATACAGTAGACACTACATAAGGCTTTGTTACAATGAAGGTAATAAAGCAAAGACTAAACTAGGAGTAAAAGAAAATTAAGAAATATACAAAATATTATGTCTGTAACTTTTCCCTGAAGCTTTGTGCATTCTTTACATGAATATGTCCTTATAGAAATGTAAATTTTTATTTTGAGTGTATTTTTACATAAATGTGTCATATAATGCATACTTTTAATAAATGCTTTTATTGAAGTGTGAAAATGAGAGAACAGAGATTCACGGGTCTAGAGACAGAAAGATGAGGGAGATAGAAAGCCCACTGGGTGACTGGGGGTGGGGGCCAGCAGCACCGGAAACCTCAGCCTGAAGGGATCCCCATGTGGGGGGAGGGGGAACCTTTGGTCTCTCCCCAGCCTCTTCCTTCCCCCTGGCCTGGCCTGGGTGGGGAGGGGCAGTTCCTCTTTCCTTCCCAAGCACTGAGGAGGCCCCAGCTCCCAAGGAGCTACGAAGCTGGAGCACTGGTGAAAGGGGAGAAGCTGAGCCAGACTCTTGCAAGACCCCTCCAGCCCCACCCCCAGGAAGCATGAACAGGAAAGACAGCAAGAGGTGAGAGACCCTCGAGGAGACTGGGAGTGCCCAAAG
Organism: Lasiurus cinereus; assembly: GCA_011751065.1. Lineage (NCBI taxonomy): Eukaryota > Metazoa > Chordata > Mammalia > Chiroptera > Vespertilionidae > Lasiurus > Lasiurus cinereus. The sequence continues at coordinate 2,591,180 of JAAGEH010000370.1, forward strand.
CCCCTGGGCCTCCCGTTGGGTGGGAAGGTTGAGAGGCACTAACCAGTTAGCAGGGGGGGGAGGCTCCTCTGGGAGCAGGGGCAGGAGCAGAGCGCACTGGAGGGAAAGATGCTTTAGGGAGTTCAGAGCTCTATGTCTTGTCCTCGCTCTCTCTGGAGCTGGATCTGCTCTGTTTCCCCTTCTCCCCACCCCCACCCCCTTCATCCTATCTCCCTTACTCTGTCCTCCCTGCGGTCTTCCTGGTTCCCCATAATAGTCGCTTGCTGCCCCCCTGAACTGGAAACTCCAGGCTCCTGCAGGGCCCTGCCCTCGGGGGAGAGGATGTGACACAGGGCAAAGGGATTCCCTTGCCTCTTAAACCACTCTTGGCTGCTTCAGATACTACAGGGGTCAGTCTGCAGGTAAGGGCCTAACAGCTGGCTATAGTAGCAGATGCTGGCATGGACCTCTATCGCCTGGGCAAGCTGGCCTTCCTGTCCTCACCAGGCCATGGTGATTGGGTTTTTAGCCTGGGCAGCTCCTCCAGCATGTCTCTGATGTACAAAGGGGTCCCTTCCCCATAATATCCAGCAGTTTAATAGTTAAGATCTATTTGCCTCATTTTCTACCTGCATGACCTATATATATTTGTTGATTTCAGAGATGAAGGAAAGCGAGAGAAACATCAATGATGAGAGAGAATCATTGCTTGACTGCCTCCAGCACGCCCCCTACTGAGGATCAAGCCTGCAACCCAGGCATGTGCCCTAGCTGGGGATTGAATCATGACCTCCTGGTTCATAGGTCAATGATTAACCACTGAGACATACCAGCCATGTTTACTTAGCACTTTTGAAGAGCTAGGCATTGAATGGTCAGAGCAGATTCCTAGGGAAGGTCCCAGGGTGACTCTCACTTTTTATGAGGCCCATGGAAATTAAGTGACTAACAGCCACATGGCCAGCATACATTTCTCCAACCTCATTTTGTCTGACTTGTGGAAACCAAGGCTCTTCTGCCTGGATTCTCCTCCCTGCTTCCTCTACCATCCCAGTCTCTCCATTACCTCTTTCCCCAACTGGAACATCAGCCTCCAGCCTTGAGGAGGCCCAAAGCAGAGTGAGGGTTATTTTTAAACTTCCCTTGAAACTGTCTCAGCCCCAAGGACCCACCCACTCTGAAGAGCACCCAGACTTTCTCTCTAGGCTCCAAATCTAAGGACTAAAGTGAGTGGCTAAGACTCATGTCCTGTAGAAGGGCTGGCTGGATGGAGGTGTCAGGTTAGGGCAGAGGGAGATAGAATCTCAGGGATCTGCTACTCTCATGAGGGCTGAGAAAAGAAGGCACGGCATTAGAGAACAAAAGGGAATTCTGTAAGTCTCCCTGAAGGCAGAATCTCCTTTGATTCCCCTGGGAAGACAGGATTCTGGTAGTCTTTACCCATAATTCTCTTTAAAATCTGAAGTAAATCCAGGGGTCTGCCAGCAGAAAATATTTCCCATTATGCCTAGGGACTGTATAGTCAAGGGGAATTTGGGGCAATGCCTGGAGAAGAAATTACTTATGATTTCCATGATTCTCTGGGGGGGGCGGGGGGAAGGGGATGTTTCAGGGTAGATTTGAGGGTCTTATCCTGATTCTTTGGTGATGGGAGTAACTTTTGGAGTTTACCTGTAGGAAAAGACTCCCATGATCTGTAATACTCTGGGGTAGGGTTGGCAAACTCATTAGTCAACAGAGCCAAATATCAACAGTACAATTGAAATTTCTTTTGAGAGCCAAATTTTTTAAACTTAAACTTTTTCTAACGCCACTTCTTCAAAATAGACTCACCCAGACAGTGGTATTTTGTGGAAGAGCCACACTCAAGAGGCCAAAGAGCCGCATGTGGCTCGTAAGCCGAAGTTTGCCTACCACGCCTCTGGGGGTTTTCTCCCATGAGTCCATGGGAGGTCAGGAGTAATCCTGAGGCTTTGCCTTTAGGGCTTTAAGGTCAAGAAGGATTCTGGGGGCCTGTCTGAAGAAAGGGGCTCCCATGATTCCCTGGGGGAAATGCCCACAGGAAGTCCCACCAGGAATGCCCAGGAAAGACAGGAGGGCGGAGCCGGCCTCGACAGGCTCGCCGCCACAAGACATGCCCCAGCCCCAGGGAAATCAGCAAGGTGATGGCTTCCATGGCTCTGGACATGCTGAAAGAGGGCGGCTGCAGCGAAGATGAGCTACTGGAGAAATGCATTCAGTCCTTTGGTGAGTGTCCCCCTCCCTGGCCAGTCTCCCAAATACTAAGGTTGGGCCAAGTGCTCTCCTCTCTCTAGGTCTCATTTGGGGGGTGAGGGAGGTGAGGGGAGGTTATAACATAGGGTGTGTGGAATCACTACATTAGATATGAGAGACACCTGTTTTTCTCTTTCCTGATATGTGGAGAAGTCTGATGATATTTCCATCTTCAACATGACTTGCCAAGCACCGTTCTGATCCATGCGTAGTACAGACCAGGAAACTGAGGCTCGCCCAAGTTCATGTAGGGAGTCAGGAGTAGAGCTGGGGTTTGAACCAGTTCAACTGGCTCTGGAGACTGCAGTTCATTGCCTGGGGGCCATTCTGACACAGAGACTTCTGTCCCCAGACTCAGCTGGCAGCCTGCGCCGTGGGGACCATATTCTCAACATGGTACTGGCCATGCACAGCTGGGTGCTGCCTTCTGACCACCTTGCTACCCGTCTGCTGACCTTATATCCTCCCAGGGCCATGAGCAGTGGTGGAGGGCAGAGGGCAGAGATGTGCGTCTGAGAGACAGGGACAAAGTGAGCAGGCAAGTTTGGGATGCTGGCTATCAGAGCCTTAACCAGAACCCAAGTATCAGGAGGCCACAGGGAACACGCAGGAGCTGAGGCGGCTGCAGATCTGTCACCTGGTCAGGTAGGACTGGGCCAAGACCTTCAAACCCATGACCCCAAGCCCTCACCCTGATGATCCCTAAAACATCTCCCAGAGTCTCTCCAGCCCAATTCCCCATAGACCCATCCAGCTCTGCTCCTCCAAATCCCACTTTCAGACACCTGGTTTGATTGCTAAGATTCTCCCAGTTCTACTCCTTAGAATCCTCACCTCTTAGAGATCCTATAGACCCTCTCCCAGCTGGTGCCCAGATACCTCTAGCTCTGATACCCAAACCCCTACCACCCACATACTCCAGCCTAGCTTCTAAGACCCCCTTTATCCTGCTCTCCCAAAATCTCACTCCGAGACCTCCTCACTATCTTACCTAGCAATGTCACTTCCAAGAGATGCCCTCCAATCTATATCCTATTGGACTGCCCAGTGCTAAGAGTCCCTCAATCCTAATCTCAGAGATTGCACTAGCCTGGTGCCTCTCTGAACCCTGGCCTTCCAGAGATTCCCCAGTCCATCACCTAGAGATTCCTCAGAGAACTTTCCTACCCTCACCCCACCATCCCACCATCCAGCCTCATCCCACCATCTCTAAACCATCCTCAGGTATTGGCTGACCCAACACCCTGAGACAGTGCACCAGGAGCCCCAGTTAGAAGAGGTTATAGGTCGTTTCTGGGCCACTGTGGAGCAGGAAGGCAACTCAGCCCAGAGGAGCCTGGGAGATTTCTCCAACCTGTGAGTCAGCCCTTCCCCATCCTGTCCCTACCCCCAGTCTGCCATCTCTCTCCCTATCCCCCACATTCTCCACCCTGAGCTCCTCTAATACCCTGCCCCTCCTTACCCCTAGTCTGAGCCCTGGTAGTCCTGGCCCCCCACCCTCCATGAGCAGCCCAGGCCTGGGCAAAAAGTGCAAAGTCTCCTTGCTTTTCGACCACCTGGAGTCAGGGGAGCTAGCTCAGCACCTCACTTACCTGGAGTTCCGGTCCTTTCAGGCTATTACGGTGAGAACCCCCTTCCTTCATCGAGGGAGGACTTGTGATGGGGCGGGGCCTGGCTGGGCCAGGTAAGAGGACACTCCCCCACCCTGGCCTGGACTCTGGGCAGGGATCTCACTCTCAAACTTGGTGCTGGAAGGGCCAGGAAAATGAGTTAAGCTGGCTGAGCACAGAGCCCCTAGGGTTCAAATCCATCAGCCCCTTGTTACCTGTGTAATTTTGAACTAGTCCCCTGTCTGGGACTCAGTTTTTTAAAATGCAGATCATATTACTTCATTGGATGGTTGGGGGAGATAAATTAATATGTCCATTTGAAAATGCTTGTCCATGGTAAGTGCTAAAGATAGGATCAGTTTAAGAGTATATCCTGGTCCATAGTAAATCCTATCATATTTTATCTACCTAAATGGTAATTTCATGTTTCAATCTAGTAAGTGCTCATTATTGCCATTATAATTTCAAGGGAAGGTGGGGATCTAGTTTTTGGTTGTGTTTGTCTTATACTTTTGTTAAATTTACTTTTAAATTACAATTAACATACTTAAGTTTTAGGTGTCCAACATAGTGATTAGACATTTACATACGTTATAAAGTGATCATCCTGATGGGATCTGGTTTTTTAATGTGAACATTTCCTGATCATATGTATGCACGGGTGTGCGCGCAGGCGCGCGCACACACACACACACACACACACACACAGCACAGTGCATGTGGATATGAACTATTGACCCCTGAGTAGGACAAATAGAAATCGGTTCCTTGTCCTCTTCGTTATTCTTCTCTTTGCTGACTGTATACCAAACTGGTAAACAGTTAAGAGCAACAAACTGGTTCCCATCCTGACTCAAGTATATATAACCCTGGACAAATTACTTATCCTCTCTGTACCTCATTGGCCTCATCTCTAAAATGGGAATAATATAGCAGTCACTTCATAGAGTAGATGTGAGGATTAAATTAGTTAACATGACAAAAGGTTCAGAAGAGTGCCTGCCTTTTTGTAAATGTTTCTCTGGCCCTGGCTAGTGTGGCTTGGTTGGTTGTGACATTGGTTCTCAGGACACATACCTAGGCTGAGGTTGGATGCTTGGTCAGAGTGAGTATGAGAGGCAACCATTGGTGTTTCTCTGTCTCCCTTCCTCTCTCTAAAATCAGTAAACATATCCTCAAGTGAGAATTTTTTAAAATAATAAACATTTCTCCTTAGATGGGAAAGAGCCATGGTGACGTAGGGACATGACAGCGAGGCTAGGATTTAGGAGGTCATGACTGCTAGGGGGATGGGCGTGTGAGGGGCAGGGCCGGAATGCCACGGCCCACCCTGATGCCCATTCATTCCCAGCCCCAGGAACTGCGAGACTACGTTTTACAGGGCTCTGTGCGGGGCTGCTCGGCCCTAGAGGCGTCCGTAGGTCTCAGCAACAGCGTGTCCCGCTGGGTGCAGGTCATGGTGCTGAGCCGGCCCGGGCCCACACAGCGCGCACAGGTGCTGGACAAGTTCATCCATGTGGCACAGGTGAGGCCTGCCCCGCTGATCTGCTCGCTTTGTGGGTGTTCGCACCCCTTCCGTTCCAGTTGTCCATGGGGTAATGACATCACTGTGCCCTGGCGCCCCATCCTGACCACGCCTGCCCTGTCCTCTCTCTCTCCCCGCCAGGTTTCAGTTCTTACCCGGACGGTGACAGCCCTAGTTCCTTGGCCTTGATATCACCGCATCCAACCCTCCCTGGCCCCACCCCGTGGTCCTAAACGTGGCAGTTGACAACATCCCTCCTGTCCCCCAAGCCCTACACCCGAATATTGTCCCCGAGGCAATAAAAGCGTATCTTTCATGCCCTCCACCTTTACGTCATCCTCCACCCTAGCCCCTACATACATCCCAGCTGCCTCTTTGGGAATAGTGACTATAGCCTTTCTCCCTGGCCCCGCCCCATGCCACGCCCGCCCCTGCAGACAGGTTCCCACCCTTCTGGAGAAAAGGGAAGTCCTTCTTCCCCTAGCGGGGCCACGCCCCTTTGAGCACTTCCTTGCAGCCACACCCTTCCTCAGGCTTCTCCCTGCGCCTTTGCTTCCCTCGCGGGGCCCCTTAGACCTGCGGTTCTGGTTTACCTGCGGGTTTCCTCCTGGTTCCACTTTCTCCTCGCAGCGACCTGCGCTCTTCAAACTTGGAAAAGGGGAGGGTGAGGCAATTCTCCCTGATGACCAGCTGACCCCACACCTGTCTACCTGACCCCTCTATATCACTCTGCCCCCATTCTCCTTTGCCTTGTTTATAACCCGGGCCCAGAGCCCCACCTTCTTTCTCCCCACATCTGACTCTCAGAGCAGTGAGACCCCAGGTGCCTGACACCCTGATATCTGTCTGAATCACCTACACCTGTCTGACACACACCTGTCTAGACCAATACTCCAAACTTGACCGAGTCCCTCCACATTTTTTCTGACCTCACATTAAGTCTGTTCCCTGCCTGACCTCACATTAGTCTGTTACACACCTGTTTGTGGCCCCCTCCTATCTGACACATCTCAACTGTCTGATGCCCATACTGGCATCACACCCACACATGCCTAGGAACTCAACTTCAACTGGGTACTTTCAACTGGGATACTGTCATCTGAACCCCCAACTTATCCATGCTCCATGTTGACCCTCATCACATCTGCATCACCCTTCCTAGAGTCTCCACCAGTTGCAGAATTTCAACACACTGATGGCGGTCACTGGGGGCCTGTGTCACAGTGCCATCTCCAGGCTCAAGGACTCCCATGCCCACCTGAGTCCTGACAGCACCAAGGTGAGGCCCCACTACCCTCCCCAAAATTCTCGTGGTCCTGAACTCCCACTTTTCTCCAATCCCCTTTATTCCTGGGGCTCTGGAGACCTTGCTCATCCAAATCCAACAGATCCCCAGGCTCTGTTCTCCTCTGCCATTCTTCCTCCTTCTTCACCCATCTACCCGTCACGCTGACATCTCTTACTATGTGTCCAGTCCTGAATAGGACTGGCGAGAGACATGAGGAAAGTGCTAGTGGAGAACTTGCAGTCCAGGTGGAGAGTCAAACAATGCCCCCAAGAGTGCCAACATTTGGGCCACCCAGAGGAGGAGCATTGGATGGGATCCTGGGAATGTCTGGGGAAAGTGAGTCATTCATGAGTCTGGTGTGTGGCTGAGGGCAGGAGGTGGCAGATGATGTTCAGAGGAAGATCCAGGTGAGCCTTGCAAGCTCATTAAAGTGTCTGGACTTTATTCAGAGGGCATTGGGGAGTTAGGAAACATTTGAGAATGATGCAATATCCATGATCAGATGTAGGTGTTGGAAGAATCACTCTAGCCTGGGGACCCAAGGAAGATGTGGGACAGGGATAGGGTTTGGGAAAGTGTCCAAAAATGACATTGGGCCCCAGGAGCCCACACAGAGGGCTGCTAAAATACACCCCTCCACTGGGGCTAAGGGAGCAGAACTTGGTTCCCCACCATAACATGCTGCCCTCTCCCCAACATGGCCTTCCACATAGACCCTGCTGGAGCTGACTGAGCTGCTCGCTGCCCACAACAACTATGCCTGTTATCGCCGAGCCTGGGCTACCTGTACAGGCTTCCGGCTGCCTGTGCTGGGTGTGCACCTCAAGGACCTGGTGTCCCTGCATGAGGCTCAGCCTGATAGGTTACCTGATGGCCGCCTGCACCTTCCCAAGCTCAACAGCCTCTACCTGCGGCTGCAGGAACTAGCAGCCCTTCAGAAGCAGCACCCCCCCTGCAGCGCCAATGAGGACCTGCTGCATCTGCTGACGGTGAGCTGCCCAGCCCCAGCTGGGCTCCTGGAGGCTGAACCTGGGGTCCTGGGTGGGTGAAGGGTTGTGTGCCAGGAGATAATAGCGTTGGGATGTTTGGGCTTTGAAACCAGAGCTTCTAGGTGTTCCCCCCCCACTACCTGTGTGGCCTTTGGCAAGTCACTTAGCCCCTTGGCTTCAGCTTCCTTATCTGCAAAATGGGAACAATAGGACCCGCTTCAGAGAGTAGTTGAGAAGAACCAATCAATAATATAATTCACATAAAATGCTTAAATTAATATCTGGAACACAGTGAGCTCCACATATATTAGGCATTTTCCTCCCTTTCCCCCAGCAACTCAAGTGTCCATTGAGCTGAGCTCCAAAATTGTTTTGGGCTTTCACGCTTCTGAACTCCAAGGTTCTGAGCTTCTCATGTCACTAGTCCAAAATTCCAAGCTTTAACATACTGTGAATCTAAGCAAAAAGCTAGTAATAATTATTGATCACTTACTCTGGGCCAGGCAACATGTAAAACACTCTTTACAGAGTACTTTCAGTCCTTCTGTACAGCTCCAAGGTGGGGACCCTTATCATGCTTCCTACAGATTAGGAAACAGGGCACAGGGGTGAGGTTACCTGCCCACTCCCCCAGAGCAGTAAAACCTGGATCTGAACCTGGACAGTCCAGCTTCAGAACCCACGTGTGTAACATGTAAACTACTACACTATGTCCTAAGGTTGGAAGTGTGGGATTCAGGAGATACATATATACAGGGGTGGGCAAAAGTAGGTTTACAGTTACAATACAAATAATATGGAGCTCCTTGTTCCAAATTCTTCAGACTTTCAAGACTGTGGTGATGGGGCATTAAACAAAGTGGAGGCCTTTCTAAGTGTGGAGCTTGCCCATGAAGCTTGCCCCGCCCTAATATAAGGCCATCAGCCCAAATATTTATTGAACACCCACTGTGAGCCAGGCACAACAATTTAGGCACTTAGGTTCACAGCAATGAGCAAGTCAGAAAAAGGCGGGAAGTGGGGACGGGAGACGGGGGGGCAGGGAGAGGCTGTTCTTGTGGGGCTGACATCCTAGTGGGGGGACAGCACATAAAACAAGCAATTAAGTTAATCACATGGCCTTTTAGATAAGTATGATAGTAAATAAAGGCAGAAAATGGCATGGAAAAGAGCAGGGGTTTGCACTTTTAAATAGGATCCAAAAAAGCCTCGGTGAGAAAATAGCATACTTGTACTAGGGGACAGGTGCTGTGAAGAATGAAGAGGTCTCAGTGGGAGAGAAGACTGAGGTCCCCAGAGAAGAGGGGGTGTTGGGAGAGAGGAGGAGAATGGAGGCCCAGGCAGGGCAATGGCTGTAGGCAGAGGATGGAGAGAGGGTCTATAACCCTTGCTCACCCTCAGCTTTCCCTGGATCTTTTCTACACGGAGGACGAGATCTATGAGCTTTCTTACACCCGGGAGCCTCGCTGTCCCAAGAGTCTGGTGAGACCTGAACCCTGATCTCTGACCTCTAGCCCAAGCCTATACACTGACTAACTATGCCCCTCTGTCCCTGCCCCAGCCACCCTCCCCCTTCAAAGCACCCCTGGTGGTGGAGTGGGCCCCTGGTGTGATGCCCAAGCCCGACAGGGCCACCCTGGGTCTACATGTGGAGCAGCTGGTAGAGGTAAGGAGGGGACTATGGCCTGGCTACTGGGGGGCCAGGAAGGAAGCTACCTGTATAGCCCTTACCCTAAGACTGAAGGGATCATGACAAGGCTTTACTCTCCCCTTCCCATGTTCCTCTGAAGTCCGTGTTCAAGAATTATGACCCTGAAGGCCGAGGAACCATCTCTCTTGAGGACTTTGAGCGACTCTCAGGCAATTTCCCCTTTGCCTGTCATGGGCTTCACCCATCCCCCTGCCAAGAGTAAGTGCTCTAATTCCTAAGGCCCCCACAGATGAGGATACCGGGGTTTCCAGGATCCCAGGGTCTGGGAGAAAGGGGCAGTCATGCTGAAGTGAGGTCTCTGCCCCCAGGAGCGGCGCCTTCAGCCGAGAGGAGCTGACGGGATACCTTCTCCGGGCCAGCGCCATTTGCTCCAAGCTAGGCCTGGCCTTCTTGCATACCTTCCATGAGGTCACCTTCCGCAAGCCCACCTTCTGTGACAGCTGCAGTGGCTTCGTGAGCATTCGGCCCACTATCATTCTTGGGGCCCAACTTCTGAGTGTCCTAGGTCCTCACAATCTGGGCTCAGAAGCCAGACCTTCCTTGGAGTAGTCAGTACCCAAGCCCTGAACAATCTGCGAATTCCATTAAATTGTTCAACATCAAATAATCCCCACATTTCTTATACACCCTAAATATTGGATGTTCTCTATATCCCGATGTTTCCAAAGTCTAGCCAATACCCAAATCCCAGTTGACCTCCATCCTGGATAACTGCCAAGGCATGGACAGCACCTAAAACCCTATTTAACTTACATGCCTGGATAGACTATTTCTAAACAATCTATCTCCAAGTTTCTAGACTCTAGATAATTCAAACTCTGGGTAATTTCCAAAAGTATACTCAAACTCTGGGTAATGGACAAATCTCTCCATCTCCCAGGCTAATTTACAACCCTTGGCTTCCAAACTTTGCTTTTCATTCACTAAATGTTTATTAAGTACCTCCTGTGTGCCAGTACAGTTCTAGGCTCAGGGTGTGTATGTGTGGGGGGAGCGGTGGTAGGGGGGTAGGGCAAGCAGGAAACACAACAGACACAATCCCTGCCCACAGAATTCCAAATTTGATCCAGTTCTAATAGCCTAGATCAGTGGTCGGCAAACTGCGGCTCGCAAGCCACATGCGACTCTTTGGCCCCTTGAGTGTGGCTCTTCCACAAATACTATGGTCTGGGTGAGTCTATTTTTAAGAAGTGGCGTTAGAAGTTTAAGTTTAAAAAATTTGGCTCTCAAAAGAAATTTCAATCGTTGTACTGTTGATATTTGGCTCTGTTGACTAATATTAGAGTTTTCTGACCACTGGCCTAGATGATTCCTCCCAAATTCCTTTTATCCTCTCCCACATAAACCTCTATCTAGCCTTGAGAATTTCCAAAACCTGGATAGTTTCCACACTTCCAAAGAGCCCCGCCCACCCACAGCCCTACCTTTCCCAGCCTTGGCAACCTATTCTGCTTTCTCTCCCAGCTCTGGGGTGTCACCAAGCAAGGCTACCGCTGTCGGGGTAAGTGGGACATCAGTGCGGGGAAGGAAGTTCAGACTTGCAGTTCAGAAGAATGGGGACATGGACTGGGCCTTTGGCAACTAACTGCTGCCTTCCCCAGACTGTGGGCTGTGTTGCCACAAACACTGCAGAGACCGAGTAAAGGAGGAGTGCAAGAGGCCTGGGGCCAAGGGTGATATGAGCCCCTCAGGAGCCTCTAGCCTACAGACACCAACGCCCCATGCCAGCTCTGGTAAGATTCGGGGTGTACAGTCCTGGAAAGGGGGCTTGGTACATAGGGATCGATCCCAAGGTCATGAAGCTCTTCCCAACATTCCTCCCACATTCCTCCCACCCATATCCCCACAACAGGCTCCGAGGACAGTGTGTCCCACACATACGCCCTGGAACCTGAGACAGAGTGCCACCTTCACCATGCTTGGACCCAGACAGAGCCCCCACAACTTTCCTGGGAACCAGACACGGTGAGGAGAAACTGCCCCTCACCCCCAAGTGGATACAGGGGAGACCAACTCACTGGGGAACCCAAACAGATTGGGAAAGCACGGGAAAGTAAAAATGTGCAAAAGTCCTCAATTACTTGGGTAGGAGATTCTGGTAAATTTTTAATGTTGTTAGAAAAACAGAAATTTCAGTATGTTGATGGGAAGAAGGGGTAGCTACTAGTAGAATAGAAAAAGGATTTTAGGGAGAAAAAAATAAAGAAAATAATGAGATGGCAATAATAAGGCAAAATATATCAGGAGCTATAAAAAATGTCATGGAGTAAATTCCACTATTCAAAGGCAGAGACTTTGAGATTGGGTTAAAAAATGTCCACAGGGGACATCCATTCATCCACTAACAAAAGCCTGGTGAAGTGCACGCCTCGGCAGCACATGTACTAAAGGTGGGACGATACAGAGATTAGCATGGCCCTGCGCAAGGATGACACGAAAATTTGTGAAGCGATCCATATTTTAAAAAAGAGAGAGAGAAGTCTGGTGAGGTATTGATCCCAGTGAAACATCTCCTGGACATCATACCCACCCCCCCCATATCACCCAATATCTTCTTCCTTCCAGGTTCCCCTCCCAACGATGGCCCCGCCACTCATCCAGTCCTCCAAGCCAAATTCCTAGACATCGGGAAGTTATTTTCTTCTTTTGCATCAGAGTAGCTATTAATTGTACTCCCTTTTCCTGCACTTAGGTAACTGTGCAGCTCCATGCTGAATACATTTAATCTTTAGCATCATTTTACCAACTCCTTAAATCTTCATTTTACAGATGAAGAAATTGAGGCTCGGTGAGGTTAAGCTGCTCACCCAAGGTAGCAGAGTTCCTAAGCATTGGAGGCAGGACTCAAACCCAAGTCTTCTATCTGCCTCTAAAATAGAAGCTTCTGATCAATGTGCTACACTGACAGTCAGTGTGGGTCAGGAGGGGGATGGGAGAGCAGGGCAGGTCCCAAACGCTGGGCTTCTAGAGACAGTAGAGAAGGGGTAGAAAGGGGAGCCAGTGAACACTTGAGTCTGATCATATGGCTCCATTTCACTCAGGTTAAAAGCCACAGTCCTCCCTGCAGCCCACTCCACACAGTCTGCCCCTATTACTTCCTACCACTTACCTCCTCCTGTCCTGCTTCAGCTGGACTGGCCTCAATGATCCCTGAGCATGCCAAAAATACTACCTCAGGGTCTTTGCACTGGCTGTTCCTTCTGCCTGGAACACGTCCCCAGAGGCCCACATGACACGCTCTTTGGGACTTAGCTCAAGTGTCACCTCAGTGAGGCCACCCCTCACCATACTCAAAGTTTCAATCTCCCCATGGTCCTGGATCCCACCTTCCTGCTTTATTTTCCTCCAAAGTCCTTTCCTCATCTGGCAACTATTCATTTTACCTTTTTCTCTTGTTGAATATCTGCTCATCCTTACTAGAAGTGTGGGCTCCAGCAAGATAGGGGCTGCACTCTTCACGGCTTTATTCCAAGAGCCTAGAACAGAGCTGCCACATGGTGGGTACCTGATAAATGTTTGTCCAATGCCTGCATGTCTTTCTCCCCATGCCCACAGGAAGGGAAAAATGTGTCGCTGAAGAACAAAGGACTTTGAGGGTCAGAGCACCAGGAGCCTATTTAGATCCAAGGGACTGAGACCTCCTCCCTCCTCCTCAAACCTGTACACCCTGACCTGCCCCTCCCCCCTCCCCGCCCAGTCCCCCAGAGATAGGTCCACAACTGTCATAAATTAAATTTATTTTCCAGGGAACATGGTCCTTGATGTTAAATGGTGGATTTGGGCGGGGGGGTGGGGGGAGGAGAAAATTAGGGCCTCAGGAATAGGAGATGTGGCGCCTGGGTGCCAGGTCCCAAGAAACATCCTTAAATTGCCTCCCCAGAGATTATCAATGGTATCAGCATCTCATAGAGGATCCAGTCCCCCTTTATTTCTTTTTCTTCTTACCGCCCCAGCAGTGGCGGCCTGCCTTCCTCCCGCCTCCATTTTCTCTTCTGCTCTGCCAGCTGGGCATAGGAGCCTCCAACTCATTTGGGCGTCCCCCTCGGTCTGGCACATTGCCCATAAGCACCTGAGAGTAGATTAGGCTTTAGTTTCAGAGAAGAAAAATATCTTGAACAAGGGGGCCAGAGAGCCGAGGGAACAGCATAAATGTAAAAAAAGGCAGATGTTGACTGTTTGGGTACAAAGGATGCAATGGCTGGGGAGCTGGATTGGTGGAGATACAGGCCTGGAGCTTTCAAACAGTTCCAGAGGCCTCGGGAAGAGGGAAATAAAACTGAGAGTGAAGGCAGAGGTTCAAGAACCCACCAACAGTAATAAGGACACCTCAATTTATGTTTATTTTATGTTTGGCCTTTGTATAACATTTCCAGTAAAGCAGCGTATTTTTTTCTAAATATCCATCACTGTGCATCACCTATAATATTATTTACTTACTATATTTCCTTAAAGCAAACAACTTTCGTAAATTTTACTTCTCTTTGCTGTGCTAGACTTTATTCCCTAGTATTCACATAAGTATAAGACTATTTAAACAGAGATATGAGGCCAAATAACAGTCATTTAAACAGAGGGTATCTCTGCTTTCAGAATGGCTGAAAACAAATATAATAGAGTGAGGTGGTGGGGGAGGAGTTTAAGCCAAAGTTAGCGAGATGGGCCTAGGGCTCAGCTAGACTGTTTGAAAGGCACTGGGGAGCCATAAGAGGGTGTTTAGAGAGGTGGGGACATAGCCAGATTTCTGAGTTAGAAATATCCTTCCAACTGCTATGTGGAGAGGGTGGATTAGAGGTGACGAATCCAGAGGCTAGGAAACCAGACAGGAGAGGACAACGCTGGGCCAAGGTAGAGGGTGAAAGGCCAGTTTGAAGGCCAAAGATGCTGGGGCCCTTCCCCAATCCCATGCCCACCTTGTTGATGGCACAGCTGGTCCCTCGGCGGGCAGCCTTGCTCGTGGCTGGAACAAGACGAGACAGATCAGCTCGGGCAGCCAGGATGTGTGCAATGGAGATATCCGATTCTGGGGTCAGAGTCTCTCGAATTGGGATCAGCACTGCCTTCATGGCCTCCGCTTGGGCCTGGGGGTTGTGAGGAAACATGGAGAAGGTACCCAAGAGACAATCAAGGTGGGAATCTCTCCTTTTCAAAACATTTTTTTCCCACTTCCCATTTCTCTAAATAAGGGGTATAGCTCTGAAAACACTCCCAACTCAGAGCTGGGAATTCCAGAACGCCCTGGAGGCCCTGAGATTCTAGGACCCCAACCTCACAAGATTCTACATTGTCCTGAACCTCAGGCAAGAGGGTAATATTCCTGGCCTTCGTTCCTCTTCCCTGCAGGGGTAGCTTCCACCACTGGGCTTCCTTGACCCTTCCAGGGTCCTATGCCCACACCTCTGCCCGGTCACTCCAGTGGAATGCAGATACTGTGAGGTCCAGGCGCTTGAGGAGGAGGCAACGGCGGCAGCAGTACTGGTCTCCCAGGCTTTGGCACAGGGACTCCAGTATTTCCTGGGGAGAAAGGTCTTGGTCATATCACTCTCCTCCCTGAATGAGGCCGCTGTTTGCATGTAGCCTTTACAGTCTTACCCATCTGGGTGCATCTAGTGGAGAGCTTAGAAGGGGCTGCAGGGATCCTGGAGGCAGGGAAGGCAGCAGCTCTGAGACCTGATGGGAGAAGTCAAGAGGCTGAATGACTAGGAAACTGGGGGAATTCTCCGTGGACCCTAGTTTCCTAAAGCCCTGAGGACCCAGGTGGCTCGGGAAGGAAATGACTCTTGCTTTCTACCTTGGCGTGCAACTGCCACAGCAGCCTGCTGGCCAGGGTCCCCAGCGTAGGTCTGGGCAGCCCCAGGGCTTGGAGAATAAGGATTAGTTCCGGAACCATGCCAGCTCCTTCCCCTTCCCCATGGGATTCTGGCACCACTGGGGTGGGATCCAGTTGGTGGTGCAGGCGAAGGAGGCGGGCAGCCTGGAGTTCTGTGCAGAGAAAGCCTAAAAGCAGGGGAAGGGAGTGGCGCGATCTAGGCGTGCCAAAAAGCTGCGCCTGCCGGGCGGGGGTAAGGGATGACACTCCCGCAGCTTCAAACCCTCTTTCCAGGCCCTGGCCGGTGGCTCAATGGTTAGAGCTTGGCGAGTTTTATTCCCATTCAAGGTCAAGGGCAGGTACCTAGTAGGGGCGCCCCCGGGGGGCAACCAATCAATGTGTCTCCCTCAGGTCGATGTTTCTGTCCCTCGGTCTCTCTCTCTCTCCCTCTCCCCCTCCCTTTAGCTCTCTCTAGAAATGAACGGAAAAAGTATCTTCCGGTGAGGATAAGAACAAACAAACAAAAACACCTCCCCTCTTTCTAGTGCCACCCACCTAGGGCCCGGGCTCTAGCTCCAGAATCATCTCCACTCACTCTGAGACCCGGGCCCCTGCGGACTGCCCACCTGAGAACCAACTGCCAGGCTCCGGCTAGCACAACCCATTTGAGCTCCAAGACCTTCCCATCAGAATTCGAATCCCGCCCAACGCAAAGCCCTAAATCCACCTGCAAGGCCCTGACTCCACACCACCTGACCCCCCCCCCGCAGCCCTCCACATCCTGACCACGCCCCTTCGGGGGAAACCTGGGCCCGAGCCCGCCCGCCCAGGGGCCGAAGCCTCGCCCACTTCCGCGCCCCGGCCCGCCGGGCTCACGCAGGAGGCGCGGGCCAGCGCCCGGCCGCCGCAGCGCGGTCGCGCAGTCTCCGCCGCAGAGCGCGCGGTCCGGGCAGTGCAGCTCCTCCAGCAGGCGGGGCAGCTGCCGCAGGAATTCCTCCTCCGCGCCGGGGCCTGCGGGAGGCGGGAAGGAAGCCTCAGGACGCGGCGCTGGCGCCGGGCTCCGCCGCGCCGGGCCTGCCGCTCCGCACGTACCGTCGCCGGCGCTCAGTGCCTCCGCGCCCTCCTCTCGCTCCCGCTCCAAGGCGCCCAGAGTCGCCAGCTCAGCCGCCAGCCGCGCGCACAGCGCCCTGAAGTCTGGGCACGAGGGGCTCCGCGCCGCCGCCCCCAGGAAGTCCTCGTACCTGCGGCGGCGGCGCCAGGGCGAGAGGGAGCCGGGGAGGCCTTCAGAACTTCGGAGGGCAGACCGGCCCCTGCCCGCGCCGCCCTCCGCCACACCCGCGCCCCTTACCCCAGCGCCTGCAGGGCCTGGGCTACGGCGGCCCCCTCCCGGGCCTCGGCCGCCGCCCCCTCCATGGACACTCGCCTCCTCGCCGGTGTGCGCCCCCTGCCGGTAGGCGGGAGGCCCCGCCCCCCAAGCGGTGTGCGTAGCCGGCGCGGCGTCCCGACCAATAGCCTCTTTCCGAAAAGGGCCTTTTGCGTTCCCGTTGTTGCCGCGGGAGACGGAGCGCCCCCGGCCCGCCCACGCCTTGTTTTAGGAGCGCCGCCCGGGCCACAGCTACTGAGAGTCCGGGAAACCCTCCTGGCTCCGGGAGGCGGAGCCAGTGGGTGTCGCTGCTGCTGCAAGGTAGAAGCACCTTCGGCTGTTTGCTCAGCCTCCCTCAGCCCTTAGCGCACCCTTCCGAGTGCTCTTCCAACTCCGCTCCAAGTCCGCAACTTACTTACTCCTTCCCTCCTTCCGACTGGCGTTCAGTCAGGAACTCAGAAAGCCCGGCCCCGACCGAGCCCTCCTCGTGGATCACCCTGTGCTGGTCTCGCCTTCATCCCTTTGCCTCCCAAGCCTTGGGAGAGAGGGGGCAGGTGCAGCATAGCCCGCGACTGAGATTGCTACACCCTGGGAGTCAGGCGACAGGGGTTAGATTTGACTCCACTACTCGCATATGTGAGAGATTTGCGACGCAGAGACAGAACACAGAGAGCCCAGCCTCCCTGCCACATTCCTTTCTAACCTGGAAGGGGATACGTATTACCTTTGACAGTTGTGAGGGTTAGGGTCCTGTGTGTAAGTGCTTAGTAGGATAACATATATGGAGCATTTCCTGTGTGTCGCTGGGCCAAATACCTGAGGTTTAGAGAGGATAAGTTACATCGAATGTGTGGGGGTGTCAGAACTCAAATTCAGATCATTCCAAAGTCCATTTATTTAACTATTTAACCTATTGCTACTGTTATTACTGCTAGTTTGGTTGCTGCTGTTAACATTGTTCCAGATTTTATCTTTTACGACTCTATTCTGATCTCCAGTAGTCCCTAGTTTAATTCTGCTGGGGGCAGGGTGGCCTAGGGGTTGAGCCTCAGACAAGAGCAAAAGCTAGCATTTCCTCCTCAGGGGCAGAGCCTACCTACCCTTAATCTGGTTCTACCTTAGTCCTGTCTACTTCAAGAATGGGTATTCAGGAGGCCTTCGTTAACCCTAATAAAACAATAAAAATTGCCTGAGCCAAAATCCAGAAATCATAACCTTGACTTCTCTCTTTATAGCAACTGCCATACAGTGGTACCTCGAGATACGAGTGCCCTAACATACGAGATTTTTGACATACGAGCCATCGAGCGAGCGCTTTTTGCTTTGAAATACGAGCAACATTTGAGATAGGAGTAATCGCGCGGATGGGCTGGCTGCACACGACCCACCAGTTTACCGCGACTTGAGAGTCTCATAGTTTCCCACGCCTCAAGGTTACGGAACGAATTAAACTTGTATCTCGAGGTACCACTGTATCTGAATTTGTGGACTCTACCTTCAAAACACTTCTCCCCACCTCCACTGCTCTCACTCTGGTCCTCTGCACCTTCGTCTCCCCAGGACCATCACATCAGCCTCCTCCCTACTTCCCTTCCCAGTGTCTGTTCCCCAGAGGCAGCCAGAGGGAACCTGTGAACACCTAAGTCAGGTCACAGCCCGCTTCCCCCCCCCCCGGCCCCCCCCCCTCACCACGTTTGGAGCCTTTCTATAGCACCCTCTCACTCAGGGTGAACACCGAAGTCCTTGCAATGGCTTGCAAGTCCCCATAGACCTGCCCTCATCTCCTAAGGAACCTCCTCCTTGCTTTCTCCCCTCCAGATACTGCAGATCCCTTAATGTCCCTGACTTGCCAGACATGCTCCTCCTGCTGGGCCTTCCACTGACTCTTCTTCTACTTCCAGAAGACATCCGCATAACTCCCTCAGGGCTCGATTGCGGTGCTCCACAGTGAGGCCTAACCTAATTACCCTGGCTAAAACTGACTTCATCCCCAGCGTTTTCCCTACAGGATGTATCATTTCTTACATGTCACTTATTTGTGTCATTCCCTATAAAGTTCATAAGCAGCTTTTGGGAAATTTTTGTGTTCTGTTCACTGCTTTCTCTTGAGAACCTAAAACAGGACTTGGCATATAATGGGTGTTCAATACATGCATTTGGTGGAATGTATAAACTCAGCTAAGAGTCTGCTTGGGACTAAGGGACACAGAGAAGAGAATTGGGTAGGAAACTGGTTTGACAGTTCAGGAAGGTGAGTGGATGGGCACGTCAATGCAAATAAAAACACAGGCTGAGACTTTGTCGAAGACATTTCTTGGAGTGAATATCTCATGTTCCCCCTTCCAATGTCAAGGCTGGGTCTTTGGCTCCCTCACCACTTCAGTAACAATATTGAGGTCACAGACTGGCTTGGAATCAAGATCAGGAAAATAAATGTCAGGGTGCCCTCCTAAATCTAGGGGCCAAGTATCCAATCTGAGGGGCAAGCAGCTGGGAAATTAGGCCTGAGGGCTCCAGGATGTGAGGTCTTCCTGGCTCCCAAGATCAGCCCTCCATGCACCCAATTTTGGGGTGATGAAGAGAATTCATGGATCAGAGGTGGGCATCATCAGGGCGCAGGACTGGGAGACCTTGACAAGGTGGTGTTGGGGGAACTTTCCCCCAACCCCCACAGCTTCATCTGCAGATCCGACAGCACCTTACAGCATTCTGGTCCCCCGTCCCACCCCTCCCCAAAACGAGGTAGGTTAAGAATGGAGCTTTCCCCTGCCCATCACGGAAGGGAGGAGACTGGAGGTACAGAGAGGGGGGTGGGATCCAGGGTGCCCCAGCCCCCAGTCCCTCTGTCTCAGCTCTGGTGGGTCTAACAGTGATGAGAGCTGGGCAGAGTGGGGATGAGAGGGACACCCTCTTTTTTTTACCCATCCCAGAGTCTGGTTGGGAGAGCTGAATCTCTCAGATGTAAGAAATAATCATTTAAAGGAAGTGACATAAAGCTCTCTCTCTCTAGTCCCCCTGACCTAGTCCTTGAACCATGCCACCCAAGTCTAGGTATTGAAGAAAGATAAGTGCACATTTCCAGATGCAGGCCCCAAACCCATATATTGACTTAAGGTGGTATTGCTCCAAGACCTCGATCCCCTCATCCCTATTCAGGCCATCAGATTTGAGGGACCCTGAAGTCCCATTCCACTCAAATAAAAAAGAAACTTTAGCATCCCCTTTCCCCTGAATAGGAGTCTCAGGGTGCCATGAAACAGGCTTTCAAACTTTCTGAAGCAACCCTCAACTCTGAGATGTAAGAGAAGGGGTTAATGGAGGGTGAAACATTAAAAGCTTGGACTAGGACCAGGACTCGAGATGAGGCTTGGAAAAGGCTGGAGAGAGTATGTGTGTACACCAGCAGAGCCATAGTTAGCCCCAAAGGTGCCTTTGTGCAACTTAGAGCAAGGCACGCCTTCCTCCGAGCAGTGTGGTGTGAATCCCAGCCCACTCCCCACCTTAGCCAGGTGCCTTTGGTTAGTAAATAGCCTGCACAATCATCTATGGAAATGCTGAGTGGAGGAACTCAGTGGTCCTAGAACCCAAAAACATAAGTTCACAATGGTTTTTTCGCCCCTCTAGGGTAAAGAGATAGTTATGTGGCATGCTGGGAACATGCGGGGGGTGGTGGGGGAGGAGGGGAAGGGAAGCAGAGAAGAAGGGGCAAGGGAAGAGAATGACTCTGGAACTAGAATTCCAGAGTTCAATAGTCTGAGATCTTGGGGGTCTCAAGAACCTATAGATAGCAGAATTCAAGGGGCAGCAGATCACAGGGAATATCAGACGAGAGAGATTTGAGTTCAAAGAAATCAGATCTGAGGGTGCTGGGGTCCTGGGGCACCTCAAATCTCACTCTGGTATGAAGGGATCAAGATCTCAGGTCTGGGATACTCCTAATACTGTGTAGGCTTGAGCCCTGAATTTGAAAGGTCAGTGGCACCTTAGGGTCTTGGATCCAGTGCTCCTAAAGCACCTTGGGGTCACTCTAGGCTGGGGACCAAGGGGACAGAGGTCAGGGTTGTCATGAACACCCCATCCTCTGGGAGCTGGACTTCCAGCCTTTAGAGGATTGGGCAATCTGTGGATACAAAGAAGCCAAAGATTCCAGGACATTCTGGGGCTTGAAATCTAAGTCCAAGAGGGCTATCTGAGGATATGGTACCAGTGTCTTGGGTCCTAAGGTATTGGTGGCCTTCAGTCCTAATCTGAAAGTACTAGGCACCTCAGCGTCCTATATGACATTCAAAGCTCCTGGAAACATTGGCTGGGGAGGTTTGGGATGTCTGCAGCTGTCTTTGATCTCTGGCTCCCGGAGTATCTTGGAATCTGATGTCTGGGGAAGAGGTGAGCTGTGAGCTGGGTCTCCCAAGCCACTTTGGTCAGAGAACATCTATTGAGCATATCCTCGAACGCGGGGCATCTTAAGAGGGTTTGGTGTCTTAAAGGTCCTAGGGCTAGAACGCCTCAGATATGGGTGCCCCAGGTTTTAGATGAGCATTCAGGAACCATTTGGGTTGATTCTGGGTCTTGTGATCTCAAGATCTGGGAGTAATTGTATACAGGTATTTGAAACTCCTGACTCGTTCTGGGGGTTCTGGGGCTGTAATCTGCGGGTTCAGTCAGGGTTCAGGGCCCTGCCTCTGTCAGAGACCTGTGTGCCCTGAGGTGGAGCGGCTGGGGATGACTGGAGTCGCCTCAGTCTAGGTCATGGGGGGAGGAGCACAGCAGGATAAGGATGCAGAACTCAGAATGCCTGGGACCTCTTAGACAGAAAGCTCAATGAAGCTGGGCCCGGATCCCTCCATCCTAGATTTGGAGTCCAGGTTCCAGGTCTGGGTGTCTCAATCTAAACGCGAGCTTCAAGTTCCAGGTGTGCCTAAGTTTAGATGTGGGTTCCAAACGGAGCCCGGGGGTCCTGGACCCTCAAGTGCGGGTCCACCAGGCCATCCTCACCGCACAGCCTCCTCGTGGCGACCTCCGCAGCCCGCGCAGCCACATCGTGCTGCAACCCAGTGGCAGGCGCGCAGGGGCGCATAGCAGCAGAGGCAGGGCACCGCCAGGGAGAGTGCGGCCAGCGCAGCCCAGCGTGCAACAGGACGTGGGTGGCCCGGCTCGCAGGCGCAAGGGTCCGAGAAGTCGCCCTCTGCATCCGACAGGCAGTGGTAGAGCAAGCTCTCAGCGCACCACAGGCAGCTGAGACGGCGCACCAGCAGCTGACCCGGGTCCGGGGCCTCGGCACAGCGGCCACCACGCCCATCTGCTCGGCGGCGGAAGAGCGCGCGGCAGTGCATGCAGCGCGCAGCCTCCTCTGCCTCCGGGGAGGCCTTGGCTAGTGCGGGAGGTCCAGCCTCTGGGAGAGGGGCAGGTAGGGCGGCTGGGGGCCCCAGGGCTGCACCCCTCAACGCGCCAGTCTTGGCAAAGCGAACAACGCAGGTGGACAGGGTGAGGGGCGAGGGCAGCCCGGTGCGCCTGTAATCCTCATAACCGCGGCTGCCCCAGCCCAGCCCCCCTGCCCCGGCCAGGGGCTCTGGGGGCTCCGGAAATCCTGTGAACGGCAGGAGCGGAGGATAGCTCTGTGGGATGAAGAAACAGGAGAACCCATTAGTGGGGTGTGTGATCCCTGACATCCCATCACAATCACAATCCAGCCTAGTCTCAGAAAACCAGAGAATTCAAAGACCTCGCCACGGGCCTCATTCATCCGAGAATCCTGTCCTGGGACCCTGTGGCCTGAGTCCAGCAGCCTTCCAAACCCCTAGCCCTCTCCTCGCCCAGGGTCAGAGGAAATCTAGGGACAGACAGAAGAATCCAGGCACCAAACCCACACCCTAAGGGCCCAGCAGTCCAGGCTCCCTCCCCGTCCTGTGCTCTCTCAAAATCCATACTAGAAGAATCCATTGCCCAAGCCGTCCACCAAACCCGTCTGGAATTCAGAACTAATTTCCAGGAGCGCAGGAGATGCTAGAAACCCTGAGGCAACTCTCCAAGGGTCCCAGACTTCCAAATTCCACCCTGATCCCACCATCCCGAGAGTGTCTGTGGTTTCTTGCCCCTCTGCAGCCTCAGTTCCTGCCTACTTCGGGCCTCCAGCGCCCCATGAAGTGCCCCAAACTTTCTGCTGGGGATGGAAGGGCGCACCTGAGTGGAGGAGCATCGACGCTGGGGGGGCGTGGCTGGCCCGAAGCTGGAAGCTGACTCCTCGGTGACCTGGGCGGCCGCTGCAGTGATGGTGGGCGGGGTCTCCTGGCGGCTCTGACTGGAGGAGGAGTCGCTGTCCACGTGGGACTGGGGGAGATTGGCAGCCTCAGAGCCAGATAGGCACAACCCAGCTGATGCCCTCACATAGACCCCCTCCCCTCCAGCGAGGGCTTTGTGGCCAGCTAGGCTTGGGTTCAAATCACCCGCCCCCTCTGACTAGCTGTGCGACCTCCAGCAAATGAGCTAATCTCTTTGAGCCTCAATTTCTTCTGTATAATTAGGGTTATAATAGTGTCTATTCTTAAGGCTGTGGTCAGGTGCCACTGTAAAAGGCATAACACATGCCTGAAGTTCAGGAAGAGCTAGAAATGATATTTGAAGAGCTAGTTATTGTTATTTACCCCCTTCCCCCCACCCCCGCCCCCGCTTCTTTCCTGCTCAGCTCATGAACCTACATAACATCAAATCATCTTTCTCCCCTCTCAGAAGCCTCCCTTGGCCAGCCAGCTGCCTTCCTGCCTCATGCTCACCACCACACCTTTATTGGGGCAGTTTCACTCACCTAGAATTCCTTCTTTCCCACCCAGACCAAGCTCTATCCTTTACAAGCTGAAACATCACTTTTCGGACCCTCAGTTTCCTCTCTGTAACTTGGGAATCATTCCTATGTCATCTGTTTACTATCTTCAATAGCCATTCACTGAACATGCCAGGCTCACATAGGCTTTTGTAGGGATGTGAGATGAAGCACGAAAGGCACGCCATATTTCTTGAGTAAGTGCTCAATAATCAAGAACTGTCTATGTGTTTTTTGTAGACCCACCTGAATCCATTACACTGGGAGTTCCCCTGGTCTGCCCAGAGAACCAGTTTTCTGTGTGTGTGTGTGTGTGTGTGTGTGTGTGTGTTTAAATATATTTTTATTGATTTCAGAGAGAGAGACAGAGAAACATCAATGATGAGAATCATTGATCAGCTGCCTCCTCACGCCCCCTGCTGGGGATCAAGCCCGAAACCATGCATGTGGGTTGATCAGAATCAAACCCAGGACCCTTCAGTCCACAGGCAGATGCCTTATCCACTGAGCCAAGCTGGCGAGGGCCAGAGAACCAGTTTTGTTCCTCAGTGTTCTCAAGCAACTCCCACTGTTCCCAGCAAGTGCCAAATCACATTGGACATTCTGGGCATTTATTGATTCAATACATTTATTTGACACACCTTTACTGCACACTCATTGTATCTCTACCGGGCCCTGTTTTAAGCCTTAGAGATGCTGTAAGAAAACAACAAAAGATCCTTGCCCGCCCCCCAGGAGCTGACATTCTAGCATGGGAGAATGACAAATTAAAAGATAAGAAAATTGTCTATTGGGAAAGAAAATAAGTACAGTATTTTAAAAGCTGTGGGAAAATTAGAACAGAATAAAGAACATTAGGATATTGTAATTTAACAGGGTCCTCAGGGAGGGCCTCAGTGAGAAGGTGTGTGTGTAAAGCCCTGAAAAAAATATAAAGAAATGAGCCATGTGGAAATTTAGCAAAGACCCTGTGACAGAAATGTGCCTAATATTTTGGAGTAATAGTGAGGCAATCAGTGTGGCTGAAGCAGAGTGAGGAAGAGGGAGAAAAAAAGGGGGCCAGATGGTGTGGGATTTTATATACCACTGTAAGGACTTAGTCCTTTGCCCTGAGTGAGATGGAGCCCTGGGGAGGGTTCTGAGTGAGGGGTGGCCATAATCTGCTTAGATATCAATAGGGTCCCTCTGGTAGTGTTCAGGAAGAGATTTATTTCTTTTTTTTGGGGGGGGGGAGTGAAGGCATTGACAATGAGAAGCTGTTGGGATGGTCTAGTTGGGAGATGAGTTACCAGATTGGAGGCAGAGTGTGATCATTTTGAAATGAAGCCAGTATTTGCCGACAGAGGCATAAAAAAGGAGAGGAGTCGAGGTTGACTTCAAGGTTTGTACCCTGAGACACTAAAAGGATGGACTTGTCATTAATCTGTTCATACATTTACTTTTAATATTTATTTATTTTATAATTTATCTTTAAAAAAAAATCTGGCCTTTCCACACTAGAAGAGAAGTTCCATGAGGAAAAGGACTTTGTTTTGTACAGTGATGTATCCCCAGAGTCTAAAACACTGCTAGTTAAAGTTGCTTAATAAATACCCTTGAATGAATGTGTGAATATGTTCTATCATGATAGAATAGAAACTAGAATAACTGGATAGAATTGACTTGACAGTTTGGGCTCAAATTTCTGTCCCTAGCTTGTGGTATGATGCCTTATACACAACAGGTGCTCAATAATGGTTGCAGAACAGAAATAAACCCCTTCCAGCAGAGATCGTCCTGGAAACTCACCGTCAGAGGGCAGGGGGTCTCTGCAGTGTCCTGGGAAGGGGAGGAGGAAGAAGAGGAGGAAGGAGTGAGTGAGCCTGGGACAGGGAGAAAAGCAGAGAATGAGTTCCAGGTACCCCAGCTTCTCCCCCTCCAACCCCCAGCCCCCAGTGCCCACCACCGGTACCACTCACCTTGACCCAGTGCCGCCAGTGCTGCCAGCAGGCTCCTCTGAAACTCATCAGCTTCTGCAGGACTCTGAAATGTCAGCCCAAACTTGCAGTCACCCAAGCTCCAGTGATGGAAGATGGGGTTCACCTTGTTGTAAACCAAGCCTGGCCTCAGCGTACACTCCAAGGTGGTCTGAGTGCAGGAGAAGCAAGTTAGACACCTCCATCTAGCCATGGGTAGGACTTCTACCCTACCCCCAGACTCTCTGCACACCCCTAAACCTCATTTCTCTATCGAGGTCTACCCCTGAACCCTGACCAATATCACTCCCCAATTTTATTGAGCAGAAGTCTGATACTCCAATATTTCCCCCAAGTCCCCTAATCCCTTTTTCCACTATCCCCCCTCTGATATCCCAATAGGAATCCCAAATCTTATCAAATGCCTCAAAAAACTAATTAATCCACTTCTGATAATCAAATATCCCTCCTTCTGACTCAATAGTATTCCCAAAACTTTATTAAAGTTTTCAAAATATTACTGCTAATTCCCTCTCAATGCCCCAATAATCTCCCAAAACACTACCCTCCAAATTCTTATCAAACTCCCAGATTCCCCAACACATGCGGGTCAACACCCTAGATAATCCCTTATATCCTTGCCCGACATCATTATATTCCTTCACACCATTTCAAACCCCCATGAGTTGTTCCTTTTGACCCCTCCCCTGAAATGCAAACTTTCCCCCAAGCTTTTGCAAACGATCCAGATTTTTCTACTACACCCCCAACTGAAACTTTAACACTGTTCTTCCCTATCATGCCAAACAGCTCAGAATGTGCCTGCTGAACCAAAATATAGAGTTGTAAGCCCTATCTGACATTTACAGATAGTCCCCTACCAAAGGCCTCCATGTATTTAGGGCAGATAGGGGCCAAGAGTGTCGGGCATTGCGGTGAGGACTCTGGACAAGATGGAGCATTGAGAGATTCTAAGCAGAGGAGGGATGTGATCTGAGTGATGTGTTAACAGAGCCCCTGTGGTACACACTGAGGTGGGGGAGGGAGCAGGGCAAGGGGAGCAGTGAGGAGGCTGCCATGATAGTCCATCAGGCGATGGCAGTGGACAAGACCTGCCGAATACCCAAATGTTCCCGAAACTCCCAACTTTTATCCAGAGGACAGATATCCACTTCCAAACTCTATCCCACACTCAGGTTTGATTCCCAGGCGTGTAGATGACCTGACCGCACCTTTGCATCCCAGGCCCATTTCCCTATTTTCCCAGGCCCCCACCCTAGTCCCGTGCCCCAGGGTGGCTCACTTTCTGGTCCCGTAGTCGCTCCCCGTGGATGACGTAGTGCCCCTGGCGGGTCCCCCCCTCGGGCCTGGCCCCTTGGACCCGATATAAGCTCACCTGGCTGAGGCCCCCGCCCCCCACAGGCAGCCAGCCCCCACTGGAGTCATCTCGGGCCATCACCACAGCTCGGACCCGAACCATGTACCTGGAGGTGGGGGGACAGGGACAACATGGTCAGTGAACTCCAATCCTGTTCTCACATTCGATGTCTCACGAACCCTTCATCTCCCCTCTTCATTTCTCACATCTGGATCCATCCAACTTTCACCTCTGACAGCTAGCATACCTCCCATTTCCACCTTCTTCCCCGTACCCACCGTCTCTCCCTACCCCTTTCTTCCAGCATGGCTTCTTTCCTCACACCATCTCTTTTCTCCCATCCCTACCTTCTCTGTATCTACCTTTTCTTTCCATGCCCTTTTCTCCCTCTCCCCATCTTTCCCATCCGAACCCCCACAGCCTTGGGTTTCCACTTCCCTTCCCCCTCCTGCTCATACCCATCAACTCCATCTCCTCCCTTCTCTCCTCTCCTACTCATACCCACAGCCCCACCCATCCTTCCCCCTCACAGCTGGGTGCCTGCGCATACGTATTTTCTTAGAGCCCATCAAGTCAGCTCCAGTCCCCGCTTCACTGCTCTGCACCTTGCCGCTGGGCCACTGGACTCTCCCCGCCCCCTCCCCCTTCCCGCATTTATGAATGAGACCGGATGCAAAGTTCACTGAGTCACCCAGCAACGGGAGACGGTCAGGGAGAGAACCAGAAATGACCAGAAAGAGGCCGACAGGGAGATGGAGGCAGAGGAAGCCAGAAACCGGCGACGGAGACACATCCAGAGAGCATTTCATTCACAAAACAAAACAAAACAAAACACAACACAAGCCTGCACCCTCAGGACCCAGCCGCGGGGAGGAAAAGGGGAGAAATTGGCGGGGGAAGGGGGGTGGGAGTTGATCTCTCTCCTTCTCCCCGCCCCAGCATCCTTCAAAACCATCTTACCCCGCCCCCCAGCTCCGGAGACCTAGCCCTCAGCCCAGTCTTCGGGCGGCCGTTCAGCCCCTCGCCAGCACCTAGCGCGGGGACCCTGGCGTGCCAGGCTCAGGGACCTGTGCAACGAACTCTGGCCCTTTCCCCCACCAGCGGGCTACCGGTTTCCCCGGCCCATCCACAGGGGAAGGGGCGGCCGCAGAGCCGCCAGCGCCCCCGGCCCCCTTTTCTCAATGGGATGGGATTTTGTGAATGAGCAGTCACGTGACGCTGCTTCCTTTGTCCGCCCGCCTCCCGCGACAACAGGTGAAGCAGGGGAAGGGGCAGGGGTCCCCTGCAGGGCCTCGCTTCGAAGGGACGCCGGGGTTTCTGGGTGCTCTGTGCTCTCCACGCGTTTCCCGGGAGGAGGAGTCCCCACAGCTCCGCAGTGGTGGGGGTCCTGTACAGAATTTTATGAATGGAGCATCCTCGGAGCAAGTCCAGGCCCCCCAAATGGAGACTGCTACCCCAAATGGCTGCCGCACAGTTTAGGAGCCCCCACCCCCTTGTTCTTCCAGCCGGGGTCTGGGGACGCCCCGGTGGGCAGCAGGCGCAACGCGGGGCAGGTCGTCCCCGCACCAGCACAGCCCTCGCCCCCTCACCCTCCTCGGCACCTGCCTGGGAGGCTCCGGCCGGGCTCCGAGCGGCGGCGGCGACGTGGCCTCCTCCTCCTCCTCCTCCTCCTCCTTTTCGCTCCGGCTTCCTCGCTTGCTCCGGCGGCGCTAGAGACGGGCTCCGGGAGCCGGGGCGAGGGGGGAGGGAGGGGGAGGGGGAGGCTTGGGGTGGTGTAAACGCAAGGCGGGAGTACTTGCCCGCTGGGTCCTAGAGCCCGGCACCAGCTCCAGGGAGCAGCCCCCCAGCCCCCATTTTCTCAGGATCCAGAGAGGATACCCTACTTTCCCACCCATGAGCGCCTAAGGATGTGGGGAAGGGGTCCGGGACACGGCCTGGCCGCAGCGTTCTAAAGAGGCGAGGGTCTACGCTTTGGGTACTAGACGGAAGGGGCTAAGTGCCTGCCGGGTCCAAAAGGTATGGGGCGAGAAGGCAGCCTTCACTAGGGGGCGAGGTCTGAGGGACCGGGAAAGGAGAGACAGGACGCCCAACGCACAGACAAGTGAGTACGTCATGGAGAAGGGCCGGTCGCTGGTGGATGGGCCTTCTGGGCAGGCGATGGACAGAGAGGGTCTTGGGAGTTTAGGAGTAAATTGTTTGGGGGAAGGGGCGCGCCGGAGAGATCCAAGAGAGGAGCTACCTGGCCGAGTCCCTAATGGGCGGGCCTTAGGGCGAGGGGCGAGGGGAGGGCGGGGCGTTGTAAAGGGGAGGGGCTGAGGGGAGGGCGGGGCATTGTAAAGGGGAGGGGCTGAGGGGAGGGCGGGGCGTTGTAAAGGGGAGGGGCTGAGGAGACGTTCTAAAGGGGTGGGGCTTGGAGCGCCGAGGCCTGGGCGCAGGGAAGAAGACCCCGGAGTATTTCCAAGGGAGATCCAGGTTCCTAAGAGGCCAGTTTCCCGCTGTCTAACAGGAGGGCGTGGCCTCGAGCCAGGGGGCGGGGCCTAGATCTCGGGGTCCGCCCTAGCTGTCTCGCCCACTTGCCTTCACCCGCATCCCCGTTCTTTTCGGTTATTTTCTTCTACGGCAGTTCCCCGCCCTGCCCTGGGCCCAGGGGGCCGTGGTGTGAACTTTGGTGGGCAGGAGAAATCGGTGAGTGGGCACCTCCGGGCGGAGGAGCCAAGGGCGGAGTTTGGGGGAAGGGGTGGGGCCTGAGTGTTGAGGCCTGCGGTAGAACCCGAGCAGGGAAGGGTTTAGGCGCGAAGCCTGAAGCCCCGCCGCGGCTTGGGTCGAAGGCAGGCCGCCAGAGATCGCCAGAGAGATAGAGAGAGACGCCAGAGGATTGGAGGTGAGGGCTGAGAGCTGAGCATTACTAGAACCCCTGGAATTGGGTAGGTGGAGGCGGGGCTAGGCCTGAGTAGGTGTTGAGGAGGCCCTATTTCCTGACAATTGGGGGTTGAGGTTACGGTGCCGGGAGAGAAGCTTGAACCTGTAGACCCTTCTAGGCTGCTGAGCACAACCATCAGGAATGATGTGGCCTGAGAGAGGAAAACGGGCAAGACCTGTGTCTTGGAGCCTAAAGACCTAGGAGGTGGCCCCAGTGTAGGGATGTGATGGGAGGGAGCAGCCAAGGCATGAGACCGAGGATGGAGCCTGTGTGTGAACAGCAGCGGTGTGGGGCCAGGAGGAAGAAGGCGTGAGCGAATGAGTGGGCGCTGGTGCCTGAGTGGACCGAGCCCAGCCAGTTCCGTCGGGTCCCCACAGACCTGGCAGGCTGACTGGTGCAAGTTTTTCCGACCACAGTCTCCGACCTCGTCAGAAATGGGGAACGTGCAGTCGGAGCCGTCCGCGGGCGGGGGCTCCCGAAAAGAGCAGGCCTCGGACCGCTCTTCCGACTCCCGCCGGACATCCTTGGCGGAGCCCGAGGTGACCCCCTCTTCCCCGGCCATACGCCTGGCTCGCGGGCTGGGCGTCTGGTTCCCCAGCAGCTCAGCGCCCCAGGGACTCCTGGTGCCCCCGGAGCCCCAGGCCTCACCCTCGCCCCTGCCCCTGCCCTTAGAATTGCCCTCGCCAGTGATGCCCCCTTCAGAGGAGACGGCTGTGGCCGCGGTCTCCACACCATCCCCACCCCCCGTGGGGACCCTGTTGCCCACGCCGTCTAAGTGGCGAAAACCCACGGGCACTCCGATGCCTCGGATCCGTGGTCTCCTGGAAGCAAGCCATCGCGGCCAGGGCGACCCTCCGAGTCTCCGCTCCCTGCCGCCGCCGCCGCCGCCGCCGCCGCCGCCGCCGCCACGAACCGAAGAGGACCCCGACCCGGTCCCGAGGGCCCCGTCCCTGATCCCGCCATCCTCGGAGCCGCGAAAGCCGTCACCGCCGCCGCCTTCCGACCAGCAGACGCCGGACCACAAAACAAGTCCTGCTCTGGCCACACTTGCCGCAGCCCCCGTGGAAAACCAGGCCCCGCGCAGCAGCGAGCGCCAGGCAGCCGGCAGGGCCGGCGGAGGAGCGCCCGCCCAAGCAGGCGAGGGTGAAGTGGCCCGGCCTGTGGCCTCCGAGTCCGGCCTGAGTCTGCTGTGCAAAGTCACCTTCAAGTCGGGGCCTCCTTTGCCCCCCGCAGCAGCATCGAGTTCCTTAGTGGCCAAGGTCTCGCTAGGGGGCAGCGGAGGCAGGGGACTCTTCTCCACGGCCTCGGGCGCCATCTCTTATGCCGAGGTCCTGAAGCAAGGGCCTCTGGCTCCTGGGGCCGCTCGCTCCCCTGGAGAGGTCCCTCGGGTGACCCAGGAAGCAGAGGGCGGTAATGGAGACGGCGAGGGGTGTTCTGGACCCCCCTCCGTGCCTGCGTCCCACGCCCGGGCCCTTCCGCCGCCACCCTACACCACCTTCCCAGGCTCGAAGCCCAAATTTGACTGGGTGAGCCCTCCCGATGGCCCTGAACGCCACTTCCGCTTCAACGGGGCAGGCGGAGGCATCGGGGCCCCCAGACGGCGCGCAGCCGCGTTCTCAGGTCCCTGGGGCTCCTTGCAGCCTCCGCCAGGGCAGAGGCACCCAGCTCCCGGGCCCCGGAGGCCCGCACCCGTCTTGCTTGCACCGCCTATGTTCATCTTCCCAGCGCCCACCAATGGAGAGCCGGTGCGCCCCAGGCCTCCCGGCCAACAGGAGCTGCTACCGCCTCCGCCGCCGCCCACGCCGCCGCCCACGCCGCCTCTGGCGCCGCAGCCCATACCGCAGCCACCGGTTCTCCAGCCAACGCCACTGTTCGCAGCGCTCCCACCAAACCCAGGCTCTGGCCTCCTGGAGTCCGCCCAGGCTACCGCCCCGCCCCTCGCCTTGGCTGCCGACCAGGTCCCAGCCCCAGTCCCGGCTCCAGCTCCCACTAAGGCCGTGCCATCCCCACCTGCGCCCACGCCCGCGCCCATCAAAACCCGCACACGCAGAAACAAGGGCTCGCGCGCTGCCCGGGGCGCGACCCGTGAGGATGGTGCACCTGGAGAGGGTCTTCGTGAACGGACTGCAGCTACCATGACTGACGGCGGTGGTGGAGGTGGTGGTGGCGGAGCTCCTCCTCCGGCGGGGACGGCTAACACTGCTGCCCGACGCCACTGGCCGCCCTTCCAGGTGCTTAATTCTTGCCCCTGCAAGTGTTACTGCCGCCACCAGCCACGCCATCGCCGCCTGCCACGCAACGTGTCTGCCTGGTGAGGGGAGGTAGGGGGTTAGGGAGGGAAAGTGGAGAGTTAGGGAGCGGAGGGTATAGCCCTTTTAAGTTCCAAATCCAACTTCTTTGGATAG
Organism: Lasiurus cinereus; assembly: GCA_011751065.1. Lineage (NCBI taxonomy): Eukaryota > Metazoa > Chordata > Mammalia > Chiroptera > Vespertilionidae > Lasiurus > Lasiurus cinereus. The sequence goes on from JAAGEH010000370.1 coordinate 2,623,200, forward strand.
AGTCCCACTCAGCCCTTTTGCTCATGACTCCAGGTTACCCTTGACCTTTTCCCTAGCTACAACTCAAACCCAACTGGGCTCCAAGAAGGAACACGTTGGCCCAGCCCTTTGGTACCCAGCCCTTCAAGCTGACTCCTGGCCCTGTTGTTACTTTTGTTCTTTGGAGCCATCAGGGAGGGAAGCTGGTCTCAGCTGACAGTCTTCTCAGCCTTGACGCTGTCCCTGACAGTACCGAGAGGGGTCATGTTCCAAGCCCTTCAGGGATGGGAGGGAAAATGATTATCTTCTGAAACCAAACGGATATAAATGCTGGACTCCAAAGGAAGTCCCTGGTCTAGCCCCCTCAGACTGCCACTCCTCCCTTTAGCCTCTGGCAACTTCTGACTCTGGGACCCAAGGTTTTGACTGCCAGCGGGCACTGATGTTCCAGTCTTAGTGCTGCAGACACTACTCCTGAGTCTTCAGATCCAGGGGAGACACTATCATCTAATTACCCCAACACTGAATTTCAGGATTGGTCACCGTGGCTCCTGAGAATCCTGAATCACTAGGAGACCCTCTGCCCTGGTCCCCTTGGAGCTCAGCTAGGGAAAGTGGGGGATGTCACATTCACCAAATCTCAGGCCCCTTTCCTATTTAGTTTAACTGGATATAGCCCTGCCCTAGACTGCCTATAGTATATTCAGATATGGTCCCTCAATGTAGATGGAGAAAGTGAGGCCTAGAAGGGGTAAAAGCCTCACCACACAGCCAGACTCTGCTGAATCTACTTTCATCCTAGGCTGAGCACGCCCACCAACCACCTGAGCGAGCCATCCTGGGTTGCCACCATCAAGTTGGCCGGCTCCCTGGTAGCCGGGCTGGAGCACTTCGACTTGCAGGCCACCCATTCCAACTGAGTGTAGTCTGTTCAATGGCCTCTACCTTCCCCTCCTTGACAATAAAATAACCAACAACCAGATGCCTAGCTGCCTGTTCAAGACACCTACTAAAGGTTAAAGGAGTGGGGTTGGGGCATGGCAGAAGTCTCCATGCAGGCACCACATCCTAGAAATAGGTTGGACCCACAGCAACAGTAATAGAAGTTCCATTCATCCACCGTCCAGAATGATGGGGCCCAGGGTGAGATGGTCTTATTCCCCATACTACCATCAGCTCCATTTCTGAGCTGATCTCATGCCAAACTCAACGGTTCAGCACAAATCACTCAGGAAAGGAGTAGACATTCCCATTTTACAGTGGGGAAACTGACTCTGAAAGGCTTGAAAATGCCACATATAGCCCAGCTGAACTTGGACTCAGTCTTAAACACCAAGAATTTCCAGGCAGGAAACATAGGCTGGGAGGATAGGAGTTTTTAGTCCCAGCATTGGCTCAGGAAGGTCAGGAACCAAGGCAAGCCCATGCCAGGGCCTGTGCCCTTTGTTCCAAAAGATCTCAAAGTGGTACCTCACACAAGGGTTCCATTTCACATATTATTGAAAAAATTGGTTTAATTCATTGCAAACTTATTGAAAGAATTGGGATACCTCATTCCCTTCACTAAAAAAAACTGGTACCTTAGCCTGGCCCTCCTGTGCCCACAGCTAGGTGCAACAGTTCCTCTACCCAAGGCCTGTGTTCTTCCAGGCTACACTGCCACCAGGACCTTTCAGTGGGTATTTGTTTTGATAGCCTCTGCAAAGGCCACTGGACAAAGATTGACCCTGAGGGCCCTCAAACTTCCAAGTTTTTCAGAGACGAGGACTTGTTTCCCCACCATTCCACCTAGGGAGACAAGGACTTAGGAGAGAGAATGTCCATTCAGCTTTATTAGAGGAAACCCTGCAATGCAACTGCTTTCAATAATGTAAGCTCTGCCCCACTCAGTGCCTGCTGGGCTCAGACGATCATTTCCAGCTGCCGGGCATACTCGATGACCTGTTTGGCCAGCTCCGTGGAAGGGATGGTGGTATCTTCTGGTTTCTGCTGTTGGCTGGCAAAGCTGTAGTAGTTGTTGAGGCCCAGGACCCACCCTCGCTGCAGAAAGGGAGGGATGAGAGACAGGTGGGGTGATCACACTTACCCACGTAGGCCCTGGCTTGCTTTACTAACCATAATCTACCCGTACAACTCTAGACAAGTAACTTCACTTCTCTGTGCCTCAGTTTCTCCAGGTTTGAGACTAATCACACTCCTCTTCATGTCTGTTATGAGATTCAATCAACACTTGTAAAATGCTGAGAACAGTGTTTGGCCCACTAACTATCAATTGCTACCACCACTCAAGGTCAACTTCACCTCTTCTAGTCAGGGTCATTACACCCCTTGCACCAGCATGTCCAGAGGCACTGCTCCTGCATAAATACCCGAAATCAAAGGAAACAAAGTTGTGTGGGGAAGAGCGACAACCTCCAAGGAATTCTGTTAAGGACAATAGCCAACACGTGCTTGTGTTCTCACCTCCACCTTGTGCTAGATGCTATACTAAGCTCATCCCACATGTTAAATTCTACAGATAGGGAAACTGAAGTTCAGAGAAGTTTGGTGACTTGCCTGAGGATACACACCTGGATTTTTAAACCTTGAGCAGTCTTACTCCAGGTCCCTCCAGGCCACCCTCAAAGCTATTAGTAAGTGCACCCCTCGGCCCCATCCATAACCCCTTACACCCCAGCCACCTTTTTGGCATAGTCTGTCATCTTTTTGGGTGTGTTGAAGAAGAGGATCCGGGTGGCCTCAGTAAAGAGGATTTTCTCGTAGGCCTTCTCGATGCATCCAGCAATCTCATCTCTGGGGGAAGATAGGTTCTCGTTATTGAACACAGACAGCACTCCAGACTCTGTCCTCCGTGATCTGACAGGAGTTAAGTTCTGACCTTTGATTCAGTACTGACTACTGGAATATGTTTGTTACCTGTCCTGTTTAACCAATGGAGGCTCAGGAAGAGAGGGAGAAGCTTGACCAGCTGGCAAAGCCAGGGCCACACTCAAGTCTCTCTGTCTTCCTGGCTCAAACTCTGAATTCCACTCTTAGCCACAAGGACTTTGGGCTATCTGAAAGCCAGCCCGGGATTCCCATGTAGGGTGTCTTTTCACATAACACCCACCTACAAGGGTGTTGCACTCCATTTCTAGATCCAATCCTGAGGGGGTTCCTTGTACCCTTGTCAAGAGGTATCATGATCAACACTGAATAGAAAAACTACAAGGCACAGAGTCACTGGAACAGGAAAAGGGGTTAGCTTGGGGTGAGTTGAGTGGGGATGACAAAGAGGGTGCACCTGTTCTGAAGTATTTTATTTCTTAGGCCAAACAGTATATGGATACTCACTTTTCACTCCTTTAATTTTGGAGTCAAACTATTTCATAATTAAAAATAACCCAAATCCATGAAACTGCCATCCTCACTCCTTCACCACCACTCTGGGCTTGACTTTGCCACCGGAGGAATGGAAACCCTCTCAATCTGATACTGTCACCACCTGTGCACTCTTTTACTCCTCAAAGGATTTGTAAATGTCATGCCCACCTTCCTCTGTGATGTCACTTGTGCACAGAGCAACCCCTGAAGGGTTAAGGGATTTAAGGGCCCCATTTTAAAGAAGTGGAAATTAAAGGCTTAAAGTTTAGGTGATCTGAGGTGAGACTGCAGGACTCATGGAACACTCCTAAGAAAGGCAGCATGGTCCCTGCTTGCTGAGCACTGTCTCGGTGCTAAATCAATGCTCTGGGTCTAGAATGCAGAGGCACACTGCTAAAACAGCCCAGGGCAAAATGAAGACTGTTTTCCACAATCTCATGTCCAGTCCCAGTGCATAGAAAAAGAAAACTGCCGAAACCAGTTTGGCTCAGTGGATAGAGCGTCGGACTGCAGACTGGAAGGTCCTAGGTTCGATTCTGGTCAAGGGCATGTATGTATCTTGGTTGCAGGCACATCCCCAGTGGGGGGCGTGTAAGAGGCAGCTGATCGATGTCTCTCTCTCTCATAGATGTTTCTAATTCTCTATCCCTCTCTTTCCTTTCTTTAAAAAATCAATAGAATGTATTTTTTAAAAAAGAAGAAAAAAGAAAACTGATGTGCCCAGTCTCCCCAGAGCACAAGTGGCCAGAATGGAATTCAGTTAAGGGCTGTCTGACTCCAGATTCCAAGGCCCTGGTTGCCCATGAACCTGATAGTGTCAAGCAGGATGTCGATGAAGAAGGTATAACTCTCCGCAGGGATGTTGCCTTTGGCCAGGAACACCTTGTTGTAGCTGCCCTCCATTAGGTACTGTAGAGACCAAGGGTGGGGAGAATGAGAAAATGAGGTAGAGGCAGCATAGTGGCCTACCCTCTGAGGCTACCATAAGCCCCACTCTGCTAGAACACTCATTCCCCATGCAGAATAGGCACCTGCTCTACCAGAAAGGCCTCCCTGGTTTACTTACTTACTTACACAGACACAGACACACACAGACACACACAGACACACACAGACACACACACACACACACACACACACACACACACACACACACACAGCCTGCCCTGGGCTGGTATGTACTAATGTCATCTATTATCCAATCACAGGAGGAGACAGAGGTGCATGTATCACAAGCCCCTTCCTCCTTTGCCCAAGCTGAGCTGCCTGCTTTAACTGTCCTCTCTCCCAACCTCTCCCCACAGCCAAATCCTCCCATGAGACCTCAGCTCTAGGAACTACTTCCTAACCTTGGGTACTAAGGCTCTTCCCTCACCCTGCTGACCATGTTCTAGAAACACTGTCCTTTTTGCTACCCTCAGCTAGGCAACCAGGCATGTTTCTGCCTTGGGACCTTTGGCAAGTCCAGGCTACCTGGACCACTGTTCCTCTAGATGTCCATATGACTGGGTTCTTTACTCCTCTCAAGTCTTTTTTCAAATTTCACCTTTTCAGCAAGACCTTCCCTGACCAACTACAGTGCCTGGTACATGGCTGGTGCTCAATATCTGTTGGACAAATGAGTCCATGGGCTGAAAGATGGGTGAACCCTATCCTCTCCTCCAGGAAACCCTCCCTAATGTCTGTCCTTGCACCACCCTCCTTAGCCAGGCCCTTCCTTCCCCTTTCTCCAGACTCACTTGCTCAAGGGACACAGGATGCTTGATGTATACATTGGTCTGGATGTCCTTGGCAGGCAGCCGCTCCAACTCTGTGTGGAACTCAGCCACCCGGTTCTGAGACAGCAGGAAGAGGAGGTTAAGGCCCAAGAGCTGGTGCATGTACGCTGATTCAGGGAGCTGTTCCCTGTGAACCAGGGTGAGGGAACCAAGATAAGAAGAACTTAGGTACCTACTGTGTCTCCCACTCCAGGTTCCAGGGACCCCCTATGACTGTCTCATGCTGTCCCCTTGGAGAAGTATGGAGCCCTGGGTTTTCAGATGAAACTGATATCCAGAGAGGTACAAAGAAGTCACAAGTCATATGGGCCCAAGTGAGTGACCTCACTTTAGTAAAGTGACTCAGCCTCAATTTCCCCAACTGTAAAATGGGTATTACAGTACTCATTACACAAAAGAGTGTTAAATGAAGAAGGGTTAAGTGAATTAAATGATTTAACCTAGATAAAGTGATTAGAACAGGACCTGGCCCCAAAGTACTGTACAAGTATTAGTTATGATTATGATATTAAGAATCATAGCCTTGATTTTAAGGGGGGACCTGAGGCTTAGGGAGGAAAGGTCATTTGCCCAAGATCTTATTATCGGGAATTGATAAAATCAGTTTCAAACTCTGGTTTGTCTGACTTTTGATATCAAATTCTTAATCCATGCAGGCACCACTGAGCTATAAAAACATTCGGTTTTATATTCAACACATATCCACTGAATCCATTCCCTGGGCCTGGTCCCATGCTAGGCAAAGTTGGGACACAGCAGTGATCAAGGCCCCTCTGCCTTTAGGAGGCTCCCAGTCCAGCAGGAGAGACAGGCTTGGGATAGGAGAAGCACAGGCAGATGGGTCAGGGCTGGGATGGGGCAGCTAGGAAGAGTACTGACACTGTATTGGAGACCACAGGAAAGAACGAGGCCTGGAGTCTGAGGGTTATGGAGAGCCATGACAGGTTCTAAGCAGGGCATCAACATGGTCCAAGTTTAGAGTCACAAAGATCCTACTGGCTGCCATAGGGTGGGGGGAGGTGGAGGAGGAATGATCCAAGGGGTTAAGGCTGGGGCCAGGGCATATGAAAGGTATTGGTGGCTACACTGGGGACTGGAAATGTAGTGTGGGAATATGGAGGGGGAGACAGAATGGAGGCCAACAGAGACTCAGGGCCTTAAAGCTAACCTCCTGAGCCTGCAGTCTCTGGGTATGAAACTCTGCAGAGAGGAAGTTCCCCAGCTAGAGCGCCAGGAATCAATGAGCTGCCATGTAACCCTTCCAACCCCCATCAGGCAGAGTCCCTCCTCACTTGTAATCGAAGTAGTAACATTTGAGCTGGGCCATGTAGCGCTCGAAGGAGGGGATGTCCTTGCGTAGGATACTCCACTGGGCCCCAATCTCCAGTATATCACCTGTGGGTGACAGGGCAGGCTCTCAGTTGAATGAGTCTCTCTCCTGGCCACCACAATACTTTTCCTGCTACGACCCCCCAACACATTACCCCCCACCAACTCCAGTGACACTCACGGGCCAGAATGAGCTGCTGTTTGGTCAGTTTGGTCCCTGTGGTTGGCAGGAAGTTGAGCTCCAGCAGAACCAGCTGACAAGAAAGAATGGAAAGGGGGAAAGGAAGGAAAGAAGATGGGAATGCAAGTAATGGTTACTTACCTCTTTTAGACGTTGGTTTCCCAATCTAGAAAATGTAACTCATCATCATCGCTTACTCATAAAGTTGTTATGAGCATTAAAGGAGTCAATCCTCATAAATCCCGAGTGCTCATTCAGGATTGCCTCACATTACAATTATGAATAGCCCCTACTGGGGAATGAGGAGACAAAATCCATGCCTGGCCCAATGGAATCCAAGTGATGGTGGCGGATAGGGGGGAGGAGGGGAACACTAGCACCACCTTCAGTTCTTGCAGACCTTTCCCATACTCTGTTGGGGTGAGCCCAGATTACTCCCCCAACCCCAATCCACACCAGCGAGGGAGGGACGGAGGGAGGGGGAGGGGGGTGCTAACCTCCCAGTCCAGTCCAGCCCGCACCTCACTTCTTATCTGACAACACCCCCACTCACACTTGGTCCAACTCACTCACAGGATTTCTACTTTCCCCAAAACACTTGGTCTGAAGCACCACGAACCCCGCCTCTAGTCTCTACTATAACACTTTTTTTTTGTGTTGTTTTGTTAAAGGTTTAGTTCAGCCGCCACAACTTGGCTGGCCTCCCACCGCCTCCAGAAGCATCCCTAACCGCAGTGTCTCAGAGCCACGCCTGTTCTGGTCTGGACCGCAGAGCCCATTACCTCCGCCTTTCTTCACCCCCCGGTCCAGTCCTCATCGCCCCCTGGGTCTCATCCGGAACCCGCCGCCGCAAAACCCCGTCCTGCCACTCCAGCCAGGCAGGCCTCCCGGCGCCCGACTTGGCCCTCTCCCCGGGTTGTGCCCAAACCCCTCCCCGCCGCCCCTTCACCCCGCACGTGGGCTGCCCCGAATCCCTCACGCTCCCTGACCCCCGACGTGGGGCGGTTAACCCCGCGTCCGCACACTCGGCTCGCCGGACCGGCGGAGCGCGCCCGGCCAGCCCTACCTTGAGACGGCCCAGCTCCTCCCCACACTTGCTGAGGTTGGGGCTTTTGCGGTTCCACTCGCCCTTGAGTTGCTCGTACATGCCGGCCGCGGCCTGCAGGACCGCGCTCGAGGCCGCCGAAGACCCCGGGTTAGAGGCGCTCACCCCGGAACTCAACGCTGCAGCCGCCATCTTCCGTGATGCGGCAAACGGCCGGCGCGAATCACGACAGCGGCGCCGGGCTACCGCGCCCAGCGGAAGTGGGGCCGAGAGGCGGAGCCCACGCTGGGGGCGGGGCTAGGGCGGCGCGCCTCCGCCCCGGGTGGCCTTCGGAGCCCCGCCCCTAGAGAGTGCGCCGCTCCGAGCGCCGCCTGCCGTCTCTCGAGACGGCGGCCGGAAGTCGCCCCCGCCCTGCCGGGAGACGGCTGCGGGCGCGCCGCTTCCACGCTTCCCACCCTCCGTGTGGCTGTCCGCGCTTCAGCCCGGGCTTTGCGGACGCCGCGTTTCCACCTCGGAAAGTCCAACGTCACGGCAGCCCCTCGAAGCCGGGAGGTGGCCATGGTGGAGCCATTTTGAAAGCTGTGTTATTCTTTCCATTTTACCAAGGGGCGTGAGGAGCCCGCCGTTACCTTCCAAGAGACCTCACAGCTGAGATTTGAACCTCGGCCTTTCTCTCTAGCCTCTCAGTGCATCCTCCCGCGTTTTCTCCCAAGTTTTTGCAAATATGCACCAACTTTACAAAAAGCACCCAGCTAAATTGAGGGCTTTTAAGTGGCTCATATATGTGGAAGACTCCCAACTTTTTTCCCTACCCCCCCCCCCAATTCCTCCATCTGTATCACACCTCCATATTCAGCATTTCCACTTTTTTCTCAAACCCAACTCTCTCTTCATTGAAACAGGAATGTTAGGGGGAACATAGGCAGGTTTAGGGCATTTTTAGAATTGGGGCCCATGGGAAAAATACAGGACTACAGACTGGGGAAAGGAATCTCTCCCTAACACAAGGAGGCCAGGAGCAGTTACAGCCCCACAAGACAAGGCAACTGGAAATAGCCGGAAAGGTATCTACAAAATAAAGGGGGAATAAAGCCCGGAGGGAGGGAGGGAGGGAGGCCTCAGAAGTCCCTGTTCAGTAGTGACCAATGGGAAGAGGAGTATTGACCGATCAGAGGGGATATCAGGACACAGGAGCTGCAGCCTTTATAAACCACGGGCTCAGGAGGCGGGGGCCTGGCCCCGCCCCACGCGGGAGCCCATGCTGCGGGACTCTCTCCCTCTCCTCGCGTGGGAGCCTGCACGTGTTCTTCAATAAATCTCCACCTTTGCTCCATGTACTGCCCTCTGTCCCTGGATTCATTCCTTAACTCTGATGGACAAAGAATCCAGACTCTAGTCCCAAAACTCCTTTTCCTCACCATCATTTAGAATGTAAACTCCGCGAGAAGCAGGGATACGTATCGGTTTTCTTTGTAGAGGCAAAAAGACAGATAGGCTCAGTCAAGGTAAAGGTTGACCTTGTCAGTGAAGATACTGTTAGAAATAAGGTGAGCCCCTCAAGCAAGGCAGGGGTCCTGGTAGAACACAAAACATGATACTCAGGATCCAGGCAGCAAGGCAACCACGTTTACTTCTGCGTAGAAGGGTGTGCGCACACCAAGTAGGTGGGCTGCTGGGGTTTACACTCCCTGATGAACGTGACTTGTCCTTTGCTCTTGGTTGGAACCCAGGCACACAGTCTTTCACAATTGACTAATTCAAAGGGAGGGTTTGGCCTTTGCTGTTTCAAAATGGCGACCCCCAGGGGAGCTGCAAGCCATTGGCCAACAGGGCAGCTGCGCAGCCCAAAATAGCAGCTGTCTAAACTGTTCTTTGATAGAAAAGATGATTTGTTTATTCACACAATACTAGCTTAGGATGTAATTACCCACCCTAACTGCTTTTAGTTAAAGTTTAATATCAGACCATCCTTTGTGGTTACTTCATGTCTCTCAGTTGGCAAGACCAACTTGCAGGCCTCTCCTGAGTTTGTCAGGTTAGCATGTGGCCCCTTTCGTATTATCAGCCCAGTTAGTTTCTGAGAGCAGTTGGCTGCTCTTTTGCCTGTTAAAGCTGAATATTCCACATGCCATGTCACTGACTCCTGTACACTGGGAATCCTTCTCCAGTCACCTGCTGAAGTGGGGTTTCTGGGTCAAATGGAAGTACCATATTTATTTTTTATTTTTAAATATATTTTTATTGATTTCAGAGATTAAGGGAGAGAGATGAGAGGTAGAAACATCAATGATGAGAGAATTGTTTTAATCTCAATTGTGAGGTTGAGGTTGTTTTCATCTCAACATCAGGTTGTTTTAATTCACATCACTGATGATTATTGACTTTGAGCATATCTTCATATGTCTCTTGGCCTTCTGTATGTCCACTTTGGGGAAGTGTCTATTTAGGTCCTTTCCCCATCCTAGCTAATAAAAGAGTAATATGAACATTGATCATCACCCCGACACACAAGATGGCTGCCCCCATGTGGTCAAAGATGGCTTTCCTGGTGTGGACACAAGAAGGCCACCACAAGATGGCCAGCAGGGGAGGGCAGTTGTGTGTAATCAGGCCAACAGGGGAGAGCAATTGAGAGGGACCAGGCCTGCAAGGCAGGGCAATTGGGAGTGATCATGCCTGCAGGGGAGGACAGTTTGGGGGTACTGGAATTTGGGGGGGTATTGGGCCTGCAAGGCAGGGCAGTTGGGGGGGACTGGGCCTGCAGGGCAGGGCAGTTGGAGGTGATCAGGTCTACAGGGGAGGGCACTTGGGGGGAGAACCAGGCATGCAGGGGAGGGCTGTTGAGGGTGATCAAGCCTGCAGGGGAGGGCAGTTGGCTAGACCAGCAGAGGAGGGCAGTTGGGGGATACTGGGATTGCAGGGGAAGGAAGTTGGGGGTGATCAGGTCTACAGGGGAGGGCACTTGGGGTAGGGGGACCAGGCCTACAGGGGAGGGCAGTTGGGGTGATCAGGCCTGCAGGGGAAAACAATTGGGGGCAGCCAGGCTGGCAAGAGGGGGCAGTTAAGGGGTGACTGGGCCAGCAGGGGAGGGCAGTTGGGGGCAACCAGGCTGGCAAGGGAGGGCAGTGTGGAACAATTGGACTGGCAGGGGAGCAGTTAGGTGTCAATCAGGCTGGCAGGGGAATGGTTGAAGGCGGGGGGTGATCAGACTGTCAGGCAGAAGTGGTTGAGGGCAATCAGGCAGGCAAGCAGACAAGCAGTTGGGAGCAGCAGTCCTGGATTAGGAGAGTGATGTCCAACTGCCTGTTTAGGCCTGATCCCTCGAGGGGTCCCAGATTGGAGAGGGTACAGACTGGGCTGAGGGATAACCCCCCATGTGCACGAATTTTGTGCACCAGGCCTCTAGCCCTCCTGCAGTTTCTCCCCAGCCCAATTAGGACCTGTGGGGTCCTCTGGCCTGTTCTGCATCCTCTCGCAATCCAGGATCCCTTGGGGGATATCCGCAGGCCAGGCCAAGAGACCCCACAGGTACATGAATCCATGCATCAGGTCTCTAATTTTTCTATAATCTTAAATCAGTTTTGGTAATTTGTATATTTCCAAAAATTGTTGCTGAAACCGATTTGGCTCAGTGGATAAAGCGTCAGCCTGGGGACTGAAGGGTCCCAGGTTTCATCCGGTCAGAGACATGTACCTTGGTTGCAGGTACATCCCCAATAGGGGGGTGTGTGGGAGGCAGCTGATTGTTGTTTCTCTCTCATCGATGTTTCTAACTCTTTATCTCTCTCCCTTCCTCTCTGTGAAAAATCAATAAAAATAATTTAAAAATAACAAAATTGTTGTATTTCATCTAGGTTATCGCATTTATTGGTACAATTGTTCATAGCATTCTCTTATAATTCTTTTTATTTCTATCAAATAGGTATTATAGCTCCACTTTCATTTCCAATTTTAGTTGAGCCTCCTGTCTTTTGTTCATAGTCAGTCTAGCTAAAAGTGTCAATTTTGTTGACCTTTTCAAGGAACTGACATTTGTTTCTTTGTTGCTTTTTTTAATTCTCTATTTCATCTATTCCACTCTAATCTTTATTATTTCCTTCCTTCTGCTAGTTTTGGATATAGTTTGCTCTTCTTTTTCTAGTTCCTTGGGGTTTACAGTTAGGTTATTGACTTAAGATCTTTTCCGATTTCAATACATTGCATCTTTAAAATATTGCAAATAAATCTGAGGAGTCCTTTGGCATCTTACTGTTTCTATAGCTGAACAACTTAGATCTTATTTATCAGACTGCTGAACTGTTTCTTTTTCAAAAATATAGATACTATTGAAAATTTTTCTGACAGTCTTGTTTTTAAATGTGTGGCTTGCTGAATCAAAACAGCTGAATTTGATACAAGTTCAATGTTGTTTTCTTTAAGAATCAACTCAACTTTCTGTGCTTGAGATACTGAACAAGCAATATCTGACCTCATCTGAACCCTGTGGATGTATTTTTCACCCAACAAATTTCTTTTTTTTTATTTTTATTTCTCACCTGAACATATGTGTGTTTTTTTTAATATATGTTATTTATTTATTTATTTATTTATTTATTTTTTACAGAGAAGAAGGGAGAGGGATAGAGAGTTGAAACATTGATGACAGAGAAACATGGATCAACTGCCTCTTGCACACTCTCCACTGGGGATGTGCCTGCAACCAAGGTACTTGCCCTTGACCAGAATCCAACCTGGGATCCTTCAGTCCATAGGCCAATGTTCTATCCACTGAGCCAAACCGCTTAGGGCCTGATGATATGTTTCTATTGATTGTAGAGAGATGGAAAGAAGAGACAGATTGTAGAGAGATGGAAAGAAGAGACAGAGAGAGAGAGAGAGAGAGAGAGAGAGAGAGAGAGAGAGAGAGAAACATCAAAGTAGCGATATATCAATTGGCTGCTTCCTGTATGTACTCCAACAGAGGATAAAAACTGCAACCTCTTTTGGAGTATGGGCCAATGCTCCAACAAACTGAGCCACCAGGCCAGGGCTGCCCAAATAATTTCTGATTTCAACAAGAGAACCATTCTCCTGAATATGGATGTTGATGGGAAAGCAAGCATACACAGACCTCATCTTGCAAAAGAAACCCAATGTAACACCCTTGATCATGTTCTGTATGTGACTGCAGATAGTGTGCATGGTAGGTAGCCAGTTCCTATTTCCCCACCATTTGTCAATCTTTTTCTTTCCAAGGAGACTAAGTTCTACATCAATGTGGTTGAAGTCCCTCTACAGGGTGCCTATGGGGCCCTTTATAATAACTGTACATCTACTCATAGTTATATTGAAAATTTCTAGAATGTCAACAGTCTGATTGCTGAGAAAGATCTTCATCCTTGTAGTAGATGTGGGAAAGAGACTTGAATCTTTCTTCTCTTTCAATATAAATGTTTATAGTTATAAATTATGTATTAGCACTGCTTTTGCTGCATCCAATAATTTTGGTATGTTGTGACTGAGTCTTAATTTTTTTCAAGGTGCTTTCTAATTTCCTCTTATGATTTCTTCTTGGACCCACTGGCTGTTTAAGAATATATTGTTTATGCCCTAGCCAGTTTGGCTCAGTGGGAGCATCTGCCTGTGGACTGAAGGGTCCCAGTTCAGTTCTGGTCAAGGACACATGCCTGGGTTGTGGGCTCAATCCCCAGTGTGGAGACTGCAGGAGGTAGTCAATCAATGATTCTCTCTCATCATTGATGTTTCTATCTCTCTCTCCTTCATTCCTCTCTGAAATCAATAAAAATATATTTTAAAAAAGAATGTATTGCTTATTAACAATTAAAAAAGAGTGTATTACTTAATTTCCACATATTTATGAATTTTCCAGTTTTCCTTGTATTAATTTTTTATTTTATTGTCATCATAAAGGATATATAAGTTCAATATTTTTAATTTTTAAAAAAAATATATTTTGTTGATTTTTTACACAGACGAAGGGAGAGGGAGAGTTAGAAACATTGATGAGAGAGAAACATCGATCAGCTGCCTCCTGCACACCCCCTACTGCGGATGTGGCCGCAACCAAGGTACATGCCCTTGACCGGAATAGAACCTGGGACTCTTGAGTCTGCAGGCCGACACTCTATCCACTAAGCCTAACTGGTTGGGGCAGTGGTCAGCAAATGCACTAGTCAACAGAGCTTAAATATCAACAGTAGAACAATTGAAATTTCTTCTGAGAGCCAAATTTTTTCAACTTAAACTTCTAATGCCATTTCTTCAAAATAGACTTGCCCAGGACATGGTATTTTGTGGAAGAGCCACACTCAAGGGGCCAAAGAGCCACATGTGGCTTGTGAGCTGCAGTTTGCCAACCAATGGGTTAGGGCAATATTTTTAATTTTATTAAGTGATGTTTTGAGGCCTAACTTATCATGTATCCTGAATGTTCTATGTACACTTGAAAATAATGTATATTCTGTTGAAACCGGTTTGGCTCAGTGGATAGAGTGTCCATCTGCGGACTGAAGGGTCCCAGGTTCTATTCTTGTCAAGGGCATGTACCTTGGTTGCGGGCACATCCCCAATAGGGAGGCAGCTGATCGATGTTTCTCTCTCATTGATGTTTCTAACTCTCTATTCCTCTTCTCTCCTCTCTATAAAAAAAAAAAATCAATAAAATATATTTTAAAAAAATAGAATGTATATTCTGCTGTGTTGAATGGAGTGTTCTTTTTTATGTATATACTAATGGCCCAGTGCATGAAATTCATGCCCATTAAAAGAGAATTAATTAGAGGAAATATTTTAATATTGCTATTTGCCCTTTCTCTATAATATAAGTGTCAGAGATGAAAGAAAATTAGTAAAATATATATATGAAAATCTCCCTCCTGTCAGAGTCTGGGGCACACCACAGGACCCAGGGTCAAGTCCCCATGCCTCAAAATCACATGAGACCCATATCCAGCCGGACCCGCTCCCGTCAAGCCCCTCAGGATGGGCGACACAACTTCAGGTCCTCCGGACAGGTACAGGGCAGGGGTGCAGCCTCAGGTCCCCTGTCAAGCCCCACAGGTCCAGGAGGGAAGTGCAGCCTCAGGTTCCCCGGCCTGGCACCAGGGCAAGGGCACGGCCTGAGGTTCCTGGCCCCAGCACCAGCGTGAGGGGTACAACCTCAGGTTTCCTGGCCCTGGCATGATGGCATGACAGCATGACAACCATTTGCATATTAGCTTTTTATTATATAGAAAAAAAATTTTTTTCAGAAAGGTAAGGAAAGGGAGAGAGATACAAACATCAAACAATGAGAGAGAATAATAGATTGGCTGCCTCCTGCATGCCCCACATTGGGCATTAAACCCCAACCTGGGCATGTGCCCCAAATGGAAATCAAACCATGACTTTTTGGTTTATAGGTCAATGCTCAAATACAACAGCCAGGCAAATGGAATTTTCTTTATATGTTTGTAAGTCTAATGAGTTTAGAGTGTTGTTCAAGAATGCTATTTCCTTACATGTTAATATTCTGTCTGGTGGTTATACCCATTATAGAAAGTGGAGTATTGAAGTCTCCAACTATTATCCAGAACTGTCTATTTTTTCCTTTCAATTCTGTTAATTTTTGCTTCATATATTTTGGGGCTCTGTTTTTCAGTTTATATATATATTCTTTTTGGATTGAACCTTTTATCAATTTATAATCTCCTTTGTCTCATACTCTTTTTTGACTTAAGGCTTATTTTACCTGATAATAATATAGCCACTTCAGCCCTGGACGGTTTGGCTCGGTGGATAGAGTGTCAGCCTGTGGACCGAAGGGTCCCAGGTTCAATTTCATTCAAGGACACATGCCCAGGTCGCGGGCTTGATCCTCACTAGGAGGCGGCCAATCCATGATTCTCTCTGATCGATGATGTTTCTATCTCCCTCCCTCCCTCTCCTTCTCTAAAATAAAATATATATATATATATATTATGTAATATATATATATAACCACTTCAGTTCTCTTTTAGTTACTATTTGCATGGGATATCTTTTTCCATCCACTTATGGCTGAGTAATATTCCATTATGTATATGTCCATTCATCTATCAGTGGACAACTGGTTGTTTCTATATATTGGCTATTGTAAAAATGTTGCAAGGAACATAGGAATGCATGTGTATTTTCAAATTAATTTTCCAGTTTCTTTGGATAAATACCCAGAAGTGGAATTGCTGAGTCCTTCTTAGTCTCTTGTTATAGCCTTTAAAAATAATTCTTTATTTTTAAAATATTACATATGTCCACTTTTTTCCCTAAGATCCCCTCCAGCTCACCCCATTTCCCTCTTTCTACCCCAAGATTTCAGCATTCTATTGTCTGTGTCCATGGATTATGCAGTCAAGGTCTGGTTGATTACCTCCCATCCATCACCTGCACCTGCCTTCCCTCTGAGATTCCACACTTTGTTCCATGTTTCCATGTCTCTGGGTCCAATCCATTCATCAGTTTATTTTGTTCCTTAATTTCACATATGAGTGCAATAATGGGATACTTGTCTTTCTCTGACTGACTTATATCACTTAGCATAATACTCTCCAGGTCTATCCATGCTGTTGCAAAGGGTAAGAGATCCTTCTTTTATGCTGCTGCATAGTATTTCATGGTGTAAATGTACCAGAGCTTTTTATCCACTCATCTACTGATGGGCACTTGGGCTGTTTCCAGATCTTAGCTATTGTAAATTGTGCTGCTATGAATACAGGGATACATACATTTTTTCTGATTTGTGCTTTGGGATTCTTAGGATATATTCCTAGAAGTGGGATCACTGGGTCATATAGCAGATCCATATTTAATTTTTTGAGTAAACTCCATACTGTTTTCCATAATGGCTGCACTAGTCTGCATTCCCACCAGCAGTGCACTAGAGTTACCTTTCCTCCACATTCTTGCCAGCATTTGTCATTTGTTGATGGTAGCCAAACTGAAGGTGTGAGATGGTACCTCATTGTCATTCTGATTTGCACCTCTCTGATGCCCAGTGACTTTGAGCATTTTTTCAAATGTCTCTTTGAAGAAGTGTCTATTTAGGTCCTTTGCCCATTTTTTAATCAGATTGTTTGTCTTCCTTTTGTTAAGTTGTATTAATTCCTTACATATTTTAGACATTAGCCCTTTACCAGATATATCATTGCCAAATATGTTCTCCCATACAGTGGGCTCCCCTTCATTTTGTTAATGTTTTTTTTTGCTCTGCAGATGCTTCTTATTTTGATGTAGTCCCAGTTGTTTATTTTCTCCTTTGTGTCCTTTGCCTTAGGAGATGTATCTGTAAACATATTGCTATGAGAGATATCTGTGATTTTGCTCTCTATAGTTTCTTGTAGGATTTTTATGGTTTCCCAACTTACATTTAAGTTTTTATCCATTTTGAGTTTATTTTTGTGTATGGTGTAAGTTGGTCCAGTTTCATTTTTTGCATGTATCTGTCCAATTTTCCCAGCACCATTTATTAAAGAGACTCGACTCCATGGTATGTTCTTGCCTCCTTTGCCAAATACTAATTGAGCATAATGGCTTGGGTCAGTTTCTGGGTTCTCTGTTCTGTATGTCTGTTCTTGTGCCAGTATCAGGCTGTTTTGAATACTGTGGCTTTGTAGTATACCTTGAAATCTGGTATTGCGATTCCTCCAATTGTGTTCTTCTTTCTCAAGATTGCTGCAGCTACTCGAGGTCTTTTATGATTCCATGTAAGTTTTTGGAGTTTGTGTTATAGGTCTGTGAAATATGCCATTGGTATTTTAATAGGGATTGCATTGAATCTATAGATGGCTTTGGATAGTATGGACTTTTTAAGCATGTTGATTCTAACATACCATGAACACAGTATATTCTTTTACTTGTTTTCTATCTTCTTCTCTTTTTTCAATGTCCTGTAGTTTTCCAAGTACACGTCTTTTGCTTTCTTGGTTAAGGTTATTCCTATCTCAATTTTTTTTGTTGCAATGGTAAATGGGATTGTTTGTTGAGTTTCTCTTTCTGAGAATTTATTATTAGTGTATAACAAAGCCATTGATTTTGGGTGCTGATTTTGTATCCTGCTACATTACCAAATTCATTTATAAAATCTAGAAGTTTTTCGGTGAGTCTTCAGGGTTTTCTAGGTACAATATCATGTCATCTGGGAATAATGAGAGTTTTACTTCCTCCTTTCCAATTTGGATGCCTTTTATTTTCATCTTCTTGTCTTATTGCTGTGGCTATGACTTCCAATAGTATTTATACTAATAAAAGGGTAATATGCAAATGGTCAGGATGCCTTCATGCGTAATGACTGATCAGCTGGAGATTGCATGCGCAACAGGTGTGAGTGGGCAGGGACTTGCAGCGTTGAGGACAGGGGCGGGGCATGTTAGAGGCCACTCTGCGCCTGGGCCAGGGGTCCGTAGGCCTCCCTTGGCTCCAGCCTACCTCTTTGGGGCAATCCATTGAGGAGCCCTGGATGGGTGGGCGGGGCCTACCTCTTTGGGGAGATGGATCTCGAGGGTCCCACACTGTGACAGGGTACAGGCCAGGCTGGGGGAACACCCCACCCCAAGTGCACAAATTTTGTGCACCGGGCCACTAGTGTTGAATAAGTGTGGTAAAAGTGGACATGTGTGTCTTATTCCTGTTCTTAGGGGAAATGCTTTTAATTTATTCCCATTGAGTATGTTGTTGCCTGTAGGTTTGTCATATATGAGCTTCGTCATGTTGAAATTCACTCCCTCTTATTCCCACTTTGCTGAGAGATTTTTTTTTAATCAAAAATAAATGTTGGATTTTGTCTGCATCAGTTGATATGATCATGTGAATTTTTTTGATCTTGTGATTTTTGTCTTTCAATTTGTTTATTGATTTGAGAATATCGTACCAGCCTTGCATCCCTGGAATAAATCCCACTTGACCATGGTGTATGATCTTTTTAATATATTCCTGAATAAGTTTGCTAATATCTTGTTGAGGATTTTAGCATCTATGTTCATCAGGGATATTGGTCTGTAATTCTCTTTCTTTGTAGTGCCTTTATCTGGTTTTAGAATTAGGGGAGTGCTGGCCTCATAAAAAGAGCTTGGAAGTGTTCCTTCCTCTTGGATTTTTTGGAATAGTTTGAGGAATATAGGTGTTAGTTCTTCTTTGAATGTTTGATAAAACTCCCTTGTGAAGCCATCCAGATGTGGGATTTTGTTTGGTAAGAGGTGTTTGTTTGTTTGTTTGTTTTTAAATACTGCTTCTATTGCATAAGTTGTTATTGGCCTATTCAGGTTTTCTGAGTCTTCCTGATTGAGTTTTGGGAGATTATATTTTTCTAGGAATTTATCCATTTTATCTATATTGTCTAGCTTGTTGGCATAGAGTTGTTTATAGTATTTTCTTACAGTCTTTTGTATTTCTGTGATATCAGTGGTTACTTCTCCACTTATGTTTCTGATTTTATTTACTTGGATCCTCTCTCTTTGTTTCTTGATGAACCTCACTAATGGTTTATCAGTCTTAAGTTATTCTTTCAAACCAGCAGATCTTGGTTTCATTGATTTAAAAAATATATATTTCATTGATTTTTTACAGAGAGGAAGGGAGAGGGATAGAGAGTTAGAAACATTGGTGAGAGAGAGACACTGATCAGCCGCCTCCTGCATGCCCCCTATTGGGGATGTGCCCACAACCAGGATACATGCCCTTGATCGGAATCAAACCCGAGACCTTTCAGTCCACAGACCGACGCTCTATCCACTGAGCCAAACTGGTTTTGGCTTTTTAAAAAAATATATATATATTCTATTGATTTTTTACAGAGAGGAAAGGAGAGGGATAGGGAGTTAGAAACATTGATGAGAGAGAGATATCGATCAGCCACTTTCTGCATGCCCCCTACTAGGGATGTGCCCAAAACCAAGATACATGCTCTTGACTGGAATCAAACCTGGAACCTTTCAGTCTGCAGGCTGACGCTCTATCCACTGAGCCAAATTGGTTTCGGCATCATTGATTTTGTTTGTATTGTTTTTTTGTTTGTTTGTTTGTTTTTAGTCTCTATGTTATTTATTTCTGCTCTAATCTTTATTATTTCCTTCTTTCTACTTACTCTGGGCTTTTCTTGTTGTTCTCTTTCTAGTTCTTTAAGTTGTAGGGTTAAATAGTTTATTGCTGATTTTTCTTGTGTTTGTTGTTGTGTGTTTTTGAAGTTTGCCTGTAGTACTGTGACCTCCCCTCTTAGGACTACTTTTGCTGTATTCCAGAGATTTGGAGTTGTTGTATGTTTATTTTCATTTCTTTCCAGGAAGGGTTTTTTTGTTTGTTTGTTTTTTATTCCTTTCTTGATCTTATCGGTAACCCAATCATTGTTTAATAACATGCTATTTCGCCTCATGTGTTTGAATATTTTTGGGTGGTTTTACTGTAGTTGATTTCTAATTTCATTCCACTGTGATCTGATTTCAATTTTCTTGAACTGGTAGAGACTTGTTTTGTGTCCTAACATGTGGTCTATATCTTTATGAATGATCCATGTGTATTTGAGAAGAGTATATATTCTACAGCTGTGAGGTGAAATGTAGTAAACATGTCAATTAAATCCATATGATCCAGTGTGTCCTTTAGAGTCTCTGTTTCCTTGTTGAGTTTTTGTCTGGAAGATCAGTCCAGTGAAGTCAGTGGGGTGTTACATTCCCCTACTATGACCATATTGTTATCTATCTCTCCCTTTATGTCCTCTAGAAGGTTTTTTAAAAATACATTTAGGTGATCCTATATTGGGTGCATAAATCTTGTTGGACTGATTCCTTTAGTATTATGTAGTCATCTTTGTTATCTTTTGTAATACCCTTCATTTTGAAGTCTATTTTTTTCAAATATGAGTATTGCTACTCCAGCATTTTTTTTTCTTTTCGATTTGCATGGAAAAATTTTTTTTCCATTCCTTAACTCTCTTCCTGTGTGTGTCTTTTGTTCTGAGTTGGGTCTCATATAGTTGGGTCATATTTTTTATTCATTTAGCTATCATACACCTTTTGATTGGATCATTTAATCTGTTTATATTTAGGGTTATTATTTATGTTTTAAAATATATTTTATTGGTTTCAGAGAGGAAGGGAGAGGAAGAGAAAGATAGAAACATCAATGATGAGAGGGAATCATTGATTGGCTGCCTCCTGCACATTGGGCTGAGCCCACAACCAAGGTGTGTGTCCTTGACCAGAATCAGATGTGGGACCCCTTGGGTCCATAGGTTGACACTATTTACTGAGCAAACCAGCTAGGCTAGGGTTATTATTGAGAACAACTTATTTATTGCCACTTTAATTATGTATGGTTAGGTGTCTCTCTCTGTTCCTTCTCATTACAGATTTTGTTTGTTTGTGGTGTGTGTGTGGGTGTGTGTGTGTGTATGTAATGCTGTAATGCTGGCCTGGTGGTGGTGTACTCCTTTAGCCTTTTTGTGTCTGGAAGCTCTTTATTTGACCATCTATTTTGAATAATAGCCTTGCTGCATATACTAATCTTGGTTTCAGGTCCTTGATTTCCATAACAGTGAGTACATTAAGTACTCCATTAAGTACTGCCATTCTCTCTGACTTGTATAATTTTTTATGAAAAATCAGGTGTTAGCCTATGAGAGCTAATTTGTAGGTAACAGTTTGCTTTTTGCTTGCTGCCTTTAAGATTCTCTCTTTGTCTTTCATTTTTGACATTTTTATTATAGGCCTGTTTGAGTTCTTGTGTGGGTTTCTCTGTGCCTCCTGAACTTGTGTTACATTTTCCTTGACTAGATTATGGAAGTTTTCTGCCATTATTTCTTCAAACATGTTCTCTATCCCTTTCTCCTTTTCTGGCTCTTCCGGCACACTTGCTATTTGAATATTGTTACATTTCAGGTTGGTCTACGGCTCTCTTAAGCTGTCCAACTTTTTAAAATTTTTTCCTTTTGGTTCTCTGATTGACTGATATTTTCAACTCTGTCATCTAATTCACTGATTCAATCCTCAGCTTCCCTTAATCTGCTGTGTATTCCTTCCAATGTGCTTTTGTGTTACGTCCTTCTTTATTTCAGACTGTTCATTTTTCATAGTTACTCTATCATTTTTCATGCTGTTGAGCAACTCTACCATCATTACTCTGAACTCTGTTTCAGATAAATTTCTTATATCTGCTTTATTTATTTCTTCCTCTGGAGAGTTGTCTAGTTCTTTCATATGGGATTTTTCTTTGTCTCCTCATTTTGGCTGTCTGGGTTTGGTTATGTATTAGGTAGATCCTCTACACTTCTCAATCTCTAGTGCAGGACAGTGTTAAACACTGTTTCTTACTAATTAGATCAGGTAAAAACTCAAAGGCTCTAGAGCAGTGGTTCTCAACCTTCCTAAGGTCGAGACCCTTGCATACAGTTCCTCATGTGGTGGTGACCCCCAACCATGAAATTTTGCTATTGTTATGCATCGTGATGTAAATATCTGCATTTTCCGACGGTCTTAGGGGACCCCTGTGAAAGGGTCTTTCGACCCCCAAAGGGGTTGTGACCCACAGGTTGAGAACCAGTGCTCTAGAGACTGCCACTGCCCACAGACTGATAGGATTGTGACTTGAATTGCACCCCGCCCCCCAGGCAATTGTTCTCAGGTGTAGTGAGAGTTTTTTTCAACAGGGTGGAGAAATTGTTTCTGCCTAACGGCTAATTGTTATTTTTAGTCTCTTAAATGGCATCAGAGCAAGGTATTTTCCAATGGAGTGTGTCAACTGTCTTCTCCCAAGGCAAGGCAACTATCTATGTGGGAAAAATGTTCTCTGCTTTATGAGGGAATGACTCAGCCCAGGAAACTGGGGGTGTCTGCCTTCTGAGCTCTAACCCCTGAATCCCCAATTTCTGCTCACACAGTTCCAGTTCACTTCACTCTCCCTCTGCCAGAGTATAAGGAGGGTGGCTCCACAGGGAATTTTGTGTGTTGGCCCTTTAAGAGAGTTCCTGAATTTTCAGCTGTCACTCCCTGGCAGACAGTGACATGTTATGCCGGTACCTTTTTCAGTTGTGGTGCTCCCTGCTGAGTGCCCAGCTTGGGGGATTCGACTCCAGAGTTCTCAGTGGCAACCCCCATAGCTGAGATATCTCTCCGGACTTCAGTTTCTGTCTTTGGGTGCCCAGCCAGCCTTTTTGCGCCTTTGCCCCTCCTATCAGTCTCTATGCGGTCTCTACTTTCAGTCCTCAGATAACAGGGTTCTCTCTTGTGAGTTTTCTGTTGATTATTCATGAAGTTTTCCTGTATTTTAGTTGTAATTCCAGTTTGTTTCTGGGAGCATGTCCATGCAGCATCTACTTACTCTGCTGTCATTTTTAACCTTTTTAGCCTTTGTTTTAAAGTCTATTTTGTACGATATAAATATTGCTGACCCAACTTTATAAAAATTGCCATTTTCCTGAAATGTATTTTTTCATCCCTTTACTTTTAGTCTTTGTGTAACTTTCAATCTGAAGTAAGTCTCTTATAGACAGCTTATGTAAGGAGCTTGTTTTCTTCTCTATTCAGCCACTTCATGTCTTTTGATTGGAGCATTTTCACTTTTACATTTAAAGTAATTATTGATAGGTATACAGTTATTGCCATTTTATTACTCATATTTCCTCTCTGCCACATCCATCTATTCTCCTCCCCCTCCTCCTGCCCCTCCTCCTCCTCCTCCTCCTCCTCCTCCTCCTCCTCCTTCTTCTCCTTCTCCTTTTTCATCTTCTCCTTCTTCAAACATCTCTTTAACATTCCTTATAACACTGGTTTGGTGATAATGTAGTCCTTCAGCTTTTGTTTATCTGGGAACTTCTTATCTCTCTCTTTAGAATAAATAATAACCTTGCTGGTTAGATCCTTACTTTTCATCACTTTGAATATCTTGTGTCAATCCCTCTGTACTGCAAAGTTTCTGTTGAGAAATCAACTAACATTCTATGGGAATTCCCATATAGGTAATTAACAGCTTTTCTCTTGCTGCTTTTGAGATTCTCTCTTTGTCTTTAGCCTTTGCCATTTTAATTATGATGTATCTGGTTGTAGGCCTCTTTGGGATCATCTTGTTTGGGACTTGGCACTGCCAGGGCTTATATGTCTATTTTCTTCATCAGGTTAGGGAAGTTTTCCATCATTATTTCTTCAAATAGGTTTTTAATTCCTTGCTCTTTCTCTTCTCTTTCTGGTACTCTATGATGCAAATGTTGGTATTGCTTGATGTTGTCCCAGAGGCCCCTTAAATTATCCTCATTTTTTGGGATTCTTTTTCCTTTTGCTGTTTTCACTGAGTGTTTTCTGCTACTTTCTCTTCCAAATTGGAGATTCAATACTGTTTTATCTAATTTATTGTTGATTCCCTCTAATGTAGTCATCATTTCAATTATTGTATTCTTAATTTCTGACTGGTTCTTTTTTATGTTTTCTATCTCTCTCTTTTTTTCTTTTTTCTTTTTTTATATTTTATTGATTTCAGAGAGAAAGGAAAGGGAGAAAGAGATAGAAATATCAATGATTAGAGAGAATCATTGATCAGTTTCATCCTGCATGCCCCCTACTGGGGATCAAGCTCACAATCCCAGCATGTGTCCTTGACCAGAATCAAACTTGGGACCCTTCAGTGTACAGGCTGACAATCTACTCACTAGCCAAACCAGCTAGGGCATTCTATCTCTTTTTTATGTTTCTTATCTCTCTCTCTCTCTCTTTTTAAAAATATATTTTATTGATTTTTTTACAGAGAGGAAGGGAGAAGGGATAGAGAGTTAGAAACATTCATGAGAGAGAGACATGGATCAGCTGCCTCCTGCACACTCCCTACTGGAGTTGTGCCCGCAACCTAGGTACGTGCCCTGGACTGGAATCAAACCTGGGACCCTTCAGTCCGCAGACTGACGCTCTATCCACTGAACCAAACCAGTCTTGGCAATTTCTTATCTCTTTATTAAAGTTCTCACTGAATTCATTGAGCAACCTTATAACCAATGTTTTGAACTCTGCATCTAATAGATTGCTTGTCTCCATTTTATTTAGTTCTTTTTCTGGAGTTTTGTCCTATTTTTTTATTTGGAACATATTTGTCTTCTCATTTTGTCTACCTTCCTGTTTTTATTTTTTTTAATATATATTTTATTGATTTTTTGTTAATAGAGAGGGAGAGGAATAGAGAGTTAAAAACATCTGTGAGAGAGAAACATTGATCATTTGCCTCCTACACACCCCTTACTGGGGATGTGCCCACAACCAAGGTACATGCCCTTGACAGGAACCGAACCTGGGACCTTTCAGTGTGCAGGCTGATGCTCTATCCACTGAGCCAAGCTGGTTTCAGTCCCCATTTTTATTTCTATATATTATGTAGAGCTGCTATATCTCCCAGTCTTGGTACAGTGGTCTTATGTAGTGGGGCACAGTGGCACAGTCTCCCAGGTCACCTGAGCAGGGTGCTCCAGGTACATTCCTTGTGTGGGTTATGTGTGTCCTCCTGTTGTAGTTGAGTCTTGATTGCTGTTAGTATGTCAGTGGGAAGGACTGATCCTCAGACTAGTCAGTTGTAAGGACTGGCCATAACTAGAGCAGAACAGCTGTTGTGCAGTGGCTGACCTCACAAAGCTGGATTTGCTCTAGTAGGGCTCTGATGACTGGCAAGTCTGCCCATTGGATATGTCATTTGTGGAAGTAGTTGGGTGGTGCTCTGGAATGTTGGTTTTGAGGCATCTTGAGGAGGCTCTGGTGTAAGCCAAGGTCAGCAGCTGCCTTTGCTCCACCTGGGGCTACCTAATAGAACTTCACAGTAATTTTCAAATGGTTGCCATTTGTACTGAAGTTGGAGACATCTGGAAGAAGCTGTGCCATGAACTGAGGCTTAGGACTACTTAGCAAAAGGTACAGGGCACCCTGAAGCCAAATGCTACTAGTTTGGGGTTTGTGAACTTTTGAGAGATTTTAGGAAACTCTGCAGCATGACCCAAGATGGGCAATTTGTATGAAAAAGCCACTGAAAATGGTATGAATGGGCCCTAGTTGGGTGGGAGTGAGGCTCTCAGGGAACCATCAGAATTAGGTGAATAGTGTTAGCCAGGTTGATGGAGACTCAGATATGGTGCCTGCAGGGGGAGAGCTCAGAAAAGTAACAGTGGACTCTATAGCACTTCTGGGGAAAAGCTGCCCCTCCAGCCTATGCCCTGAAGCCGGACAATTCAGTTCTCCATATGTCCCTTGTGCTTTTCTTTTTCTTTTTTAAATATGCATATTTTTACTTATTTCAGAGAGGAAGAAAGAGAAGGATTGAAACATCAATGATGAGAGAGAATTATTGATTGGCTGCTTCCTGCATACCCTCACTGGAAATTGAGCCCACAACTTGTGCATGTACTCTGACTTGGAATCAAATCGTGACCTCCTGGTTTATAGGTCAATACTCAACCACTGAGCCGTGCCGGCTAGGCTCCCTTGAGCTTTTTGACCGGCTGCTCCAGTGTTGGAGCTCAGAGTGAGTAAGTCCATCTGCAAGTAAATTCATGAGCGGGCCCTTTAAGAGGACTGCCTGAGATTGTAGGAGCTATCTATCTCATTTAGCTGCAATCCCCTTTAGTTTTCACAGACTTCTCTTCCTGGCATTGTAACCCTGGGCTGGGGATCCTGGTGTGGTTTATCCCTCCAGATTTTTAACTGCCACACATGGGTGTGGGACTACCCTATTCTGCATCTCCGCCTCTCCTACCACTCAAGTGGCTTCTTTTGTATATCCTTAATTATAGGAGTTCTGGTCAGCTAGACTTCAGTGGGTTCTGTAGTTTTGTTGTAATTTTGATGTGGGGGAAAGCAAGTACAACATTTACCTCCTCTTTCATTTTTGTTTTCTTTCACAACCTAAAATATTTTATTAGTGTCCATGGATTCTGGTTGAAATCAGCCTGAATGGTCAATACAGGATGTTATTTCATTACAGTCTCCATAAATGAATCACTGCAATTAATTTTGTTCATAGATGAATTTGTACTGCTCACTATTATTTTATACTGCTTGACTATCCCTGACTTCCCTCCTGAGCCCCAGATCTGAGGTTCCTGCAGCCTCCTGCATAGCCTTTTCTAGAAGCAGCTCAGACCTCCTACACCAACCATGACCCCAAACTGGTCTCAGTGTCTCTCCAAAATCTACTCTTTCTCCCAGGTCCTCATTTCAGGGACAGTTTCTTTGTCCCTCAAATCTAGTACAGAATTGTGGACCTTTTCTTAAATTCTCCCTTGCTCCTATTTCTTACAAGCCCCCCCCCCTCCCAGTGGGTTCACTAAGCCTCCTAAGCATCTCTCCTGGGATCTCTGCCTCTAGTTTTGAGCCATTCCCCACAAGGAAACCAGGACGTCCTTGTAATATCTGACCACATCCTTCAGCTTCTCAGTTCTGAGTGCTCCTCTGATAATGTTCAAGCTCAATATCACATCCTTAGTAGCCTTGCCTGCTCCTGGAGCTATCTCATCATGGACAAGCTGGTCTTGCTGTATACTCTGGAGTCCCTTCAGAGTGTATGTCCCCTGGGCCTCTACTCCTAGAGTCAGGGAGGAAAGGGGGGTGGTCAGAGGACTCCCAAAGTCACTTCACTTGCAACCTCTGGGGAGGGGCTGTAGTTGAGTCCACTGGGGAGTCAGGAAATGGAGTACAAAGGTGCATTTGCTTTTTGCCTTTCAGCTTCTTTTCCCATTTCTTGATAAGAAGAACTGCCATTACACATACTCATAGACAAGTATGAGATTAGGGTAAGACTAACTGCCCTCAGATACTGGAGTGTGCTCTGGTTTAAGCCACTCAAAGTTCAATCCCTCTGAGTGTGAGAGGTAAAGTGGTCAGCTTATGACCCAACCCCATCCAATATAGTGACTGACAGCCTGGGCATGTTAGACAGCAGGCCTTTCTTCCTCTGGACAATAAGACACATGGATGTGTGCACTCAGACTTTGAGGGGGCTGGCCTGAATCCAGAGACCACACTCAGAGGAGGGCAGATGAAGGAAAGCTACAGAGAAATGGAATGAGAATCCTGTGGATATGGAAGACTTCTGGATCAAGCAATACCTGAAACTTATCTTGATAAAACCCATATATTATCATTTCCATTTGGACTATTTGAATGAAATTTTTGCTACTTATAACTAAAAAAGAAAAGATCCTAACTTTTCCAGAGTCCTCTCCTTAAGCTAAACACCAGATAGGTGTTGACATCCAAAATATTTATCAACTGGTACTAAACCTAGGCACTTAACAATCAGAACAAACTTTAGGCCATAGCAATAGGCCTGGGTCATGGAGGACCCTGCTGGACTATAGAGAGGTCATGGGCACCTTGGGGAGGGGTTGAGTTGGCAGGCACATAGAGAAACTGCTATTTACCAGCTGGCACAGAAGGACTTCAGTATTTTAATTACTTATGTGGCTATGTGGTCTGAAAGAGAAATGAAAATTCAAGCAAAACAGAAAGGTTTGGGATGGGTGACAGGTTGCATTTCAAAGATGGCCCAGGAAAGAAGGAATGAGAGTGGATGGGGCAGTGACTACTTCACAACTTCCTCAGATTCAGCCTTGTTCACTGCCATCTTGGAGCCGACTTTGGAGCTAACACTAGATTTGGTATCAGGTGTCTTGTTGAAGGCTACAGAAGAGGAGCTGTAGCTATAGTAGGAATCTGATGTGATGATGTTGTTGATCTTCCAACGGAGGGTGTTGCAGATCTTCAACATAAGGGGCAGCAAGAGGCAGATGATGATGTAGAGGATCACCAGGCCAAGAAACACACTGGTTGACACCTGCACACACCACACAACAGGTGTGGATGGGCAGCCTGGTGGGGCCCCATCCAACTTGCAGGGAAGCTCCTGAGCAGCCAGCCACTCACCATGAGGATGAAGAGGGCTCGCTTGGCATTGAGTGGAAGCCCATGTAAATGCAGCAGGAAAATGAGCTGGTAGTCACAGTATGTGCTCTTGTCCACACCTCTGGTGGGGGAAAGGTTAATGATTGGGGCGGAGTCAGGCACCCTACAGGAAGCCCCTGATCCCCCCTGGGCCATATGCTTGACTTACCTATTGCTCACCAACACCTTGAAGAAGAATTCGGGGGTGAAGGTGCTATAGGGAACGGCGTCATGGCATGGAGAGTTCTCCAGACACAGCCACCTGGGGGAACATGGGCCCCCCCCAACATGTATTGCAAATCATGCATAGCATGTACCCACCCTTGATTTCTCTCTCTACCCCAAAAACTTTAAGTGAGCACCAATTAGGTACAATCTTATAACTTCATACCTAATTCATTCCTTCATTCATTCACCCAATAAGGCTGGCTGAATGTGATAGGCCATTTGTTTACTCATTCATTTCCTCCTGCCTTTCCATGTCCATCTGTCAATTCCTCTATTACTATGTATTCATCTAGATTAGGAGTGGGGAATATGTCCATCCCAAGGGCTGTATAAGGCCCGTGAAATCATTTGACCTGTTCCTGCCAGGGCATTAAGGGTGAGTTAAATTTTTGACCAAATGTAGCAGGTTAGTTTTTAAGTTGATAATTTTGTATGGTCTGAGAATGATGTTATAAATATCCAAATGGCCCTTGTCAGAAAAAAGGTTTCCCACCCCTCATCTAGATTATGGATTGTACACCTTTTATGTACCAACTCCTCACTTATTCCTTACTACCTTCATTCCTTCATCCTACAAATATAGCTTGACCCTACAGTTTGTGGGACCTTAGGAGCCTTGCTGTGGACAGGAACCTGAGATACCAAGGTGGGTGAGGCTTGCAGCAACTATTAGGTACAAAGTCACATCTTTATTCATTTACTCTTTCCTTTATTCATTTATTCAACAATAATAGGTTGAATGCTGACTAGGTGCAAGTTGGTTACTTTGTTCATTCACTCACTTCTGTCATTTGCTCATGGCATCATTTTGTTCCGTTCATTGAATAAAAAATAGTAATTGAGTCATAGCTGGTTTTTGCTCAGCAGATAGAGCATCAGCCCATGGATCGAAGGGTTTTGGATTCCATTCCTGTCAAGGGCATTTATTTTGGTTGTAGGCTCCATCTCTAGCCCTGGTCTGGGCATGTGTGGGAGACAACCAATCAATATGTCTCTATCATATCAATGTCTTTCTCTCTCTGCCTCTCCCCATCCCTTCCACTCTCTCTAAAAATCAATGGAAAAAAATATCCTTGAGTGAGAATTAACAACACAACAACAAAAAAGTAATTGAGCTCCTATATACTAACTTACTCCTCCATTGTTTAATTCATCATTAAGACCTCTACTAAAATGTCAAGAATGCCTACCCTGAATTAATTAACCTTGTTCATTATCTCATTCCACAGATATTACATTGAGTTTATTCTGAATCTGGGCCTATATAAGAGACAGACCCCATAGAAGGTAGGGCTGGGATGGGGAACATAGGCAGAGGGCCAAGCTGAAATGGGATAGCACAGAAGGATGGAAACCAACTGTACCACCTAGAACCGTCAGAAAAATCCTCCTAGGACCTAGGTGAAGAGGCATCTGAACTAAGGCCTGAAGAAGAAGTAAGAGGGACTAGCATTGCAGACAGAGGGTCCAGCTTACGTAAAGATCAGCCCCATTTGAGGAACACAAAAGCAGTCAGTGTGGCTTGGTGTCCCAGAGCAGAAGGGATGGATCACCTTACAGATGTTGGACATGTGGGGTTAAAGGGCTGGCAGCCAGGATGTGCACTCACTCAATGCCCATGTTGTGGGACATGATGTTGAAAGTCAAGTTGTTGTTGGTCGTTGAGTTATTGGTGGTCCAGATGAGGCTGTAGGTGCTGTGGAGGACCGCTGTAACTTCAGTAGAGGACCATGGAACCTCAGTGGGGGTAGGGGGGCAGCCTGGGCTGCCTTCGCAGAGGGAGGCCAGCAATGTGAGCAGAGGTGGGGGGGGTCGGGGTTGAAGCCTTTAGTGGGTGGGAGTGGGATTGGGGTTGGGGTAAAGTTTGGAACCTTTGGTGGGAAGGGCATGGGGCCTCACATTATGGAAGGGGCAAGCGTTTGTGGGACCTTAGGAGCCTTGCTGTGGACAGGGGCCTGAGATACCAAGGTGGGTGAGGCTTGCAGCAAGAGCAAGGGTGAGGTCTGTGGCTGGGAAACCTGAGGATTCTGCAGGGAAAGGAAGGCCCAGTTACGGGGGTAGAGGGGCTGGGTCCCACAGGGATTACTTGTCCAGTGGGCTGTTGAAGCGGTATATCTCCTCCTCGCTGTATTCCCTGATGGTGTCCATGGTGGGCCCGCCACCCACCACCTTCAGTACATAGCTGCCAGGAGCAGAGGTGCACACCAACTGGCCTCAGTTTCCTGAGTCCTGCATCATATCTATAACCCCAACTTTACCCCTTACCCCCCTCCCATCAGCCCTGGCTTGGATATGCCTTTACCTGCCCTGAAAACTGCCAGACTCTCCCGTCACCAAATCTTGGATCAAGAAGAAGGGGTGGAAGACTGTGGGGTTGGAGGGGTTGGAGGCCAGGAGAAGGAGAAATTAGCTTAGCTCGAGAAGTGAAGGATGGTGAGGGGAGAAAAGAGAGAGAGGACCAAGGGGAAGAGCAAAGAGTGGGTGGAAGGTAAAAGGGCAGGCAGGGCAAAGTGGTGGGGGCAGAGGACAGTGAACAATGCAGGAGGAGGAGACTGGACACGCACTGTCACGGAAGAGAAAGCAGGGCATCTCGGGGTCTACGTGAACGCAGTCAAAATAGTGTCTGTTCTGTAGGCGGTTGTACTCCAGTGTGTAGGTGATGTCAAAGGCCAGGCGCTTTCCAGGTGGACAGCCTATAAGCACTGGCAACACCAAGTTTCCCTGAGTGGGAGGAGAAAAGCCTCACTTGGGAAGTGGGAGGGGGAGGAAACCCCTCCTCCCACGCACACCATCACTACCTGCCTGGCTCACCCTCACCAGGGGGCAATCTGATTACTATTTTCCTTAAACTAATACTCAAATAACTGAAAATACTTATATAGCTTTTACTGTGTGCAAAGCACTGATGTTCTAAGCACTTTACATATTCAAATTTGATTATCCAAACAGCCCTGCAAGGTTGAGGATACCATACATTTTATTTATTTTTTAATTAAATCTTTATTATTCAGATTATTACATTTGTTTCTTTTTTCTCCCCTCCATAGCTCCCCTCCACCTGGCTCCCAACCCTCCCTCTACCCTTATCTCCCTCCCATTGACCTCATCCAGTCTCTCCCTGTACACCCCTTACCCCTTTCCCCCTGAGAATTATCAGTCCACTGCCTTTCTGTACTCCTGATTCTATTATATTCACCAGTTTATTCTGTTGATCAAATTTCTAATTCACTTAATTTTTAGATTCACTTGTTGATACGTATTTGTTGTTCTTTTTTTTAAATTAAATCTTTATTATTCAGATTATTACATTTGTTTCTCTTTTTTCCCCTCCACAGCACCCCTCCACCCAGCTCCCACCCTTCCCTCTGCCCTTACCTCCCTCCCATTGATCTCATCCATAGGTGTATGATTTTTGTCCAGTCTCTCCCTGTACACCCCTCACCCCTTTCCCCCTGAGAATGATCAGTCCACTCCCTTTCTGTGCTCCTGATTCTAGTATATTCACCAGTTTATTCTGTTGATCAAATTTTTAATTCACTTAATTTTTAGATTCACTTGTTGATAGATATGTATTTGTTGTTCATAATTTTTTGGCTTTTACCTTTTTCTTTTTTCTCTTCTAAAAGAGTACCTTTCAGCATTTCATATAATACTGGTTTGGAGTTGATGAACTCCTTTAGCTTTTTCTTATCTGTGAAGCTCTTTATCTGCCCTTCAATTCTGAATGATAGCTTTGCTGGATAGAGTATTCTTGGCTGTAGGTTCTTGCTATTCATCACGTTGAATATTTCTTGCCACTCCTGTCTGGCCTGCATCGTTTCTGTTGAGAAATCAGCTGACAGTCATATGGGTGCTCCCTTGTAGGTAATGAACTGTTTTTCTCTTGCTGCTTTTAATATTCTCTCTTTGTCTTTTGCTCTTGGTATTTTAATTATGATGTGTTCTGGTGTAGTCCTCTTTGGATTCCTTTTATATGGGGTTCTGGGTGCTTCCTGGACTTGTAAGTCTATTTCTTTTACCAGATGTAGGAAGTTTTCAGTCATTATTTCTTAAAGTAGATTTTCAGTATCTTGCTCTCTCTCTTCTTCTGGCACCCCCACAATTCTAATGTTGGTACGCTTGAAACTGTCCCAGAGGCTCCTTACATTATCTTCACATTTTTGGATTATTTTTTTCTTCTTGCTTTTCCAGTTGAATGTTTTTTCATTCTTTATATTTCAAATTTTTGACTTGATTTTTGCCTTCCTCTAGTCTGCTGTTAGGTCTCTGTTATAATATTTTTTTTATTTCAGTCAGTGTATGTTTAATTTCTAGTTGGTCCTTTTTCATCTCTAGTTGGTTCTTTTTCATCTCTAGTTGGTTCTTTTCCATCTCTAGTTGGTTCTTTTTCATCTCCTCTTGGCTCTCACTAAATTTATCCATCTTTTCTAGCATATTCTTGAAAAACCCTATAAGCGTGGTTTTGAACTCTATATCCAGTCATTTGTTTTACTCCATTTCTTTTGTTTGTGATCCCTTCCCTTGTCTCAGCATTTTCACTATGCTGGGAGAACTTCTGTGTTGGATTCAGCCTTATGATACCAGACTTGCAAAACTGCAAAAGCCTCTTTGTTGAGCTTGGGATGGGTGGAGTCTTAGGGCTTAAGGGACCACCTTGCCTTCCAGTCACCCCGGCCCTCCACGGCCCCCGAATCTCAAGTGACTGAGTAATCGCTGGAGCGGTCCCTGTGTGCTTGCTTGCTCTCTCTGGAAGTGCCTCTAGCCTGCTGACCTTCCTGCTTCCCTGTGCTCCGGGACCATATGAATCTGGGTCCCCAGGGTTTTGCCCGAATCTGGGGTACAGTGGAGTCAGAAGTGACGCAGTTGGGATGCTTTGTCTCCTGCCCTCTTGTGAAAGCCAGCAACACCATCAGCAGCCAGTCCTCTGCATGCAGTGCTGTGTGTGCCACCCGACTTCTGCCCTCCTGCGACTCCCCCCAAATCTCCGTGCACTTCTCCCTTTTCACAGTCCAAACTCCCCCAGGCTGGACCTGGGGTTTAGTGTCGTAGGATAAGGGGTTCAATGCCGTTGGGAGTCTCCCGCCAGAAAAAGCCAGCCAAGTACTCCAGCACCTGCTCTCTCCAAGTGCTTGTCTCTGTACCTCAGCTTTTTGCAGCTCCTCTGGGTCTCTATGAGCCCCTCTCTTTTCTTCTAGTTGTAGAATTTCCACTCAGCCAGCTTCCCTGTGGTTCTGGATGATGTCCGTTCTGTCTTTTAGTTGTAGTTTTGAAATTGTTGTGTGAGGCAGCAGTGTAGGTGTTTACCTATGCAGCCATCTTGGTTCTCCCTTCCATTTTATTTATTTTTAATATATTTTTATTGATTTCAGAGAGGAAGGGGGAGAGAGAGAGAGAGAGAGAGAGAGAGAGAGAGAGAGAGAGAGAGAGAGAAACATCAATGATGGAAGCGAATCATTGATCAGCTGCCTCCTGCATGCTCCACATTGGGAATCGAGCCCCCAACTGGGCATGTGCCTTGACTGGGAATTGAATTGTGATCTCCTGATTCATGCCGGCTGGGCTATAGTACATTTTAGAGATGGTGAAAGAGAAGTCAAGCAACTTATTAACAATCCAACGCTACATACCTGTTAAGTGGTAGAGCTGTGACCAAAATTGGGCCATGTAGTTTCCAGCTGCCTCCAGGAAAACATATAGTCAGAGCAGCTAACACCTAGTCAGACTTTATAGGGTTGAAGTTGGGCCTGAATTCTCAAATAATTGACCTGGCGGAGCATGGGATATATAAGGAAAGTGCATGCAGGTAGGAGAGGGGTGAGGAAACCTCTGTGACATTGTCTTCAGAATGAATAACCCCTGGCCCATTTTAGGGGTATGTCCCAAGGTTTCACTCAATTGTCTGGGCTTGACAGTGACTGTGGAGAGGAGTTAGCAGATATAGTTTAAGCACTTCTCATGCTATACTTGGGCCAAAGACTACACGTATCAGCCACTCCCTAACTGGGAGTCTAATGGGCATCTTCAATTCAATCTATCCACAACCCATCTCAACCCTCATCGCTCCATGTGCAGGCTAAAAGCCTTGGTCTCATCCTGGAAACCTTTCTCTTTCACACCCCCATATCCAGTCCATTCAGATAACCTATGTCCATTCACTTCAAATAGAGCCATTCTCTCCCATCTTTCAGCTCCTTTGCCCCACACTTACCTGCCTAACTTTGTTCCCTCCCTGGTCACACTACCCTCTCCACCCCCTCCCATCCCGCCACACCAACACTGCCTATGTCTTCCACATAGTCAGAGGGACCTTGTGAACACTCGAGTCACTCCTCTACTTAGAGCCCTCTCCATCAGATGTCAGATGATCTGCCCCATCACCACTTTGACCTCATTTCTCACCACTTTCCTCTTTGCTCACCCTGATCCAATCACACTTGCCCCTCCATGTTCCTTTAGTCTAACACATAAAATATACACTCACTTTCAGGCCTTTTTACCACCCATTCCCTCTCACTGGCATGCCTTTCTGGCACATAAAACATGACTCACTTCCTTCCCTCCATGTGTTTGCTCAAATGTTTCCTCCTTGGCCAGGTGTTCCCTGAGCCATTCTATAGCAAATGCTGATCTGCCCCATGCATCTTGCCTGCCTTTTTCCTCCTAGCACTCATCACCTCTTAACACACAATATCTTTTTTTTTTTAAATAATTTTTGTCCTAACTGGTTTAGCTCAGTGGATAGAGCGTCAGTCTGCCAACTAAAGGGTCCCAGTGTTCAATTTCAGCCAAGGGCATTTGCCCAGATTGTGGGCATTGTCCTCCCCAGTGCAGGAGGCAGCCAATCAATGATACTCTCTCATCCTTGATGTTTCTAACTCTCTACCTCCTTTCCTCTCTGAAATCAATAAGAAATATATTTTTAAAAAACAATAATTCTTTATCGTTGAAAGTATTACATATGTTCCTCTTTTCCCCTCTTGTCCCCCTCCAGCCCATCCCTGTCCCCTGCCCCCTGCCCCTTGCCCTAGGCCTTCATGTCTGTGTCCATAGGCCATGCATATATGCACAGAAGGTCTTGGATTGATTACCTCCCACCCACCCTCCCCGCTTTCCTTCTGAGATTCCATACTCTGTTCCATGCTTCCATGTCTCTGGGTCCAACCTATTCATCAGTTTATTTTGTTACTTAAATTCCACATATGAGTGAGATCATGAGATACTTGTCTTTCTCTCACTGACTTATTTCACTTAGCATGATACTCTCCAGGTCCCTCCATACTACCTCAAAGGGTAATAGATTCTCCTTTTTTACTGAGGCATGGTATTCCATGGTATAAATGTACCACAGCTACTTTATCCACTCATCTACTGTTTCCAAATCTTAGTTACTGTAAATTGTGCTGCTATGAACATAGAGCTGCTCTTTCTGATTGGTGTTTTGGGTTTCTAAGTACTGTATATATTCCTAGAAGTGGAATCAAAGGGCAATTCCATATTAAATTTTTTGAGGAAACTCCATACTGTTTTCCATAATGGATGGAAAACAGTATGGAGTTTTATCCATCAGTAGCGTACTAGGGTTCCCTTTTCTCCACATTCTTGCCAGCACTTGTCATTTGTTTATTTGTTAATGGTAGCCAACCTAACAGGTGTGAGATGGTTCCTCATTGTCATTTTGATTTGCATCTCTCTGATGACCAGTGACTTTGAGCATTTTTTCAAATGTCTCTTTGAAGAAGTGTCTCTTTAGGTCCTTTGCCCATTTCTTAATCAGATTGTTTGTCTTCCTTTTGTTAAGTTGTATTAATTCCTTATATATTTTGGACATTAGTCCTTTATCAGATGTATCATTGCCAAATATGTTCTCCCATAAAGTGGGCTCCCTTTCATTTTCTTGATGTTTCTTTTGCTGTGCAAACGTTTTTTAGTCCCATTTGTTTATTTCTCCTTCTTGTCCTTTGCCTTAGGAGATGTATCTGTAAACATATTGATATGAGAAAGGTCTGTGATTTTTGCTCTCTATAGTTTCTTGTAGGATTTTTATGGTTTCCCAACTTACATTTAAGTTTTTATCCATTTGAGTTAATTTTTGTGTATTGTGTAAGTTGGTCCAGTTTCATTTTTTGCATGTATCTGTCCAATTTTCCCCGCACCATTTATTAAAGAGACTCTCTTGACTCCATGGTATGTTCTTGTCTCCTTTGCCAAATACTAATTGAACATAATGGCTTGGGTCAGTTTCTGGGTTCTCTGTTCTATATGTCTGTTCTTGTGCCAGTACCAGGCTGTTTTGAATACTGTGGCTTTGTAGTATAACTTGAAATCTAGTATTGCGATTCCTCCAATTGTGTTCTTCTTTCTCAAGATTGCTGCAGCTACTCGGTCTTTTTTGATTCCATGTAAGTTTTTGGAGTTTGTGTTATAGGTCTGTGAAATATGCCATTGGTATTTTAATAGGGATTGCATTGAATCTATAGATGGCTTTGGATAGTATGGACATTTTAAACATATTGATTCTAACATACCATGAACACAGTATATTCTTTTACTTGTTTTCTATCTTCTTCTCTTTTTTCAATGTCCTGTAGTTTTCCAAGTACAGGTCTTTTGCTTTCTTGGTTAAGGTTATTCCTAAGTATCTCAATTTTTTTGTTGCAATGGTAAATGGGATTGTTTATTGAGTTTCTTTCTGAGATTTCATTATTAGTGTATAACAAAGCCATTGATTTTGGGTGCTTATTTTGTATCCTGCTACATTGCCAAATTCATTTATAAAATCCGGAAGTTTTTTGGTGAGTCTTTAGGGTTTTCTAGGTACAATATCATGTCATCTGGGAATAATGAGAGTTTTACTTCCTCCTTTCCAATTTGGATGCCTTTTGTCTTCTTGTCTGATCGCTGGGGCTAGGACTTCCAGTACTGTGTTGAATAAGAGTGGTGAAAGTGAACATTTCTGTTTTGTTCTTGTTCTTAAGAGAACTGGTTTTAATTTTTGTCCATTGAGTATGATGTTGGCTGTAGGTTTGTTATATATGGCCTTTATCATGTTGAGATATGCTCCCTCTATTCCCACTTTGCTGAGATTTTTAACTAAAAATGGTTGTTGGCTCTAGCTGGCTTGGCTTAGTGAATAGAGCCCTGGCCTGCAGACTGAAGGGTACCAAGTTCGAATCCGGTCAAGGTCACATGCCCAGGTTTCTGGCTCATTCCCTAGTGGGATGAGTGCAGAAGGCACCTGACCAATGATTCTCTCTCATCATTGATGTTTCTATTTCTCTCCCCCCACTCCCTTCCTCTCTGAAATCTATAAAAAATTATTTTAAAAAATAGGAGTTGGATTTTGTTGAATGTTTTTTCTGCATCTATTGATATGATCGTGTGATTTTTGCCTTTCAGTTTGATTATGTGATGTATCATGTTTATTGATTTGCAAATATATTGTACCAGCATTGCATCCCTGAAATAAATCCCACTTGGGCATGGTATATAATCTTTTTAATATATTACTGGATCTCATTTGCTAATATTTTGTTGAGGATTTTTTCATCTATGTCCATTAGGGTTATTGGCCTGTAATTCCTTTCTTTGTAGTGTCTTTATCTGGTTTTGGAATTAGGATAATGCTGGCCTCATAAAAAGAGCTTGGAAGTGTTCCTTCCTCTTGGATTTTTTGGAATAGTTTGAGGAATATA
Organism: Lasiurus cinereus; assembly: GCA_011751065.1. Taxonomy (NCBI): domain Eukaryota; kingdom Metazoa; phylum Chordata; class Mammalia; order Chiroptera; family Vespertilionidae; genus Lasiurus; species Lasiurus cinereus. The sequence goes on from JAAGEH010000370.1 coordinate 2,661,701, forward strand.
GGTGTTAGTTCTTCATTGAATGTTTGTTAAAACTCCCCTGTAAAGTCATCTGGACCTGGGCTTTTGTTTCCTGAGAGTATTTTGATTACTGCTTATATTCCATCAGTTGTTATTGGCCTATTCAGGTTTTCTTTTATTCTTCCTGATTCAGTGTTGAAAGATTGTATTTTTCTAGGAATTCATCCATTTCATACACATTGTCCAGCTTGTTGGCATATAGTTGTTCATAGTATTTTCTTCCTTTGTATTTCTGTGGTATCAGTGGTTACTTCTCCACTTTTGTTTCTGATTTTATTTATTTGGGTCCTCTCTCTTTGTTTCTTGATGAATCTGGCTAATGGTTAATCAACCTTATTTATCCTTTCAAAGAACCAGCTCTTCGTTTCATATATATATTATATTCATTTTAATATATATATTAAAATGAATATAATGTGTATAAAATATATATACACATTATACACACACACACACACACACACACTAGTGGCCTGGTGCAAGAAATTCATGCATGGGGGCCAGGTATTCCTCAGCCCAGCCTTCACCCTCTCCAATCTGGGACCCTCTGAAGGATGTCCTACTGCCAGTTTACAGGGATCAGGCCTAAACCAGAAGTCGGACATCCCCCTTGCAATCAGGGACTGCTGGCTTCTAACTGTTCACCTGCCTGTCTGCCTGCCTGATTGCCCCTAACTACTCTGCCTGCCAGCCTACTCACTCCTAAGTGCCAGCCTGCTCACCACCAACTGCACCCCCCGTGAAAGCCTGCTCACCCCGACTACCCCCCCTGCTGCCCTGCTTGCCCCCACCTTCCCTCCCACTGGCCTGCTCATCCCCAACTGCCCCCCTGCTGGCCTGCTCACTCCAAACTGTCTCCCCGTTGTCCTTATCACCTCCGACTGATCCCCACTGACAGCCTGCTCACCCCTAACTGGCTCCCCTGCTGGTCTGCTTACCTCCAACAGCCCTGCCCCCCACCAGCCTGATCATCCACAACTGCCATTCTATCCTGGCCTGATCACCCACAACTGCCCTCCCCTCTTGGCCTCTAATTGCCTCGACCTCGGTCCTGTCTATCATGTCTTTGTCTAGAAAAACATCCGGAAGGTCTCCCAGAAGATCTCCCAGTCTAATTAGCATATTACCCTTTTATTAGTATAGCAGAGGCCTGGTGCATGAAAATTTGTGCATTGGAAGGGAGATCCCTCAGCCCAGCCTGCCCCCTCTTCTAGTCTGTATATACTGTTGTGTACCCTGCTTTTTTCTCTTAAGAATAAAATACACTTTGGAGACCATTCCATGCCAGTATATGGAGATCTTTTTTTCTTCTTATAACTGCTTAGTTTTTCATTGCATGAATGTACTATAATTTATTTAACCACTCCCATATTCATGGACATTTAGGTTGTTTTCTACCCTTTGCTGTGTGTTATAAGTTAGATTCCCAGAAGGAATCTGCCAGGTCAAAATGGGGATGTTAACTTTGACCTTTTGAAGTTATGATAAATAATGCATATCACTAAGCATAGCAAGAAACACTTATGGAGACTGAGGTGAGTCACTCTACCCTGCACTTAACTCAAATTGTCTCATGTAACCCAAGGTGTTGGGGTTGTTTCAACCATTTTTATTGCCCTCAGACATACAAGTCAGGAGGGAGGAACACCAGGATCTGTCTGCGGGTTAGTGTGCAGGGAGGTGGGTGACAACAATGCCTCTGGGTCATGTCCCTTCTCTACCACTTGTTAGCTCCCTCAGTTACTCTGAGCAGATGCCTGCATCTCTCTGAGGCTCAGTTTCTGCCTCTGTGCAAAGGGGATATTGCACGTGTAAGTGAGGAACCAAAGGCATGATCAAAGCACATGTAAGTGGGCACATGAAGAGCAATATGTGGGAAAAGGGCCAAGTTGGCCCACATGGTGCCTTTGTGCCAATTGAAAAAGGAAGCTCCTATCACAGGTACTTTACTTCCCTTTGCAGAAAAGTATTAGAAGGAACATACAAACTTGAATGCAATCTACATAACTATAAAGGCAGCCCTTTCTGAAAACAGAAATGGATGAAAGGAGTGGGTGGATGGGTGGGACGCCCAGGGGAGCACACAGAATCAGCCCTGTTTCCACTCTGCCCAGCCCTTTCCCACCCAGCACAGGCCCAATACCCCAAGGTTCAATACTTGCATGCGGAGCCCCTGGATCGTGTTCTGGAAGCAGTGCCCAGCTGACCCCACCACCTGTGGGTGGGATCAGATTATAAGGGTGGGTCTCCTGGGACCAACCTTTCCCCTCATCCTGTTTCCCTCCTCTCCAGACTCGGACTGTACCTTGACCAGCATGGATGTCTTCATGAAGTGATGGCCACTAATGCCCTGGTCAAAGCAAACCCTTTTATCTTGGAGCATAACCTGGGGTTGGGAGCAAAAATGAAGGGGTCAACAGGCATGCCCAAAGATCTAGGAACGGTTTAAGGAACTACAAGCTTCCAACAAGTCTACTGCCTGGGTAAATCTGTCCCTAAACCTCCTTACCGCCTGTCCTCACCCAGAAAAGCACCGAGTTGCGGTTAATAAGGACCTTCTGCTTCACCACCGCCTCAATGCAGCTGGGGTCGGCCAGCACCACGCCCAGGTCCACCTGGCTCAGCAGCTGGAAGATGTTGCCTACTGCGGTACAGAAGGGGTTAAGGCCTAGAACCAGACCCGCCCCAGAATGGTGCCCAGTCCCAGCCACCCCGACCCCCACCACTCAGACCCTGCCCACAGACCAAGCTCCAGCTCAGACTTCAACAAATGGCCCCGGGCGGTCAGGAAGATAGAGAAGCTGTAGCTGGTGCCCTTATCCAGGAAGATGCGCTCAGGCAGCTGGTACTCAGCCTTGACGTCATAGATCTTTTTGTAGTTGGCCATGTCAATATGCACGTTACCTGCACTCTTCCCATTGCTCGCCAGGTAGTAGTAGTAGTCCTGGAGCATGGGAGGCGGGGAAAGGCAGCACCCCGAGTGAGGAGCAGGACAGGGTGGGGCGGGAGTGAGAGGTGGGGCCGCCCGCCCGCCGACTGGCCACCATCTCCACGCACCTGGTCCTGTTTCTTATTCTTCCACCAACGCCAGGTGGAGTCGTGCACCGGGTCCGCATAAGGCTGCAGAGACCGCCAACACCGTGAGGGGGCGGAGCGGCGGGTCCACAGGCAGACCCCTTTCCGGCCTCAGTCCCAGCCCCTAACCCAAAGCCCTGCACCCAGCCCGAGGGCCGGCGCCCCCGCTGAGCCTCAGACCGAAGCTGCTCCGCTCTGTTCCTCTGTTCCACCCTCCGCGGGGTTCTTCCCGCTCCGCTCCGCAAACGTAGCCTCCTGGGCCTCCGCCGCCCGTCCCAGAGCCCTGGCGGGGACAGCCGGCCCAGGCGCCCACCTTGTCGTACTTGGAGTGCAGCCAGAGCAGGTAGTAGACGAGGCCCTGATAGACAGCGAGTGAGTTCTCGGTGTGGAAGCCCGAGGGCTCCAGCACCCGCGGCGGCTGCGCCCGGTAGCGCTCCTGGCGCGTGTAGATCTTCTGGTCGGGCAGGTCCCGCAGGCGCATGGTCGTGAAGGGGCAGAAGTTGGTGAAGGAGAGCTTTATGCGAGTCCTGCGCGGTGGTAGTGGGGGGTGGCCACTTACTTACCTGCGCCCCACGCCCCAAGAGGCCTGTTTGCCACCCCTGCACTGCAGACTCCCCAAGTCCCATCCAGTTCTGCTCTTCCTCTCAGCCTCAGAACACAGTCTTGGATCTCGTCCTAGACTCTTTTCTTCCTTGGCGTTCTTCCACCTCCCCCTTTCTCCACTCCCCCCTGCCCTCCCCCCTCCCGGGGCTCCTCGGCAGGTGACCAGAGAGTTATTCTTAAACTCAGTAAAATCGGACCTGGCGGTCCCTCCCCTTAATCCTAGCATAGCATTCCAGGGCCCTCAAGATGAAGTTCCTCCCTATGACCACTGGCTCACCTTGTCTGCCCTTCCCGCCACCACCGCACTCTGTCTGCACTACCCTTTCTCCCAGTTCTCAAAAACCCAATCTTCCCTTCTCAGGGCCTTGGAACATAGGATTCTCCCTGTTTGGAACAATGTCCTCCTTCTTATCTGGCCAATCCTTCCTCACAGCTCACAGCTCATGCACATCTTTCTCTCTGAAGCCCTCCCTGGGGGATGGTTTGGTCTCCCTCCAATACCCTGTGTAATGGGAGCTTTGTTTGGGAAGTGTTTGGGGCTCTCTGACTACTGCATTCAGCGTCTTCTCACTTTTGCTCCTGCAAGGAGTGGTGATTGTTGAGCTGGTACATCAGAAGTTGGTCCACAGGCACAAGCCTCTTGATGAGCTGGCCCTGCTGATTGTTTACAAGGTACACCAGCTGCAGTGGGAAGGCAGGGCCAGATGAGCTGGTGTCAGCCGCCTTTCTGCCCCCCCCCCCACACACACACACCCGCCCACGTCTCTCCATAGCCCTGACTGGCACCTGGTACAAATGGTCATCTTCATAGAAGAGGGTGAGCATGGTTTCGTTGGAGGCATAGAGAGAGGACTGCTGCATCACCTGGAGGCTGACGTACACATCCCAGCCCACGGATGGGAACAACTTGTACACATGATAGCTGCCCTCCAGGAGGTACCAGATCTGGAGGTGCAACAGCTGTGTGTGTGGTGGCCCCATTCCTTGAGGGGTGAGGCTTGGGAGCTCACCTCCAGCTGGAATCAGGTGAGTTCACACCCCTTCTTTGTGTAGTGCCACCTCTCTACTTCCCAGAACCCACCATGATTTCTTCGGTGTTTCTGTCTGCTACAGTTTCTATTGCTTGCAACTTAAGCCTTCCTAATACATATGCTCTAATGGAGGGGGTTCCTAGGCTGAGCTTTCCTTTTTTCTTCTCACTCTCCAGGGTCTCAATTTCCCCTTGGCCTTGATTTCCCATCTCTGCACTAATGTACCAGCAGCTCAATAGCCACCACTCCTAGAAGCAGCAAAAGTGAGAAGATGCTGGATGCAGTAGTCAGAGAGCCCCAAACACTTCCCAGGACCTCCTCCTGAACCTCAGCTTCCAGGATGTCCCCCCTCTATGTGGCCTCTTCCGTGAGGCTATTCTTGACACTCACACATTCCCAGACTGGGTCGAGTCCCTCCTCTGAATATCCATAGGTGGTTTCCCCTGCTGCAGCCTTACCACTCTCAACTGTCACTGTCTGGGGACAACTCTGTCTTCCCCAACTGGCCTGACACCCTGTGAGGGCAAGGCCCAGGGCTGACTCCATTGCCACTAGGCCCCAGCTCTGGGCCAGGCATCCAGTAAGTGCTGCATGTTTATGAAAGGAACACCTGCATGATGAAATAAAAGAGGGCACCCTCTGGAAATCAGATCATATGACTCTGAGCACAGGTCTCTCACTCTGCTGAGGAACTTTGGGAGAAACTTAGCCTCTTTGAGCTCCAGTGTTCTCAGCTGTAAATGGAGCTTTTGCTGCCCTTCCCCACCGTCTCTAAGGGCGTTCCTTCCCCTTAACTCCTTTATGCTGGCAAAAAGAGAAGGGAGACCGCTGGGCAGCCCACCTCCTCGGTCTCTGTGACAATAGCTATGTCTCCATGGAATGAGTTGACCATGTACTTGATAAACAGCTCCTTGGGGAAGTCCGCCAGGTAAATGAAGTTTTCACTGTCATAACTGCAGGGGTAGAGATGGAAGCTCCGAGCACTCAGGCAACCCTGGAAGATGTGTTTCTTCCAGTCCAAGCTAAATATAACACAAGAACTGTTTTCTCACTTCTCCACTAGTTTTGTGAGAACATGAAAAGGAAACCTGGGATTTCAGCTTCTGCCCCTGATTCCAAACCCTCTTGGGGACCTGTCCATCTGTAAACAGGAGGATTTGGTCAACCTGGCATGTTACCAACAGCCCATGGAGTTGACTTGGGTTCCTAGGTTCCTAAGGGGTGAAAAATGCCCTAACCTTCCCCAGACAACACTTTCTATTGCTCACATAGGTTGGGATTTCACATGAGGGCTTCCCTAGGTCCCCCCATTCTAGCCCTCGCCACCTCAGCATATGTTTTCCCCATTACAGTCCTCATAATGTTGGGACTTGGGCAAATTGGAAACTTGATGACTTTGGAAAGGACCCCACCCTCGTGTGGCTGGGGAGGCAGAATATGCCCCTACCTCTGCAGCAGGAAGTTACCCCAGATGAACAGCATGTTGTTAAATGAGTTGTAGGACATGCCCCTGGGCACCATCGGGAAGTTGGTGTAAGACTCTGTCCCGAGGATCATCAGGAAGTCCAGGTCTTGAGCTGGCCGAGACAGAGGCAGAGTGGACACAGCAGTGAGGCGGGATCCCTCCAGGCTCCCACCCACCTTTGAGGCCCCCTCTACCTTCCCCTCCTACCATCAGGAATGAATTCCGGGATGGTGTAGAGAATGGACAGGTAATCACTGACTACAGGTGAAGAGAACACAGCAAAATCTCCTGAGGACTTGAGCTTTCAAAAACCTGAAACTAGGCAAGTCAGCAGCTTCCCAATTCCTCCCAAAACCCTGCAATGGCTTCCCCTTTGGGCCTCTTGGCCCTTACTGTTTCTTCACATGAATTCTAAGAAGGCACTGCCTCTGAGAAGACACATCCAGTCAGGGCACAGGACTTGGCTCCTGGAGCTCCTGGACAGGAGAGTGCAGTGCACAGCCTATTCAACTGTACATGACATCCTATTCTCAGTTCAGGTAAAATAAAACCCAATCTCCTCACTGTGAGCCACAGGCCCTTCCTTATCTGGCTTCTGTTCATGCCTTCATCTCCCTCCTTTCCTTTTCCTGCTCTGTTCTAGTCACAACGACTTCCTCTCAGTTCCTCCAACCCACCAAGCCTGTTCGCCACCAGCACCCCTTACCTAGGAGTGACACAAGCAACATTTCCCTCCCACTGTCTGCAGTGCACTCAAGCCCCCCACCCGTAGTACCCCAATTACCCAGGTCGTAGCGGACCACCTGGAAATACTTCCTGGCAGCAGTGTCTTCAATCTCCACCAGCAGCAGTAGGTTGTAGTTACCCTCAGTGTATACAGCCCAGGTTATGGAGCAGATGGCAACTGGAAGGGAAGGGGAGGTCCAGAGCAGCCCGAGCTCAGCCCTCTCCATCACCTCGTCCCTCTCTGAGACTGCCACCCCCTCTCATCCCTGTAACTCTCCACCTCTTCCCACTGCCTGTCTTTTCCTTCCTCGTGACCTCTCCCACCCTTCTCTGTTCTCCCATACCCTAGATCCCCACAACTACCCACGGCAGACCCATTTGGGACATGGATACCTTGTATCCTTTCGCACACTGACTGCTGTCTGGGCAGCCTCTGGAAAAAAACAAGGCCATCTGCGGAGCAGGGTAGTTCCATGTTCAGGCCCTTCCCATTCTCAGCCCAACAGGCATCCCACCATAGTAGAATGCCAGTGTCCCACCCACTTCCTCAGGTCTATGGATTTCAGGGGACAGGTCTCAGCCCCTGACCTTTCAGTCACTCACACCTAGCCTATCAGAGTATGTCTGTCTCTGGTCACAGTAATAGGTTCAGGACCAGGCAGGTAATTAAGAATTGGCCAATCAGAGTGAACCCTTAGGGCTAATGAGGAAGAGGGAGCTCTCATTCTCCTGAGTGACTCAAGCCATTGGGAGATCAAGTTCCTAGGATCATCTACCTGAAGATGAAGCTAAATCACAGGGCTCATAATATTAAACCCTTTTCCACATGGACCATGTCCCTAGCACTATTCTAAGACCTTTATGATGCCAACATATTTAATCTTTATATCAACACAGGGAAGCAAGTACTAGTAGTATTATTGGCCCAATTTTTCTGATTAAATGAGGCCAAAAAGAGAGGGAAAGTCACCTGTCCACACCACAGGTGACTTGGGTTGCAGTGTGGAGCAGTTTATCTCTAGACCTGTGCCATAATCACTATGCTATATTGTGATTATGACAATATACTCTGTGAGTCCCTGGATCCAGCCATGCCTGAAGTTGGCACTTCGTCTTTTCACTTATAAGCCCACAAATTATTTATGCCTAAATGTTTTTTGAATTGAACTTATGCCCTTTGAAACTAAACAAATAATACAAGATACATAATATACCCCAGGCACTATCCCTACAAATGCCTAAGTCCTAGGGCCAACCTCTAGCCTTGGACTCATTTTTCTATTTGTTTGTTGTTGTTTATTCTCACCAGAAGATACTTTACCAGTGATTTTTAGAGAGAGTGGAAGCAAGGGGAAGAGAGACAAAGAAACATTGATATGAAAGACTCCCACACATGCCCATACCAGGGCCAGGGATTGAGCCTGAAACCGAGGTACATGCCCTTGACCAGGAATTGAACCGGAGACCCCTCAGTACTTGGGCTGACACTCTATTTGCTGAGCCAAAATGGCTAGGCCATGGGACTCCTTCTGAAGAAACATAGTGAGGGGTTAGAGCCCAAGGTCAGACTTCTTGAAGGTGAGAGGAAATGGAGGAGTCTCTTGCCTGCCAGAGGCCCTCAACCTTACCTGTAATAGTCCCAAAGTAGACATATCCTTCGTGCTTCCCAATGGTGAGGGCCATGATGTATTCGGAGCCATTTCCATGAAAATGCACAGGGCACAGCTTCTTGATGCACTCGTTGGGCAGTACGCGAACCCAGTTCTCTGTAGTGGCCAGCATGGGGCCTCAGGCCCAGGCATTTGGACCTGGGCCCTGCATCCACATTTCCCTGGCCTTGATGAGCATGTTATCATCCTCTCCCCCTGGAGCAGCTGCTCAGTATTATTGGCCCTATGCTAAAGGTCCCTCAGTGTGGTAACTGAGGGACCTTTAGCATATGGTTCTAGCTGCCTTTGAGAAAATCCTCCTGACTCACATTTTGTCCCTGAGGTTCCAATTGGGCTTGACCTCACCCTTGCATTCCCTTGGCCAGAGCATTGGTTCTGAGCTGGGCTGTGACCAAGCAGAGCAAATCAGACAGTCTGAGTTTGCAACCACTAACAAAGAGCTGCTCTTTCCTGGGGCCCCTGTGGGTATAAAGTCTGCAGTTGCTGGGAGTCACCATGGCCATCACAAGAGGGGCCTGTCTCACAGCTACAGTGAGTTCCTAGATCCAACTATGCCTGAAATCAGCATGTTCCTGGTTTGTTTTCTATTTTATCTATGTAAGCTGAGAAAACACTCCCTTTTTTTTTGGCTTGAGCCCGTTTTAATTTGGTTCTTCCCACTGGCCAAGTGTCCTAAGTAAAAAAGGAAGAAAAATGAGCTGTTGAGAACATGCATTAACTAATGAAATATAGGGGACACCAATTTCCTGTGACCCTGTAAGTCCAAATGACTCTAAGTCTAAATGACATCTCTCATTTGAATTGGGGGGAAACCTAGAGTAACTAAGTGAGCTCCCATTTAAAACAAGGGTGGGGAATGTCCAGCCCTTGGGCCTCTGAAATCATTTGCTCTGGCCCTGCTACAGTATTAGGGGTGAGTTAATTGAATGTTTGACCAAATAGAGCAGGCTAATTTTAAAAAATATATTTTAAATTATATTTTTATTGATTTCAGAGAGGAAGGGGGAGAGAGAGAGAGACATAAATGATGAATCATTAATTAGCTGCCTCCTGGCCACCTCCTATTGGAGATTAAGCCTGCAGCTCAAACATGTGCCCTTGACTGGAAATGAACCTGCAACCCTTCAGTCTGCATGCTAGTGCTCTATCCACTGAGCCAAACCAGCTAGGACAGCAGGCTAATTGTGAAGTTGATAATTTTTATGGCATGTGAATGATGTTATAAATATCCAAATGGCCCGTGGCAGAATAAGTTCCCCACCCCTGATTTAAAGGATGAGGCTGAGTCAAAGTCTTTCCTTTTTCTCTCTGATCAGTCTCCTTCATAACTTTGCCTGCCTCTGTTTCTCTCTCTCTGTTTTTCTCTCTGACCCCTATGCCTCTCCCCATCTCCATACCCAATTCCTTTCCCTCCACTCTCAACTTCCCTCAGCTGACTCACACTTCCTGGGAAGGTCTGCATGAAGGCCCCATCCGAGCATAGAGAGAGTGGGAAAATGCCTTCCAGGATAGGCAGGGTGATTCAGGACCTTGGAGAGTCCCTCCAACACTCCCTCCTCCCCCATTGGCAATCCCAGCCCCGTTGCCACAGTGGATGGGTTCATTAAGGTGGCCCCTGGGGCTCCAACAGGCAGTCCCCTTGTTCAAGATGCCACAGACCCATAGGCATGTGGTCCAGCCCCAACCTTCTCACCGCTGCCATGGTTGTTCTCGTGGAGTAGGATATAGTTGCCTGTAAAATAGTAGACAAGCTGGTTCTGTCGAATGAAGAGGGTGCTCTCTGTGGCGATGGCATCATAGATGGTGGCAGTGAAGTTACCCTGAGGGCAGTAGAAGGAGCCTACCCAGCAACTGTCAATGCTCAACTGCAGAGAAGTACAGCCAGTGGTGAGTAGGTGGCCTTTGCCTTGGCCTCCACACCCTGTCTTGAGGGGGGAGGGGGATTCTGCTCTGACAACTGCTCCAGATGAACATATGCAGCTGCCTGCTCATTTTGCAGCAGCACCTTAGTGGCCAAACTTCTTCTTCAACATGGGTAAGGGAAGGAGGTGACCAGGCAGGTGCCTGGAACTTTGTGTGTTCTCTAAATTTAAACAGTGCACAGAGTGTTCAATGGCCCCTGAGTGTTGTACCCACATAGACCCAAAGGATCCAATGCTTGGCCCAAGGAACATACTTAATAATCCTATTCTGATTTGATTACAATTGACTGTCAGGCTAATACTTTCTGAACTAACTGACTGATCACTAACACTGTCAATATCACCAACAGTGGGAAAGCACTAGCAATGCAGGGTTCTCACCTAAATTTACTCAACCTTTTAGATTGGCAATACGTTGTGTTATAGACTAATTGTGTACCTTTCCCCAATTTATATGTTCAAGTGCTAAGCTCTCATGTGACTGTACTATATTGGAAGAGAGGACATTTAAGGAGATAATTAAGGTACAATAAGGTCATAAGGTGGGGCCCTAATCCTATTAGACTGGTTCTTATAAGAGGAAGGCACACCAGAGAACTCTCTCCACTCATACACACAGAGAAAAGACCAGGTGAGAATACTTTCTGCAAACCATGGAGAGAGGACTTATCAAAAACTAAATCTGCTGGCACGTTGATCTTGGACTTTCAGCCTCCAGACTATGAGAATATAAATTTCTATTGTTTAAGCCACCCAATCTTATTATGGCAGCCTAAGTCAACAAATACACATGGTAAGAGGAACAAGTGGATTTATTCTATGAAGAAGCAAGTGGCCAAATACTATAGGATAAAAGGCCTGGTTTCTTAAATTGCCTGATAAAAGGGGGGTGGTAGTGGACAGGGTTGGGGAGCAGACATATAGATGAGAAGGGCTTTAAGAGACTTAACAACCAAATGCAGTGTATTGATCCTGATTCAAACAAAGAAACTTTAAAAGACATTTTTAGATAATTGGGGAAAATTGACTATATTTCCCAGTCTTCCTTCCAGTTGTGTAAGATAGGAAAGGGACTCAAGATCTGGTTCTTGCGATTCCTGCTAAATGTTAAGATGTAGCACAATATTTTGCAGACTAGCTGTATACAGGATGAACTTGACAAGAACCTAACCAGATAAGTGTAGCCAACTGCTAAGGAGAAATTGAAATTTAATTGACCAAATCGTGTATATAAGCAATGGCTAAGGCCTCCCTTTAGGAAGACAGAGCTTTGGATTTGTATCCTTTACTTGGTACAAGCAAATAAAACTACCTTGCTACAACCACATCTTGTTCTTCAATAAACATGTCAAGCAGCAAAGTCCTTGAGTTAGTTAACAGTTGGGAACAGCCAATGGACTAATTCCTCACTAATGGAATGTAAGTGGAAGTGAAATTTGCTTAAAAGAAAAATGCTTGTGCTCTGCTTCTGCTCTTCCCCTTTCCCATTGGCTGGAATATGGACAGGGGCAGGACCCATCTTCCATCATACAGATGTGATCAGCACCTGGGTCCTAGGGGATGGTGAAGCAAGAAAAGGGAAGGAACTATGTAAGCTATTCTCTTTCTGTCAGGGTCTGTTTGTTATAGCATCTAAACCTAACCCACACATTGATGAGGAGAACAGCCCAGAAGGGGAAGTTCTATGAAATCCCAGGAGCAATCTGGGAGTGTGAAGTAAACAGGAAGAATGAAAGAAGAGGAGACAGTAGCATGGGAGAAATCCCCATGGTTAGAGAACGAGAATAAATGGGTATTTATTTTGGAGTGACAGAATTTTTTTAGAACTGGATAGAGATGGTGGTTGCATGATATGAATGTACTAAATGCCACTAAGTTGTTCACTTTGAAGTGGTTAATTTTATAATTTCACCATGATAAAATTTTTAAAGTCCTATATAATAAAAACCTAATATGCAAATTGACCAAATGGTGGAATGACTGACTGGTGGCTATGACATGCACTGACCACCAGAGGGCAGATGCTTAATGCAGGAGCTGCCCCTGGTGGTCATTGTGCTCCTACAGGGTAGCACTGCTCAGTCAGAAGCCAGGCAAATGCAGTGGCAGCGAGCAGGCAAGTGGTAAGGAGTGAGGGGGTCTGGGAAGTGGGCCTAAGCTAGCAGTTGGACAGCCCCTGAGGGGTTCCAGACTGTGAGAGGGCACAGACTGGGCTGAGGGACACACACAGACACACACATGCTCACACCAATGAACAAATTTCATGCACTGGGGCTCTAGTACAATTATAAGGATGTCTGAAGTTAAAACTGAACTCTTCATTCCTGTGACGTAAACCTCCTTCTTTGCCCTCCAAATCTCTTCAGCAGAATCCCCATCAACTACATATCCCCTGTGGGTGTCTTTGAAGCAGGAGTGAGAAAACAGGTCTATAAATTGAACAAATTCAATAAAGCAGGAATTTAGAGCCAGAGGGAACTAGAATGTTAATCTATATGGGCTTCTCAGACATCAAGGGTGAGGCTTTCAATTTGATGGAAAGAGGTTGAGGCAACCTTTTGGGGTTGCTACGGAGCACAGTTGTTATCTTGGCCACCAGGAACAACCAGCATCTATCCCCTCAACTTGTGGTAAAACTACCCCAATTACACTTTGGGGAGCCATTCTTTCTCTGCCTCGTCTCAGCTGCTCTCCTCATAAAGATGGAGATCATGATCTGCACTAAGCCAGCTGGCATATTCCATTATTTTGGGACACATGACCCAAACTGGGCCAATCAGAACCAAGGAGATACATTTCAGGATTTTTGAAAGGCTATTTTGGAAAGTGATGCTCCTGTTCTCCATCCGGGGAGTTGGAATCTGAGCCACTTTGAGGACAGACCTAATCCAGAAGAAATGGAGTAGAAGTCCTCTCCTGTGTCAAGCCAGGCCTGAAGCCTCCTCTGTGTGGGTTTTGCACCTACTAAATTCATTCCTTCGCTTAAACCAAACTGGGTTGGAACTCTGCCTACTGCTGTACCAACCCCAATGTGTTTCTCACTCACACCAAAAGGACCTTGCTTCAACACTCCTTCCGCATTCTGGGGATAATATAGTCACACAAAGCTGAATTAAAAGCCCTGGGGGTTAAATGTATATTGCAGTTCAGAGTTCTCAGTGTTTAGAAGGTAGTATGGCATATATTAGCATTCATATGTAAACCAGCAGGATCTGGGGCAGCACCCCATAAGCAAACACCTTAAGATTTCTGGAGGGCAAAATCTGAATATTAAGACTACATGGGATGCAAAAAGACTCAGTAGCCTTTGTTAGCTCAGGTCAGAGTTTCTTGACAAATGAATTTGAGCCCTAAATTTTTGCATTTCAGAATTACAAATGAGGAACCTACAAATAATAGTTTTCACTTACATAGTGCTCAATAGTGTCCAGCTAATATTAATTGATATCATCTTCACATTGATTCTATAAAGTAAATATAATTCCCATTTTACAGAAGGGAAATCTAAGGCCAGAGTGGGTGAGGTGACTTGCCCAAGGTCACATGGCTAGGAGATAGCAGAACCAGGATTTAAATCCAAGTTATCTGGCTGCAGAGTTATATGTCCTTCCTTGATGTCTGCCTCAAATGGGGATGGTAATGTCTTTGGGGATGCCCCCTCCAAAGCCCAAGGTTGCAACCCACTTGAGGAGCTGAGGCCCAGTACCCTTCCAAAGGTCCCAGCCCACTGCCTGCCTTGAACCTCTCACCTCCACAAGAAAAAAGTCCTTAAAGCTGGTGTCAGTCAGCAGAACTGACTTCTCCTCAGGAATTCCACCCAGGATGAGCACGGGTGTCTGGTCCACAGTGTACCACAGGGGCCTCGATGGGACATTCACAAAGTACCGGGGTATCAGATTGAAGAGCTGCCAGGGGAAGGGGCAGGATGACTGCTCAACACCCCCTACCCTCCTATAGCTCCAACTCACTTAGGGCAAATGCCAAAGTCTTCTCCCTGACCAAAGGCCCCACATAATTTGCCCCGCCACACACCTCTCTGACCTCACCCCCCTTACTCTCCCCCTGGCTCACTCTTTCCCAGATACATGGGCCTCCTGGTTCTCAGACTGCCTGAACATTCCCACTCAGAGCCTTTGTACTGGCTGTTCCCTCTGTACACAATGTTCTTCCCCTAGGATCCACATGATTCCCTCCCCTTCTCCTTCAAGGCTTTACTCAAATGTCAACCTTCTCAATTCTGTCTTTCTTCCTTTCTTTTTCATTAATCTTCACCAGAGGATATTTTTTCCATTAATTTTTAGAGAGAGTGGAAGGGAAGGAGGCAAGAGGGAGAGAAGAAGAAAGGAAAGGAGGGAGGGGGGAGGAGGGAGGAACTGCTGGACTGCAGGCCATTGGTGGTCCAAAAGGTTGGTGACTGCTGGTTTAAGGAAACCTTTGGAGCAGCAATCACCAACCAGTGGTCTACAAACCACTGGTGATCCATGAGGTCCGAAAGGTTGGCGACCGCTGCTCTAAGTGAAGGGTGCCACTTGTGTGGGGAGTAATCAGAGCCCTGGCCCACTGTCTTTAACCCACACCTTCTGCTGTGCCCACTGTCCAGGCCCCCTTACCTCATTTCCCACAATGAACTGAAGCCTGTTGCCTTGCTGTCTCTTCAAAAATCCATTGATGTTCACCTGAAACCTGGCAGCAGTGTGAGGCAGGCATAGGTGAGGGTATGGGTTCAAGGACTCCTGCTATAGCTCATAGCCACCTCCCCACCCATTAGTCTCCCTCCCATTGATCTCCTCCTGGTTTCTTTGGGAATCTGGAGATGAGGAAATCCCTCCCAGAATCCACCCCCTAACCTGGGTGTGGGGAAGGGCACCTTTTATTGGGGATGAAGGGCCCGAGGCCATTGCTGCTGACTTCCACATGCATGACCACACTGCCATTCTTGACGGGCATGGGAGTGTACCAGCTCATGACACACACCTCCTCTGCACTGCATTGCTCTCCTGGTAAGCAGGGGGCACTGATGTGACTGGGATCTCCCTACAACTTCCCATGTCCTGCTCTATACCATGAATCCCACTGGGGCCTCTGTGTAGCCCCATCTAGGCCATGAAACCTGCTGAAACCTCCCCCCATACCCACCTCTAGGTCACAGGCCTCACTGAGGATCCCCAAGAAACCCCACATTTCTACCAGGTCATGGACTCCTCTGATGACCCCACCTCCCCCTCCAAATCATGAACCCCTCCAGGGCCCCCAGAAATCCCCCACCCCTCCAAGCACCCCGCAGGCCCACCTTTGCTGCGGAAGGGGGCTGTCTCCATCTGGATCTGCAGCTGTTCTAACTTCCAGCGATTTAAGTTAACTGGGGACTGGAAGATGACCAGCACCACAGGCTTCAGCCCCGTTAGGTGGCCCTTGCGGACCAGAGCCTCGGAGGACTGAGGGCGAGATGGCCGCACAGGTGTGTCTTTAAGATAACCTCTGGGCCCTGTGCCTTGACCCCACCTTTAGTAGCCTGTTTTCCTAGGCTAGGTAGGAAGAACAGAATCTTCACCAGGGAAAGGTCAGAAAACCTGGTCTAGGTTTGGAGCTGGGATGGAGGACAGACCAGTATAGGAGATGGGGAGAGGGGCTAGAACTGTGGAGGCAGTTAGGAGGTCTTCCTGGAGGAGGTGACTCCAGGGACATGATCTTCAGATAGAATTTGAATGTAGGGAATACACAGAGAAGGGTAGCATGGGATAAGCAAAATCGTGATGGCTGGAATGAACCTGGCACCAGAAACCCAGGCATGTGCCATTGGCTAGAATTGAACCCAGGACCTTCAGTCTATTTCAAAGCCAAACCAGCTAGGGCCAAAGTTGGATTCTTACCTCACACCACATACAAAAATTAATTCCAAATGTTTTGAAGACCTAAATGTAAGAGTTAAAACTTAAAAACTCTTAGTAATTATTAATAGCTTCTTCCTCACTTAGGGATTCCCAGGCCCACTCTTGAGGTTTTCACTTTGTCCCCAGAAATGAGACTCTCTGACACTCTCCATAGTCAAAAGATAGCCAGGTTTTGGGGCTGGACCTGATGTAGAGATGGGATGGAACAGTGGACAGAAATGACTGGGGAAGAGGGTGAGGGGGCAGCCAGAATCCTGGCTGGGCTGAGAAGAGCAGGCAGGGCTTAAGGTGGAGATGGAAGGAGGAAAGAAGGGTACTCCAAGTGTATGAACAAGCATATGCAAAAGGTTGGGTGGATCCTCAGGAGAAGACTGCACTCAGGCCAGAATGGGCTTCGAGATCAGGGTGGACACTTAACAGTCTAATTCCCTTTGCACAGGCTTTTCTCTCTGCATGGATTATCCTTCATACATTTTTGTATGTATGTACTTATTGATCCCTCTCCTGATGGGCTAAATCCATTAAGAAAAACCTGTCTGTGTTGTTTATCACTGTATTCCCTCTCAATTGTAAGAGAATCTGACCCATAGTAAGTGTTGCATGAATGAATAAAGGTATTATTACCATACTTTTACAAGTAAGGAGAGATGGTTCATGGAGTAAAATTTGATGCCCAGGGTCACGCTCTAGAAGCTTGTTGCTAGCATTCACTGCACTCTTTCTATGAACCAGACACTGTGCCAACACATAGTTAATCGTTTTATGGAGTTGGCATGATCATTGCCTTACTCTTGTTAAGGGTGAGGAAACCTTGGTACAGAGAAGTTAAGTAACTTGCCTGAGATCACAGCTATTATGGTATAGGATCTGAACCCAGGCAGCCTGGCTTCAAGTGTTAACAATCATGCTATTCTTCCTCAAGTAAATGTTAATCAGTGGCAGATTCAAACCCAAGTCTACAGCCTCCAGAACTTCACTTCTAGACCACAACATTCCATTGTCTTCAAAAAGCTTACTTGAGCCAAAACAATCTTGAAAAAGAACAAAGTTTGAAGACTCAAGCTTCCCAATTTGAAAACTTACTACAAAGCTATAGTAATCAAGACCAGGTGATACCAGCATATGCATAGACATATAGAACAATGAAATAGTATTATACCCAAAAACAAACCCTTACATTTATGGTCAATTGATTTTTGCCAAGGGTGCCAAGACATTTCACTGGGGTAAGGAATGATATTTTCAACAAATGGTACTGGGATAATTAAGTATTTACATATCAAAGTTGGATTCTTTTTTATTATTTTATTTTATTTTTTAAAATAGATTTTTATTAATTTCAAAGAGGAAGAGAGAGGGGGAGAGAGATTGAAACATTAATGATGCAAGAGTCATTGATAGGCTGTCTCCTGCAACAACCCCTACTGGGGATCAAGCCCGAAACCCAGGCATGTGCCATTGGCTGGAATTGAACCCAGGACCTTCAGTCTATTTCAAAGCCAAACCAGCTAGGGCCAAAGTTGGATTCTTACCTCACACCACATACAAAAATTAATTCCAAATGTTTTGAAGACCTAAATGTAAGAGTTAAAACTTAAAAACTCTTAGTAAAAACCACAGGAGTAAATCTTCATGATCTTTGGTTAGGCAAAGCCTTCTTAGACAACACCAAAAGCACAAGCTACAATAACAAAAAAGATAAATTTGGCTTCATTGAAATTTAAAACTTTGTGCTATTTTATGCTATGTGAATTATATCTCAATAAACATAAAGCTTTTGTGCTTCAAAGGACACCATCAAAAAAGTGAAAAGACAGACTCATAAATACAGAACAGACTGACAGCTGTCAAAGGACAGGGGGTTGGGTAAGAAAGGTGAAAGGATTAAGCAACAACAACAACAATAAACCTCATAGACACAAACAACAGCATGGTGATTACCAAGAGGGAAAGGTGGGGATGTAAAAGAGAGTATAAAGGGGATACATGGTGACAGAAGGAGACTTGACTTGGGGTGGTGAACACATAATATAATATAGCAGATGTACACCTAAAATCTTTATAGTTTTATTAACCAATTAGTGGCCCGGTGCATGAAATTCGTGCACATTAAAAGGGAATTAATTAGAGGAAATACAGTGGTACCTCGAGATACGAGTGCCCTAACATATGAGATTTTTGAGATATGAGCCGTTGAGCGAGCGATTTTTGCTTTGAAATATGAGCAACATTTGAGATAGGAGTAATCGCGTGGATAGGCCAGCTGCACATCACCCACCAGTTTATCGCTACTCGAGGGTCTCATAGTTTCCCAGGCCTTGAGGTTACGGAACGAATTAAACTCGTATCTTGAGGTACCACTGTAATTTAATATTGCTATTTGCCCTTTCTCTATAATAGAAGTGCCAGAGAAGAAATAAAATTAGTAAAATGTGCATGAAAACCTCCCTTCTGTCAGAGTCTGGGGCACACCATAGGACCCAGAGTCAAATCCCTGCCCACCCACATGTGCCTCAAATTTGCATGAGACCCAGACCTGGCCACCTCTCTCCTCCCCACATTGGGCTAATTCCAGACCCAGCCAGTTCTACCCTTGTCAAGCCCTGCCAGGCAGGGGATGTAGCCTCAGATCCCCTGGCCCTGTGTCAGGCCGGGGGGGCATGGCCTGAGGTCTCCCATCAAGCCCTGCCAGGCAGGGGTGCACAGCCTCAGGTCCCCTGGTCCAGCACTGAGATGGGGGACACAGTCTCAGGTTCCACATCAAGCCCCATCGGCAGGGTGGCACAACCTCAGGTCTCCCGTCAAGCCCTGCTGGGCTCGGGGGAGGCACAGCCTGAGTTCCCCCAACCCAGCACTGGGGGTGCACCTTGAGGTCCCCTGTCAAGCCCAGCCAGGCAGGGGGTGCAGCCTCAGGTCCCCTGGTCCAGTGCTGAGGCAGGGGGCATAGCCTGAGGTCCCTCGTCAATCCCAACTGGGCAGGAAGTGCAGTCTGAGGCCCCCTGGCCTGGTGCTGGGGTGGGGAGCATGGCCTAAAGCCCCTTGTCAAGCCCCACCTGGTTGGGGACACGGCCTGAATCCCCCAGCCCAGCACTGGGGGTGCACCTTGAGGTCCCCTATCAAGCCCCGCTGGGTAGGTGGCACAGCCTGAAGTTTCCTATCAAGCCCAACCAGGCAGTGGGGTGCAGCTCAAGTCCCCTGGCCCTAGTGCTGGGGCAGGGGGGGGGGGAACAGCCTGAAGTCCCCTGTCAAGCCCCACCTGGTGGGGGGCGTGGCCTGAGGTCCCCCAGCCTGACACTGGGGTGGGGAGAGCAGCCTGAGAGCCCCTAGCCCAGCACCAGGATGGGAAGTTCACCTTGAGGTCCCCTGTCAAGCCCTGCTGGGTGCGGGGCACAGCCTGAGGTCCCCTGCTATGGGGGCGGGGGAGGGCTTAGCCTCAGCTCCCTGCTGATTGCTCATTAAGGCTCCTTATGGGAACTTGGCTTCAACTGTGAGTGCATCCATCTTTGTGACAGAGTGATGGTCAATTAACATATTCCCTCTTTATTAGATAGGATATCGTCCCAATAAATTAAATTAATAAAAAAAGAAAGTGTGCTGAGACCAGTTTGGCTCAGTGGATAGAGCATCAGCCTGTGGACTGAAAGGTCCTAGGTTCGATTCTGGTTGGGGGCATGTACCTTGCTTGCGGGCCCATCTCCACAGTGGGGCATGCAGGAGGCGGCTGATCGATGTCTCTCTCTCATCGATGTTTCTGACTTTCTATCTCTCTCTCCCTTCCTCTCTGTAAAATATCAATAAAATATATTTTTTTAAAAAGTGAAAAAACAACCAATGGACTGTGACAAAATATTTGCAAATCATACATCTGATAAGGAACTAGTATCAGAATATATTAAGAATTTATACAACACAACAATAAAAAGGCAAACCCAATTTTTAAATGAGCAAAAGATCTGAATGGACATTTCTCCAAAAGTAGATACATAGTCAATGAGTACATGAAAAGATGCTCAAAATCATTAGTTATGAGAGAAATGCAAATCAAAACCACAATGAGATACCATTTTACATACACTAGGATGGCTATCATAAAAAAGGTGGACAAAAACAATTGAGGATGAAGAGAAACAGGAACCCTCATAGATTGGAATGTAAAGTAGTACAGTTGCTTCAGAAAATAATCTGGCAGAACCAAGATGGAGGCATGAGGTATACACCTATACATGCTGCCTCTCACAACCACACCAAACTACAACTGAAAGACACAACTACTATCCCCCAGAACCATGGGAAAGCTGGTGGAGCGGAAGTTTGACAACTAGAAGGAAAGAAAAAAAGTGCACTGAGACCTGGTAGGACGTGCAGAGGCTCAGAAAGGCAGAGGGCAAATCGGGCTGGCATGTGCTGGTTTTTGTTTTGTTTTTTTCAATTGGGAGGGAGTTACAAGTTCCCAACTCTCTGAATCCCAGAGTCCTGGCAAGATTCTGGGGACCCAGACTCATACAGGGAGAAACTGGACTGTCTGCCATCGGGTCAGAAAAGGAGCTCTCTCGCAGAGTTGCGAGCAGGAATCATTGTTTACTGCACTGGGATACGGGGCATGAGACACAGGACACAGAGAGAGCTGAATTGTTTGCCACACCCTAGCGATTCCATGAGATCCCGCCCCACCCAACTGACAAACCCACTGAGCCGTGCTCAGTGGCTTTTGCATATGCATGGCCTTCCCTCTAGCAGCTTAACCTAACAAATTGCAATTGGGCCAGACAACTCCAAAACTTCCAAACTCCAAGCAAAAAGGAGAAATCTGCAGATCTTCCTATAGCTCCTGCTGGATGGCCTCAGACACTAGCTGACTTGCACTTCCTTGGAGATCCAGGAACCAGTGTACCTATAGGTCAGTGTGAGACGACACCAGATTTCAACTTCTCACATACATAAGTGACACACTCAAGAGGCAGACTTGGTGAGTACCAAAGCCCAAGTGAAGCAAGTCCTGCCCCATAGGGGTGTCTCCAGCATAGCAGTTCTTCCATTAATAGACACAGCCATTCCTCACAGTCAATTGGCCTGGAGGTCAATTCCTCCCAGTGTACCAATAGCAATCAAGGCTTAACTACAACAAGACTGTGTATCCAGCTCACAAAGGGGTGCACCAAGAGTGTCCACTTCAAGTGATTGGGGAGGCGGAGCTACTGGGCCATAAAGGACAACTAGCACACAAAGCCACTCCATCAACACAGGGAAGCAGCCAAAATGTGGAGACCAAGAAACATGTCATGAATGAAAGAAATGGAGGAAAGCAAACGACTGGACATAGAGTTCAAAACCACATTTATAAGGTTACTAAAGAATCTTCTACAAACCACTGAGAAACTTAGTGAGACCTCTAAGAAACTTAGTGAAACCTTCAGGGATCTTAGTGAGAATGCAAAAAAACCCCAAACAAACAGAAAAGGACCAATCAGAAATTAAGCATACACTGTCTGAAATAAAGAATAATATACAGAAATCCAACAGCAGACTAGAGGACTCTAAGAATCAAACCAAAGATCTGGAAGCAAACAACATCTAACCAGAATAACAAAAAGAAAAAGAGTCCAAAAGTGTGAAGATAGTGTAAGGAGCCTCTGGGCCAACTTCAAGAGTATCAACATCAGAATTATGGGGGTACTAGAAGAAGAGAGAGAGCAAGATACTGAAAACCTATTTAAAGAAATAATGACTGAAAACTTTCCCTACCTGGTGAAAGAAATGGACTTACAAGTCCAGGAAGCACACAGAACCCCAAAAAAAAGGAATCCAAAGAGGACCACACCAAGACACATCATAATTAAAATGCCAAGGCAAAAGACAAAGAAGAGAGCAGCAAGAGAAAAACAGTTACCTACCAGGGAGCACCCATACGACTGTCAGCTGATTTCTCAACAGAAACTATGCAGGCCAGACGGGAGTGGCAGGAAATATTCAAAGTGATGAAGAGCAAGGACCTATAACTAAGAGTGCTCTACCCAGCAAAGCTATCATTCAGAATTGAAGGTCAGATAAAGAGCTTCACAGACAAGAAAAAGCTAAAGGAATTCACCACCACCAAACTAGGATTATATGAAATGCTGAAGGGTATTCTTTAAGAGGAGGAGGAAGAAGAAAAAGGTAAAAATAAAAATTATGAACAACAAAGTGATAACAAATACATACCTATCAACAAGTGAATTTAAAAATCAAGTGAATAAAAAAATCCAATGAACAGAATAAACTGGTGAATATAATAGAATTAGGGGCATAGAAAGAATGGACTGACAATTCTCCGGGGGAAGGGAGTGTGAGGGGTGAGGGAAGAGACTGGACAAAAATCTTACATCTATGGATGAGGATCGTGCCAGGGGGTAAGGGTATGGGATGGGGGGTGGGGAATTAGGTGGAGGGGAGCTATGGGGAGGGGGGGGGACAAAAAGGAACTGTAATAAACTGAACAATAAAGATTTAATAAAAAAATAAAAATAATCTGCCAGTTCCTCAAAAGTGAAAGGGAGCCGAAACCGGTTTGGCTCAGTGGATAGAGTGTCGGCCTGGGGACTGAAAGGTCCCAGGTTCGATTCCGGTCAGGGGCATGTACAATGGTTGCAGGCACATCCCCAGTAGGGGGCGTGCAGGAGGTGGCTGATCGATGTCTCTCTCTCATCGATGTTTCTGGCTTTCTGTCCCTTTCCCTTCCTCTCTGTGAAAAATCAATAAAATATATTTTTAAAAAGTGAAAGGGAGTTAACATAAAACCAAGCAATTCCATTCCTAACCATATACGAAATAATTGCAAACATGTTTACATGTTTGCACAAAAATCTATACACAAATGTTCATAGCAGCATTATTCAGAACAGCCAAAAAAGTAGAAATAACCGAAATGTTTATATCTGGTTTGGCCCAGTGGATAGTGTCAGCCTGTGGACTGAAGGGTCCTGGGTTTGATTCCAGTCAAGGGCACATGCTGGGGTTGTAGGCTTGATCCTCAGTAGGGGGTGTGCTGGAGACAGCCCATCAATGATTCTCTTTCATCATTGATGCTTCTATCTCCCTCTCCTTTCCTCTCTGAGGTCAATAAAAATATATATTAAAAAAAACATGTTTACACAAAAATCTGTATACAAATGTTCATAGCAGCATTATTCGTAACAGCCAAAAAAGTGGAAATACCTCAAATGTTTATAAATTAATGGATTAAAAAAATGTAACATCTATACAGTTGAATATTATTCAGCCATAAAAAGGAAATACTGATAGATGCTATAACATGGATGAGCCTTGAAAATGTATGCTTAGTGGTTAGAGAGCTTCAGCCCTAGGACTGAAGGGCTGTGGGTTCAATTCCCAGTCAAGGGTTTGATTCCCTGTCAAGGTTCATGTACCTGGGTTACAGGTTGATCCAAGGCATACATAGGTGTCAACTAATGGATGTGTTTTTTTCACATGGATATTCCCTCTCTATTCCTCTCTCTCTCTCTGCCCCCTCTTCCCTCTCTCCCTTCCACTCTCTCTAAAAATTAATGGGGGAAAAAAATATCCTGCAGTGAGGATTGATAAAAACAAACAAACACGCTAAGTGAAAGAAGCCAGACATAAAAGGCTACATATTGTACTGCATGAAATGAGCAAAGTCATAGGGACAGAATGTAGATTAGTGGTCTTGAGAGTCTGGAGAGGTGGGGGTACAGGGTTTCTTTTTGAGATTATGAAAATGTTTTAGAATTAGTTGTGATGGTTGCACAAGTTTGTGAATACACTAAAATTATTGGCTTGTACATTTTAAATGAAAAATTTTATGGCAGGTGAATTATATCTTAACTTTTTAATTAAAAAATGCTTACTTGAGCACTTACTATGTGCTGGGTGGGGGCACTGGCAATTGTTGTGACTCCTTAAGGGCTCCCAGGGTTTGGTGGTGCCACTACCATGATAAAGCTAGATTAAGGGGAAACAGGTTCACACAGAATGAGCCCACTCCAGCTGCAAACACTCACCTCTCCTTTGCAGGAGTAGTTGATCTTCAGGTAGTAAGGGAAACCCAGGTATCTCTGCAAGGAGAGGTTGGGCAAATGTTCAGAGCCCAATCGGATGCACTTCCAGGACCTCTCCCATTCCCCTGACCCCAACCTCCTCACCTCCTCCGGGTCGAGAGGCGCGTCCACCAGAAGGCCAAACAAACTGTCCACTGTGTCCAGAGGCTCTTGCTCAAAGAAGCGGTCACTCCCATGGTTCTGGCCTACCGTCTCGAACTTGTTCAGGACAACCTGCCAGGTGCACTCCTGGTTATCCTCGACAGCCCACAGCCTCCACGGTGACAACAGCACCGCCGTCAGTGGCCACAGCGCCCACAGGGCTCGGAGTCTCGGCCACGAAGGGCCAGCAGGGTTCATCACGAGGCTGGAACCTGGAGAATGCGAGGGTGGACACCCGCTAGCAAGACTGCGCTCCGGGGCCGCCTTCTGAGACGCCACCTCTGTCCCTGCTTCGCTCAGCTCCTCCAGCCTGCTCCAGGCCTCGCCTCTAGAGGCTAGGACTTCTGGCCCCAACTCTGCTCTCGCTCTGACCTCCGCTTCTGCTTCAGACCTCGCGGATGCCCCAGGTCCTCATCTACTGGGAAGCGAGATCCCACCTCAGCTATTTCTCCGGGTCCCGCCCTTACCACCGCTCCTGGCCACGCCCCTGCTCCTGGCTTTGCTCCATCTCCTCCTCTCTGCCCGCAACCTTCTGACACCCTTGTTTTTCGCTCTCCACTTGCCCTGCATCCGGTCTCTGCGTCTCGCTTTGGCTGCGTCCCACCACTCCCGCTACCGCCCCGGTCTCGCACCTGTCCCTCGCCTCATCCCCACTTCTTGGCCCGCCTGCCCCCTTTCTCCTGGCTCGAATCTAGACTGCTTACGGGATCCTGTACCTAGCCCGCCCCTCTCCCGGTCTTGGACCTTCTCCACGCCCCGACCCGCCCCTTTCCTGTCCCCTGCCCTGTTTCTCACCCAGAGCTTGCTTCCCGGTTTGCTTTCGCTCCCTTTCCCCAGACCTGTCCCAGATCAAGGCTCTCTTTCCCCCGGTCCGGGACGAGCTGCCCTTCCCCAGCCTACGCCTTGCCCCGCCCACAGGCCCGCCCCCTCGCGTGGCCCCGCCCCTTCCCAGAGACTGACTGCCTTTCGCTCTCTCCTGGCGCTGCACCTTATCTTCGTTCCGTGGCGGGGCTAGCTCCTCCATCTTCACCTCGCCGAACCGCGGCACCTTTCCGTCCCGCCCGCTCTGCTCACCACCCTTCCCAGGCTCTGGATTGCAATGGGCGCCACGCCCGGCCTCTTCTCGCCCGCCCCTATTCGGCTCGCTGCTTCTCCGCATCTCCCCGCCCCGCGCGATCCCTCTCCTCCCTTTCCTTGCCTCTGCCTCTTCGCCTCCCCGTTCGCCCGCATCCCTTCCTAGGATGGCACCCGGCACCTCTCTTTTCTCCCCACCCCGAAGTACCAGTCACTTCGGTAAAACCGGCCAACCGTCCCTTGACCGCTCCAAGCCCGCTGGCTTTTGCCCGCACTTCCTCAACTGCCCTCTTCCTCCCGGGCGCGTGCTGGGCGGTCTCCACGGCAACACGCATCGAACAGGCTGGCGGCGCACGGGGACTGGCCAGCAGAGGGTGCTGGAGGCAAAGTTTGTGCTACCCTGCGCGTGCTTCTACCCAATCAGGCTTCTGGATTAAAAATGCTACACCTAAAAAAGTTTAGACTTCTGGTGGGAATTAATCTGACTGCAGTTTAACACTTTCCTCAACAAAACAGAACAGAGGCGGCCATCGTGGAGCGTTATTGTGGGAAGTCAATAAGGTGACACGTGAAAAGTGCCTGGCACAAGTAAATAAACATTCAGGCCCTGACTGGTTTGGCTCATCCGATAGAGCACCGGCCCGCGGACTGAAAGGTACCAGGTTTGATTAGTCAAAGGCGTGTACCTTCGTTGCAGGCACATCCTCAATAAGAGATGCACAGGAGGCAACTGATTGATGTTTCTCTCTCATAGATGTTTCTAACTCTCTATCCTTCTCCCTTCCTCTCTGTAAAAAATTAAAAAAAAAATATTTAGGTTAACAATTTCCATTTATATTCTGATGCCTAACAAGGATTCAGTCCATGACTTTTTTTTTAAAAAACCTCACCTGAGGATGTTTTATTATTATTATTACTAGAGGCCTGGTGCACAAAATTTATGCATGGGGGGGAGTGTCCCTCAGCCCAGCCTGCACGTTCTACAATCTGGGACCCCTTGAGGGATGTCCAACTGCCCATTTAGGCCCTATCCCACCAGGACTGCTGGCTCTCAACTGCTCACCTGCCTCTGTCTGATTGCCCCTAACCACTTCTGCCTGCCAGCCTGATCACCCCCTAACCACTCCACTGCCAGAGTCATTGACGCCTAACTACTCCCTGGCCGACTTGATGCCCCTAACTGCCCTCCCCTGCTGGCCTAGTCACCCCTAACTGTCCTTCACTGCTGGCTTGTTTCCCCTTAACTGCCCTGGCCCCCAAACTGCCCTCCCTACAGGTCTGGTCCCCCAACCCCAACTGCCCTCCCCTGCAGGCCTGGTCCCACCACAACTGCCCTTCCTGCTGGCCTGATCGCCCACAACTGCACTTCTCTGCAGATCTGCTCTTCCTCAACTGCCATCTGCTGGCCAGGTCACCCCTAACTGCCCTCCTCTGCCAGCCCTGTCACTGCTAACTGCCCTCCCTGCAGGCCTGCCCCCCCCCCGCCAACTGCCCTCCCTTGCTAGCCTGGACTACCCCAACTGCCCTCCTCTGCCAGCCTCATCATCCCCAACTGCCCACAACTGCCCTCCCTTGCTGGCCTGGACTACCCCAACTGCTCTCCTCTGCCAGCCATTTTGTGGTGGCCATTTTGTGTCCACATGGGGGCAGCCATCTTTGACCACATGGGGGCAGCCATCTTGTGTCTTGGCATGTCAGTCAATTTGCATATTACTCTTTTATTAGATAGGATTATTACTAGAGGCCCCATGCATGGGGTCCACCCACCCACCTCCAGTTGGGGTGGTAGGTGGTCAGGGGCCAGGAAGATGGTGGTTGTGCTGGGCACCTCTCCCGAACACCTGACTGATGGTCCAGGCCATGAACAGTTTTCCTCCTGATCACTCATCATTCAGGTTCCTGGTCTATGAAGGCTGGAGAGCATTTACTTACTTGGAATCAGAGATGCGGGGGAGTGCAGAGGGAGGGACCACCCCCTAATAACCTGCAGTTCATGTCATAGCCACTGGTCATTCTGGTCGTTCCGCTGTTCAGTCACTTAGCTTTTATATATATTTATATAAATTACTAGAGGCCTGATGCACGAAATTTGTGCACTGGGGCGGGGGTGTCCCTCAGCCCAGCCTGCACCCTCTCCAATCTGGGATCCTTTGAGGGATGTCCAACTGCCCGTTTAGATAGGGCCTAAATGGGCAGTTGGACATCCCTCTCACAATCCAGGACTGCTGGCTCCCAACTGCTCACCTGCCTGTCTTCTTGATTGCCCCTAACTGCTTCTGCATGCCAGCCTGATCACCCCCTAACTACTCCCCTGCCAGCCTGATTGATGCCTAACTTCTCCCCTGCCAGCCTGTTTGCTCCTAACTGCCTCCTCTGCAGGCCTGGTCATCCTAATTGCCCTCCCCTGAAAGCCCAGTCACCCCCAACTTCCCTCTGCTGCCAGCCTGGTCCCTCCCAACTGCCCTCCCCTGCTGGCCATCTTGTGACAGCCATCTTTTGTCCACATGGGGGCAGCCATCTTGTGTGTTGGAATGATGATCAATGTGAATATTACTCTTTTATTAGATAGGATAGAGGCCTGGTGCATAGGTGGGAGCCAGCTGGTTTGCCCTGAAGGGTGTCTTGGATCAGGATGGGGGTTCCCTTGGGGCATGAGGCAGCCTGGGCAAGAGGCCTATAATGATTTGCAGGCTGCCCATGTCCCCTGCTGACCCAAGTAGAAGCCCTGGGATCTGGGATTTATCTTCTATAATTGAAACTTTATAGCCTTGAGTGGAGGCCTGGGCCCACCAGGGTGTGTGGAAAAGCTTGGCTTCCTCCATCACCAGGGAAAACCAAGCCTCCCTCCTGCTTGCTCTGTGGCTGCAGCCATCTTAGTTGGGTTAATTTGCATACTCACTCCTGATTGGTTGGTGGGCATGGCTGGTGGGTGTAGCAGAGTGATGGTTAATTTGCATATTACTCTTTTATTCAATTGGATTATTGATTTGAGAGAGAGGAGACATCCATATTAGAAAGAACCATGGGTTGGTTGCCTCCCTTATACGATCTCACTGGGAGCGAATCCAAAACCTAGGTATGTGCCTTTACTGGGAATTGAACCTGCAACACTTTTGATGTATGGAAGACACTCCAATCAACTGAGCCACCAGGCAGACCATTACTTCTTGATGAACTGCAGAGCTGACTTTATGCTAAATGTAGTTTTCCAACTTAGCGTGTATTAGACTTGCTGGAAGAACTTGTTCAAACAGGTTGTTGGGATCCACCTCCTGAGTTTTTGATTCAGTAAGTCTAAGGTTGTTACAGAAGACTGGAGAAAAACCAAGCAATGCTTAGAGAAAGGGGAGTTACATTTTATTATAATTACTAGAGGCCTGGTGCACTGGGGAGGTGGGAAAGGGGAGGGTGGCCCGCAGCCCAGCCTGCACCCTGTCCAATCTGGAACCCCTCTCACAACCTAGGACTTCTGGCTCCTAACCTCTCGCCTGCCTATCGACCTGATCACTCCCTAACCACTCCCCTGCCAGCCTGATCAACACCTAACTATTCCCCTGCCGGCCTGGTACCCCTGCAGCTCCCCTTCCTTCACTGCAGGCCCAGTCGCCCTCAACTGCCCTCCCCTGCCAGTCCATTCACCCCTAAACCACCCTCCCCTGCCAACCTGATTACCCCCAACTGCCTTCCCCTGTTGGCCTAGTTACCCTTAACTGCCCTCCCCTGCTGGCCTGATCGTCCACAACTGCCCTCCCCTGCCAGCCATCTTGTTGTGGCCATCTTATAACTACAGGGGGGCGGCCATCTTGTGTGAGGGTGTGACAGTAAATTTGCATATTACCTCTTTATTTTATCGAATGTGCAGGTCCAGAAAAATGTGTCTTTCAAATTCTGAGCCCGCAACATGGAGGAAACTTTCCCTATTTATACTTTTTTTCAGCTCTTTATCTTCTAAATTTGAAACAAGACTTCAGGACCTTCTGAGAAAGAAGGCCTGCGTGCTGGGAAGGGGCCGTGAGACTGTATCTTGAGGCCTGGCCTGGCGCCAGCACTGACAACTCTGTCTGAGGCATAGTTTATGGCCCCTCTGGAATGGGAGTAGTCTAATTTTCCTTATTATTTAAACAAGCAAACGTTTACAGAAGCCAAAATAGCAGGGTTAAAATTTCAAAAGCAGTTATTATATAAGATGGAGGTTATTATGCTACAAGGTGGGGTCTGAAAATGTGTACTTCTAGCAAGTTTCCAGGTGTGGAAGCAGGAAAATACAATTTCCTCTCACCTCTCTAAGGTCTTCTAGCTGGACTTATGGTTAGGTTAATATGAGACAGATTAGGAAAAAAATATCACAAGTTTATTTCAGATGCACATACAAGGGTGCCATAAAACAGCAGACCCAAAGAGGCTTGGAGCAGTTGAGGTTTATATGCTATTCTGGAGCTACGGAGAGGTAGGTGGTGGGGGTAGGGTGTGGTTTGCCACTTCTAAAGCAGGAAGGCAATTCACATGGACATAGAAAAGCAGGTGTTCTATAAGTAAATGTTTGCTGAGCCTTGTTTAACAATGGGACACAGATAGGACTCTGGTCAATTAAGTCTTTCCAGGTGCCCCCCTGCTATCACACCTGGTTCCTATTGAATTATAGTTATCTATGACAGATAGCTCCCCTGAGGAGCAGGTCCTCTATCTCTTGTTAAAAGTAACCAGCTTAAAATAATCAGCATCTCCAAAGGGGTGTTTTTTAGTAGTCAACTTTGGCCCCTCCCAGGTGGTGCTGATACTGATGGTTTGGGACCACACACCTTGGGAACCAGTGTTCTACAACCTTTCACGACTCCCTGGAACTTCGGGGAAACCTCCCAAGTTGGTTTTCAGAAACCTGCCTGTTGGCCTTCCTATCGAGCTCTTCTCTTTTCTCCCTACAGATGTACATAGCCACAGCCTAGTTAAACAGAGCAACTTGAATTCCTGGGTGAGGCATGCTCTTTCTCCAGACTGTAGCATCTTCTGAAACACTTTTCTCCACTTTGTCGGTGACTGAACACTTTCCTTCCCTGAGGTCTGGTGATACATGGGAGTCCCTATCTCTCCCCCGACCACACTGGAACATGACCATTTGGGAATCGGTCTTTGTTTCCCACAAAATCACAGACTTCAGGGTGTCAGGGTCTAAGGCTTTCTGTCACTGTTGTTCCCAACCCTGTCCAATACAGAATAGTTGTTCTAAGTAAATGAACAGTTGATGGATGTGTAGGCTCCCTCCCTAGCCCACCCTCCGACCAGGGAAGAATGACTTCATCTGAGAGAGGAAACTCAGCAACTGTGTACCTGAGCCCTTCTGGATTCCTGAGCAGAATCGGAGAGACTGGTGTCTTCTCATGGTATCCCAGCTCAGAGAACTCAGCCTAAGGATATTTATATTTTGTATCAGCCCCATGGTGGTTGGGGGGGGGGGGTGCCTCTGTTAGACCTTGATACAAAGGTACATCCTGCAACATCCTTTATGCCAGAAACTGCCAACCACCCACATGTCCATTAAGGAGATGTTGGAATAATTTATGGGATGTGTGTCCTAGAGGAGGCACTGTACAAATTAGAAAGGATGTAAGATCTACTTGGGTGTCTCTGGGATGACCTATGAATTACACTGGGTTGGTGCAGAAATGAGAATATTAGAAAAAGTGTATAAAATTATACACAACATATAAAAAAGCAAAGTGCAGAAATGATGATTAGCTAACATTTTAGTGAATACCAGACACTCTTCTAAGAGTTTAACAGATATTAAATTGCTTAATTCTCTAACAAGCCCATGAGGTAGGTGCCATTATCCTCCCATTTTACAGATTGGCAAACTCAAGCACAAGGAGGCGAAACCACCTGCCCTGATTTGGAGTGATATAGTTCTGATTTTTATCTAGGGACTCTGCCTCCAAAATCTGTAATGGTAACCACCTCGCCACACTAGGCACCATTTGTGTAGAGTGAAAGACATTGTCACATATGCATATTGCTGGTATTTATCTAAGAAATCAGTCAACACCACCTGAGTGCTGGAGAAAGATTGACTTTCCACTGTACATTCTTTTGTACCTTTTGAATTTTTAGCATGCACCTTTTTAAAAAATATTTTTTATTGATTTCAGAGAGGAAGGGAAAGGGGGAATAGAAATAGAAATATCAATGATGAGAATCATTGACCTGCTGCCTCCTGCACGCCCCCTACTGGGGGTGGAGCCTGCAACCTGGGCATGTGCCCTTGACTGGAATTGAACAGAGGACCCTTCAGACACAGGACTCTTCAGTCCGCAGGCCGAAGCTCTACCCACTGAGCAAACCAGCTAGGGCGGCATGCACCGTTTTTTAAAATGTCTTCAACTGAACAGGGTCTGGTTTCTTTTTCAAGAAGGGGAGAAACAACTGCCTCCCCACCCCCAGCCTGCTGCTGACTTTAGCACGGTGAGGAGACAGAAGACTGTGGGGCTGAGAAAGAGCTCGTCAGCAGGTGTTTCTGAACTCCCATGGGTCAAGGTGACCAATCAAAACCTTGCTCAAGCCCTGACCAATTTGGCTCAGCGGATAGAGCATTGGTCTGCGGACTGAAGCGTTCCAGGTCCGATTCCGGTCAAGAGCATGTACCCTAGTTGCAGGCACATCCCCAGTAGGGGGTGTGTGGGAGGCAGCTGATCGATATTTCTCTCTCATTGATGTTTCTAACTCTCTGTCCCTCTCCCTCCCTCTCTGTGGAAAATCAATAAAATATATTTTTAAAAAATAAAATAAAATAAAAAACCTTGCTCAAACCCATTTTGCACTTCCTGTGTGACCTTGGACAAATTATTTGACCTCTCTGGGCCTCCTTTCCTCAACTATAAAATGTAGTGAGAATGTACCTAACAGTTGATAAGAGGAGTAAACAAATTATTATGTATCAAGGGCTTGAAGCAGTGCCTAGCTCATAGTAAATCCTTTATGTGTTTTCTATTACTATTATTAAAACAATCTAGTGTGCCTTTTTTTTTTATTGATTTTTTACAGAGAGGAAGGGAGAGGGATAGAAAGTCAGAAACATCGGTGAGAGAGAGACATCGATCAGCTGCCTCCTGCACGCCCCACACCGGAGATGTGCCCGCAAACAAGGTACATGCCCCCGACCGGAATCGAACCTGGGACCTTTCAGTCCGCAGGCCGACGCTCTATCCACTGAGCCAAACCGGTTCCGGCTCTAGTGTGCCTTTTTAGCATGGTTTGACAATGTTGACTTCTTCCTTCATAAAATACTCTCATTCTCTTACCAATACCCCCCATCCTCCTGGTTTTCCTATTCCTCTCTGGAACTACTTCCCTGTCTTCTTTGTAAGCTCTTCTCTCTAGTATGAGGACATTGGTTGAAGGGACACTTCTCACCATATGAGACATTTACTTAGAAAAAGAAGCCTCCTTTTGGCATATTTAGCCTTGAACTTCAGACCCTATTTGTGTCCACTCAGCCAGCCAGGCATCCCTTATGTAGGTCCCAACCTACATAATTGTACATGATGACCTTGGCTGATTTGTTAATCAATATCCATCCATCCTCCCACTCTTCTGCCTTTCTAATGGAAGCCCACTTTCATTCAAGTACTCACCAGCCTCCAAACTGAAACCTTACCCCCAGCCTCAGTTCTGGGGAACAAGGGGAATCCTGAAGAATCTAAACTAATCCTGAATTCCTCAGGCCAATGATTGGCTCAGGATGGGCATGTGAGGCTATTCTGGCCAATGAGATTAAAAAGGAAGTGTGCTGGAGGCTTCAGGAAAACATTTTCTTGCTTCCAGAGACAGCATGGAAAAAGATGCCTCTCTCTTCTTAGATTAAAAATGATCACATCTGGTTGTGATGCCTGGACCTGCAGCAGCCACTTTGGGGCGATAAGGGGAGTCTATGTGGGAGCCAAACATTCAGCTGAGGGTGGCAGAGCAGAGAGGGAACCTGGGGTCCAAGACCCTCCGGGAGCTGTCACTGTATCTTGTCTAAACCTCCCCCCCAACACTGGTGATGTGCAATATACACTCATCTCATTGTTTCACCTCGTGCCAGTCTGGATTTTGTTACCCGCTGCCCAAATCTTTCCTTTCTGATATAAAATATAAATATCCTTAGGCTGAATTCTCAAGGCTGGTCTTCTCTTCACTCCTACCTCATGGCCTTGGTTCCCGAATATGTCTCCAGCCTCAACACTCTGAGCCCCAGCCCCGGGGGCTCTGTGGCCTGCTGATATCCTCTCCTGGGTGTCTTTAACCCCTCATGCTCACCATGTTGCAAACTAGCCTCAGCATCTTCCCTCAAATCCGTTCTTTCTCCAAGGCCCCCATCTCAAGTGCAGCTGACCATCCCTTGCACCTTTCCATGGCCTTGTTCCCCACCCCAAGTCTATAAGGTCTGTGGCCTATCCAGCTGGCCTTCTGAGCATCCCTCCACCTGAACCCCCTCCTGTTGGCCCTGTGCAGCCCCATGATCTTCTGCTTTGTTTCCACCATAGCCTTCCCTGGACACCCACTCTGTCTCCCCCTCTTATCTACATCCACAGAAAAGCTGGGGGATTTCCTAAGGCACAAACCTAACCATGACCCTGTTCTGGAAGAAACCTTGCCATGATTCTCTCCTGTCCTCAAGAAAGCAGCTGTTTCCCAAGCTGATCATTTAAAAACACCTAACAGGGGCCCATGTCAACCACGCCACTATCCTTCCCCCATTCACTCCACACTCGTCCCTGAAGCTGATGTCTAACATGCTTTCCTACCTCCAAGCCTTTGCATACATGGTTCCTTCTGTCTGGAATGCCCTTCCCATTTGTCTACTATCAAGGCCTGGCTCAGATACCCATCCTTTCACCTTCATAGGGCTTGGGAGAGGCAACAGCTCAGTAGATGGGCCTCAGTGAGTGCTATTGCTGATGTTTCATTTGTCGGGGGGGCGGGGGGAGGAGATAAAATCTATTACTTCCTAGCTCTGTGTCTAAAACAAGGAACCTCCCCTCCCCTGCCTCAGTTTCCTCACCTGTGGAGAGGGGATAATATTTTCTCATGTAGATTGCCCAGAACAGGGCCTGGCCAAAGCATCACAGAATAACATGGCAGGCTCTATGAAGTCATCTTGTGAAGCACTATTACTATTACTGCCATTTTGCAGATGAGGGACTGAGAAGCACAAGGGAAGTGACTGCCCGAGGAGATGGGCAGTATGCAACTGAGTTGGGATTTGAGCCCAAGCAGGCCAAAGTTCACAGAATATGCACTTAGTGCTCCACAAACGGGGACAGCTGTTACAGCAGTGCCATGGCTAAGAACAGGGCCTTCTGGGCCATTCGGATCCAGACTGGGACCCTGTTCCTGCTGAGGAGACGCTAGGACCCAGGCCTACCCCAGGGCTCTCTGCATGGGTCTTGTTCCCTGGAGACACCTGAGGAAAATCAGTTACACCTTCTTCCCTTGACTACTACTCCTATTTCAGGGGTGAGCTCAGTTGTCCCTTCCTCCAGGAAGTCCTCCCTGACCTTCTAAGTTGTATTGGGTGCATTTATGTTTTCTCCATCACACTGCTGACCACTCTGCCTCTGCTATTAAAGTCCGCCAGTTCTGGGCTCCCCGTGTGGGGATGTCTGTCTCTGTTACTAGACTGTGAGCCCCAGGAGAACAGGGCCCAGGTACATCACTAGCAATACTCAACATAGAAGAGTTTGGGATGAATTAATATACAGGGTGGGGAAAAAGTAGGTTTACAGTTGTGAGTACACGAAAGTTTATTCTTTTTTTTAAAAAATATATTTTATTGATTTTTTACAGAGAGGGAGAGGGATAGAGAGTTAGAAACATCATTGAGAGACATCGATCAGCCGCCTCCTGCACGCCCCCTACTGGGGATGTGCCTGCAACCAGGATACATGCCCTTGACCGGAATCGAACCCGGGACCCCTCAGTCCGCAGGCCGACGCTCTGTCCACTGAGCCAAACCGGTCTCGGCGAAAGTTTATTCTTGTATTATTTATTAAATATTGTATTACTTTCCATATGAACAACTTAAACCTACTTTTGCCTCACCCTGTGTTCTTTCCACGATAAAGAAATGAAAGCTCAGAAAGGACTGTCACTTGCCCAAGGTGTAGTGATCGATCTAGTGCCCGAAATGATAGCGCCCAGAGCCTGGTAGAACTGTAGATGGTGAGTTGCTGAGAGAAGCAGATGGAGTAAAAGGGTAGGAAAAAAAGAGACGTTGAGAGGGAAAGACAGAGAGGGTGAGAAAACCAAAGAGGCACTGAGTGTGGGGGAGATGAGGGAAGGAGCCAGGAGAACACAGCAACGCAGGTGCTTGGGAGCCCAGGACAGTCCAACAAAGGATGGACAGCCGTGGCAGTGCTCTCATGAGCACGGGCACGTGCCCACGATGGTCCGTATGTCAGTTCCAGTCTCACGGTCCCTCAGCCGCAGGCTAGGTCCATCCAGCCTCAAGGTGCCTGCCCCAGCTACCTGGGGATGGAGGCATAGTTGGTGTGGGAGCTGCTGGTGAGTTGCTGGTGTGGTTCTGACTGGGAACCCAGAATGTCCACCTGATCGTCCTCATCCTCATGGAAGCCGGCAGAGCGACGACTGGGCAGCAGGATGAGCTCTGTGAGGCCATGGAGGTCAGACACATGCCGGACAGTCTGTAGCACCAAAACCATGGCGATCAGACCCAGGAAGAGGTAGGCTGCAAAGACGGCAGAGGGGTCATGGGTGAACTCAGAACCTGGCAGGCCTCAGGAGCTACTGGACCCCGAGGGTGGGGCTGTGACCCTCAACTTACCCCTGAGACAGGCTAGGTTCCCCTCATATCCTTCACAACAAGGCTGTGCCCTGGGTCCTGAGCCAGCCACCCTACTCACCTGTGACCAGCACCTTGTAGAGGGCCCGGTAGGGCTGGCCGGGGGCTTCACCGGGCACATAGTCACCCAAGCCAATGGTGGACAAAGAGATGAAGCAGAAGTAGAAGGCATCCAAGAAGCTCCAGGCCTCCTCGAGGTGGGCAAAGATTGCAGCGGGCACCAGGAAGCAGATGGTCACCACGATCCCCAGCAGAACCACCAGGTGCCAGCGGGCCAGCCGCCGGGAGTCCCAGCCCCAGCGCATGCTCAGCCAGGACAAGGGTGCATGGGTCAGCAGCAGTGACAGGCGCTGGGCTGAGGCAGTCAGTAGCAACATGGTGACCGGCACGCCCAGGAGTGCAAAGACAATGGAAAAGGCCTTGCCCGCATCAGTCAGTGGTGTCGTGTACCCATAGCCTGTGGAAATAACAGGGAAATCCTTCTTGAGGTCTCTGGCCATCCTAAGCCAAGACCTCATGTTACCCTTGAACTTGCCCCCCACTCTTTCATTTCTGGTTATCCTTGACTTCCTTACCACTCACACCCACTTTCTGTCAGTGAATCCCATTGTCTCAAATTTCAAATAGATCCCAAGTCCATCCACTTCACCCCACTCCACCTCCATGTCTACCCCGTACTCTCCTCCCTGGCCTCCCTCCTCCACCTCCATTTTTGCCCCCACAGTCTGTACCCCCACCCCCCCCCACAGCCAGAGGGGCATTGTGAACACCAGTGTTAAGTCATGTCCCTCCCCTGCTCAGAGCCTCCCAGTGGCTCCATCCCACTCAGGAGGAAGGACAGAGTCCTCACCATGACCCTGAAGCCCCACACAAACCAGCAGGGACATATGCTCCCACCTCAGGGCATTTGCACTGTCTGCTCTTTCTCTGTGGAACACCCTTCCTTCAGGTGCCCTTCCTCTCCAGGTCTTTGTTCAAACATCACCTTCTCAGTGAGGCCTTCCCTGACCACCTTTATTTTTTTGTTGTAATTCTCACCTGAGGATATTTTCCCATTGATTTATTTAGAGAGAGTGGAAGGGAGGGGGAAAGATACAGAAAGAGACATATCCATTGGTTGCCTACTGGGGCTGGTGATGGAGAGTTAGCAACCGAGGTACCTGCCTTTGATTGGAATGGAACCCTTCAATCTGTGGGTCAATGCTCTATCTACTGAGTCAAACCGACTAGGTCTGACCACCTTATTTTATTTGAAATATATTTTATTGATTTTTTACAGAGTGGAAGGGAGAGGGATAGAGAGCCAGAAACATCGATGAGAGAGACATCGATCAGCCACCTCCTGCACACCTCCCACTGAGGATGTGCCCACAGCCAAGGTACATGCCCTTGACTGGAATCAAACCTGAAATCTGCCGAGACTGGTTTGGCTCAGTGGATAGAGCGTCAGCCTGCGGACTGAAGGGTCCCAGGTTCGATTCCGGTCGGGGGCATGTACCTTGCTTACGGGCACAACTCCAGTAGGGGACGTGCAGAAGGCGGCTGATGGATGTCTCTCTCTCATCGATGTTTCTGACTTTGTATCCTTTTCCCTTTCTATCTGTAAAAAGTCAATAAAATATATTTTAAAAAAGACAAAAAACAAAAACCTGAAACCTTTCAGTCCATAGGCTGGAAGCTCCATCCACTGAGTCAAACCAGTTTCGGCTGACTATCTTATTTTAAATTGTTACACCTTCTCACCCAACTTTTTGGTTTGTTTTCATAGCACTTAACACTGTCTAGCAAACTATATAATTTACTTATTTGGCTACTCTCTGTCTTCCCCATTTGGGTGCCATCTCAGGAGGGCAGGGGCTTCTGTTTTCTTTGTTCAGTGCTATAGTCCTGGTATCTAGCACAGAGTGGGCACTCAGCCAATAATTGAAATAATAATTGAAGAGTGCAGGTTCAAGTCTGGCTCCCTCTACTCTAAAATGGGTGTGATACCACTCCAGTGACCTCCTGGAGGGCCATGAGAACACAGAACCACAGGACCGTGGGTATGAGTTCTGCAAACAGAAACATAATACAGGGGAATTCAGGTATAGGTGAGACTGGCTCATTGTGGCAATGTATAATTTAAAATATCCTCCCCAAAACCAGTTTGGCTCAGTGGCTAGAGCGTCAGCCTGCGGACTGAAAGGTCCCAGGTTCGATTCCGGCCAAGGGCAAGTACCTTGGTTTTGGGCACATCCCCAGTAGGGGGTGTGTAGGAGGCAGCTGATTGATGTTTCTAGCTCTCTATCCCTCTCCCTTCCTCTCTATAAAAAAATCAATAAAATATATTTTAAAAAATAATAAATAAAATATCCTTATTTCCCAAATAAAGCAAACCAAAAGTCAGAGATATGATGGGAGTGGTAAGGGGCCATAATGTTGAAGTAAAATGTTTTTAGCCCAAAAGACTGCAGATCGAGCCCTGTGATCAAATATAACATGTGGAATTGTGCAGATGAACACATCTCCCATACAAAGGGATCTGATTTTTATATACTCAAAAAATTGAGAACAAGGGCTGGAAGAGATTCCTGTACACCCATGCTCATAGCAGCATTCTTCACAGCCAAGTGTCCATCGATGGATGAATGAGTAAATAAAATGTAAATATATAATGGAATAGTATTCAGCCTTATGAAGGCAGGAAATTCTTTTTTTTTAAATATATATATTTTATTGATTTTTTAGAGAGGAAGGGAGAGGAATAGAAAGTCAGAAACATCGATGATCAGCTGCCTCTTGCATGCCCCCCACTGGGGATGTGCCCGCAACCAAGGTACATGCCCTTGACTGGAATCGAACATGGGACCTTTCAGTCTGCAGGCCGATGCTCTATCCACTGAGCCAAACCGGTTTTGGCAAGGCAGGAAATTCTGAAACATGCTATAACATGGATGAGGACATTATGCTAAATGAGAAAAAGCTAGTCAAAGAAAGACAAATACTGTATGATTCCACTTATATGAAGTATTTAGAGTAGTCAAAATCATAGAGACACAAGTAGAACGGTGGTTGCCAGGAGCTGGGGAGAAGGCATATGGGGAGTTGATGTTTACTAAAGGTAGAGTTTCAGTTTTGCGGGATGAAAATTGTTCTGGAGGTGAATGGTGGTAACGATTGCACAACAATGTAAAATGTACCTAATATCCCTGAAGTGTACACTTAAAAATGGTAAAGATGGTAAATTTTATGTTTATTTTACCATAATAAAAATTTGGGAAAAAATAAAAAAGACATCTGGCTTTCGCTGCACACATGGTCACGTGGAACCAAGACATTCCTTTTTTAATGGGTTTTTCCATTAAAACCTTTGTGGAATAATTTCTGACCAATAAGGCATGCAAGAAAGAAGCAAACAAGTTCCAAGAAGTGTCCTTAAGGAGAGGGAGGTGCCACCCTAGCTAGTTGCTCAGTGGTTAGTGTCAGCCATGGACCGAAGGGTTTCAGGCTTGATTCTGGTCAAGGGTGCATGTGTGGAAGGCAATCGGTCAATGTTTCTCTCTCTCTGGCTCTTTCCCTTCCTGCCTCAGGGTGAGGATTAACAACAAAAAAAGAAAACACACATACACACACAAAACATCCACAAAAGAGCGGGGGATGCCTTCCTTCTTCTTCCTTCCTGCTGGCTGGAATGCTGACAGAAAGGCAGGAGCTGAGTGGTCACCATGACGTGACCTTGGGATGGAAACCCTGCCCCGAGAGTTATGAGGCCTTCTGACCATGCAGCATCATTCCGGAAATAAATGTCAACTTTATTTACGCAACTATTACTTGAGGTTTCTCATTCATGGCTCCAATTCTCATTAATACAAAGGTTTTAATGGAGAAACCAGCAGTCAGCTGAAAGGACAGGTTTGCAAATAACCTAAGTGAGTCTCAACTTGCTACCTCAAAGAGCAAAGTTCAGATCAGTTTTTTGCCATTTATTCCCTACATGGCCTTGGTCAAGTGACTTTCCTCAGAGTCCTGGAAAATGGGCTCATAAAAAATGTCTTCCAGCAGCGAGGCAAGATGGCGAACAAGGAGAAGAAGGAGAGCACCTTGGACCTATTCAAGTACATCGACAAGATGATCCGGGTGAAGTTTCAGGGAGGCCGTGAAGCCAGTGGAATCCTGAAAGGGTGTGACCCACTCTCAACCTGTGCTTGATGGCACCATCGAATACATGAGAGACCCTGATGACCAGTACCAGCTTACAGACACCCGACAGCTGGGCCTGGTGGTGTGCAGGGGCGCGTCAGTGGTGCTCATCTGCCTGCGGGATGGCTTGGAGGCCATTCCCCACCCCTTCATCCAGCAGCAAGAGGCCTGGCAGGGAGGGAGGGCACAGACAAGGATGCCATCAG
Organism: Lasiurus cinereus; assembly: GCA_011751065.1. NCBI lineage: Eukaryota > Metazoa > Chordata > Mammalia > Chiroptera > Vespertilionidae > Lasiurus > Lasiurus cinereus. The sequence goes on from JAAGEH010000370.1 coordinate 2,702,611, forward strand.
ACCTGGAGCTGTCCCTCCTGCCTTAAATGCTGCCTCTGTTTCGTATAGGTTATTTTTTTCTTAATAAAATTGCAAATCTCTCTCTCTCAAAAAAAAAAAAAAATGTCTTCCACCTTACCAGGGTGGATTGCATAGCATCTAGGAAGACTTAAAAAGAGTTGCAGGCATGCTCACTTCCAGGTTGCTGACCCCTCCATCCCTGGCCTCAACTGGAGCAAGGCTGCTGGATCAATTCCAGGCCCCAGGCCTTTCTCAGAGGGCTTAGGCCTGACAAGACCAGAGGTGCTGTGGAAGAAGTCTCTCTGAAAGGCATTTGGCTTTTCATTTCTCAGACACATTCAGAGGCCCAGGCTTTCCCACCAATAACAATGAAAACTGAGGCACAGAAAACCTGTTATCCTCAGCCCTTCACTCTGACAGACTTGCTCCTGACCAAACTTTAGTTAGGGTCCTCTTGACTAGGCTGTTTTAGCAAGAACCCTGTCAGTTTAGGGAGAATTCCTTCACTCTTGATATCTGATCACATTCCTTATTCTCCACCTTTGAGAGCTGAGGTCTTGGCATTTTGCAACAATCCCATTAAGCCAGTAAACAAGAATCCTCTGTCTCTTAATACTTTCCTGTTACTGCTATCTCCACCTATCTTTGTTATGCAGAATTGAGTTCATTCTCTCCCTTATTGCAACAACTTACCATTTTTAACAAGTGTCTGAGTGATTTTTCATTTCAGTATACACACATCACTCCTCTTCATAGAGGCTTAAGAGGTAGTGCAGTGTATTGGTTAAGAGTATGGGACTCGGAGGCCTGATCACCTTGGTTCAAATTTCTACTCTAGACCTTCCTAGTTGTGTGACCTCAGACAAGTTGGCCAACTTCTCTGGGCCTCAGTTTCTATTGCTAAAAAAACAGGGCCAGACTCAGCCCATGTGACTCAGTGGTTGAGGATCTACTCATAAACCAGGAGGTCTGGGTTCAATTTCACTTGGGGCAGGTGCCTGGGTTGCAGGCTCGGTCCCCTACCAAGGGACTGTGTGGGAGGTGGCCAGTTGGTGATTCTCTCTCATCATTGATGTCTTTCTCTTTCCCACTCCCTCCCTCTCTCTGAAATCAATAAAAATAGTGTATTTTTTTTAAAATAGGACCACTAATGGTACCTGCTTTATAAGGCTATTGTGCTGATTGAATTAAAGCCCCTATGTGGCAACTCCTCTACCAGGTTTTGTTGTTGCTATGAAGTGGGGAGTGTTATTATTCCCATTTTACAGATGTGGGAGGACACTGAGGCTGAAAGCTGAGCAGTGGGCTGAGCAGAAATCCAAACCCAGGCTGTGCAAGCCTTGAGTTTGGCTTCTTCTGAGTTTTGGCCATCTGTCCTTCTTGGATCAGCAAGATAGCCCGGAGGAGATGGGGCGTGACTTCTTGGTCCTTAGCAGACAAGAGTTTGGACTCTTTCTGACCAAAGGAATCCAGAGGCCTGGGATGCAGAGAGGATCTGGGAGGAGGTTGATGGAGACACTCATGTGACCCAGTGAAGCCCAGGAGCAGGTCAGGCAGGTCCAGCCAGTGGAACAGAGTGTAAGAGGAGCATCCAGCCTTGCTGACCATGGTCTTGGTTTGCTGGTCCACATGATGGAGCACCAAAGGCAAAGGCCACCTGCTACTGCAGGCAGGCAGGAGTTAGGAGTCTGCTAGGCCAGCCCCCCTCTCCCATCACCCCGAGACAAAATACCAAGCAAAGAGAGGAAGAGGGAGGTTTGGGGAGGGGATGTGAAAGGACCAGCAGAGCCTTGACAACAGGGATTTCCCAGGTCTGCAAGTGCTGAGGTGGGAAGGAATTCCGGGGTAGGGCTAGGGAGAGGGGTTGGTCCCACCTGAGGAGGTTGGTTTCTGGTTTGAAATGGATCCTCGGTCCAGAGGAAAGGTGACAGGCCCCAGTGGGGGCATTTTCTGGATTACAAATGGGACTGAGCGGGGATTCCTCAGACGGAGGGGGATTATGAGCCCGAAGATGCCTGAGGGGACAGGATGAAGGTAGACAATGCTAAGGGGATGATGGGACAAGGTAGGTATCTCAGGTCCAAGGGTGGAAAGTGGTAATGGTTTTGACTGGACATGGAAGGGCTCTAGGGTCCAGGGGGCCTGGAGCATCCTTGTTGGAGTGGAGAATTTCAGGCCCAAAGCAGGCTGTGGCAGTGTTGTTAGAATAAACAGGAAGTTCCCAGCCGTGGGTCTAGAGATTGGGTGTTTCCTAGAGCCTAGGAGATTCCCTTTCTTGGGAAATCCAGGTTGAACAGGGGTAGCAGGTGCAGAAAGCAGAGTTTCTGGGCTGGTGCCGTGTGTGTGGTGGGGATTCTGCTCTCAATGACAGTGTGTGTGTGGAGGGCACTGGGGTCCCTGATAGAAGGTTCTGGAGCTTTTGCTGAGTGTCAAGGGTTCAGAGAGTAATGAGTCTCCACTAAGGGTCCTCGGGTTCAAAGAGGCCCCTTATGAGGAAACCCTGGTTTGGAAAACAGTAGGGGTTTTGCTGGAGCCAGTTTTGAGGTTGGAGGGGAGGGAGTCCTGGCTGGGAGCTTCTGGGGGATAATCTAGCTCCCTCCACAGTGGTTCCTCTCATACATCCATAGCTAGGGGCTGCTAAAATGGAACTCCTGGTCCAGAGAAAACCAGTGTCTCTATTGGGAGAAAACTCTGCATGGAGGGCTCTCCAATACAAGGGAGATGTCAAAATGGGGTGGGGTATGTGGAGAGGGAGTCAGGGCTTACCTGCTGGGGAGTATGAGTGTGAGGGAAGGCAGGGATCCTTTCAGGGTAAAGGTCCAGATCCAGAGGAGGGGCCCTCTCAGAGGGAGGTCCCAGGTCCTGGCTGAGGGATCTGTACTGGCAGTAAGGTCCCTCGTGATGGCAACCTGAGGGGGTCTGGAGATTCAGGGTTCTCTCTGGGCACCAGAGTCAGGAGAAGATTGGGGCAGGGCTTCCCAAAAGGCTCCAGGAAAGAGTTTGAGGGGATGGCATTTCGAGACCAGAAAGAAGGGCAGGAGCCTTTGGAGTCCAGAGAGGGTGAGGGCCTCAGGCTCAGGGTCCAGGTCCTCGCTGGAGGTTTCTGAGTGTGGTCCTAGGCCCCGAGGGGCCTGAAAGGGCCATGTCTCCAAGGGGTAAGGCAGAGGGACAATGTCCCGGATGCTCCGTGGCAGGTACTGAGTACAGCCCTCATCCTGGAGAACCGGGAGAGGCTTGGGTGGGGTCTTCCCGAGGGGGGGCAGATCCCACGACTGTGCACCCCAGATTCTCTCCGAGGGGTTTTGAGGGGATCCTAGGTCCAGAACGGGCTGGAGTGATCCGCTGGGACAAGGTTATCTCCTGAGGGCTCCCGAGTGCCCCGGGGGGTGGGTTCTCGCTGGTTTGGGGGTTGGGGCGGCGCTCACCTACCCACGGTGGTGACCAGTGTGCTGGCAAAGAAGAGAGCAGAGGCAAAGTCCCAGGCGGGGTCCGAGGCGTTGGCGGGCGCCGAAGCGTTGGCGAGCGCGGCGCGCCCCAGCCGGCCGGCCGCCAGCACTCGCTCCACGAAGGCGTCCAGAGCCGGGGCGGCCAGACACGGGCTGCGCCGCAGCAGCTGCTCCCGCAGCGTCGCCAGCTCGGCGCGGAGCTGAGCCTCGTGCGGCCCCTCCAGCCGCGCCACCAGCAGCGCGCCCAGCCCCAGGTACGCGGCGTAGGCGGCCAGGGCGCCCGCCAGCAGCGCGCCCCGCCGCATGGCACTTCCCCGCTCCCACCGCGCCCGGCTGCCCGGCTGCCCGGCTCCCACCGCGCCCCGCCGCCCCGCTGACGTGGCCCCTGCCTCCTGATGGCAGGGCGCCCAGCTTTAGTTCCGGGAGCTCCAAGTACGGCCTCCAGCTCCCCAAAGAGGAACCAGAGGAGAAGGGGAGGGGCGGAGAGGGAGGCGAAGCGCCCCGCCTCCGGGAAACTGAGGCACGCCCCACCGCCAGGTGTTAACACCGAGAGGGTGGAGCTCAGCACGCCAGGCCCCAGGAGACTAACAGGCTGGAGACAGTGGGGCCTTCTGCCCTTCCTTCCTTCCTTCCCTCTCTGCGTCCCGGGGCTCCGGGTTTCTTTGGTCAGAAAGAGTCCGAACTCTCTTTTCTGCTAAGGACCGAGAAGTCGCGCCCCATCTCCTCCGGGCCATCTTGCTGGTGGGCTACAAAGCTTGTGCTTTCCATCAGGGTGCATGGCTGAGGGGACAAGGGCACAAACTGGCATCCAGCCCTCGTTCCAGTCGCCAAGTCGTGCGCTCTGGAGTGGGGTTGCGTCCACCGGTGGGGAGGCCTAAGTCACCACGAAGGACACCACAGGGGCAGGTGTTCTCGTGCCCTTACAGACAGACTCGGGATATTTACCTCTTTGGCAAATCTTTGCTCAGGGCCCACTCTGTGCCTGGCCCTTTGCTGAGTGATCCTGGGGAAAGCAGTAACCAAGACAGTTCTGAACCTGCCTTCAGAGGGCTTCTAGCACTACAACAGAGTGACAGTCCAAAAAGAAGCACAGGCAGAGTGACCAAGGCTGGGATGGAGGATACCCAGAGGACAGTGTGGCTCAGAGGAGGCGACTACCTCAGCTTTTGAAAAATCTAGAGCTTCTGGAGGAAAGAAATATCTGAAGTGAGAGAGGAAGGATGGACAGGAAAGATCCAGGGACTCTTTTCCCAGCAGAATCACAGATCCACACCTTCACTGGAGGTGGGATCTTTTCTTCCCTGCTCCCTCTGTACATTTCTCCACATCCCCCTCTCTCACGGCTTTACGGAGGGCAGCCCTGGATCCCGACCACATCTGGCTGGCAGATGAGTGGGGCTCGGGGACCAATTCAGACACACCCAAATGGCTCTGTTTATAAAACTGTGGCAGCTCTTGGGAAAGAACCCAACTTTGGGGCTTAGAACTCACAGGAAGCGACACCTGATAATACAACAGCAACGTAGGGGTCAAGTGATCAAAGGCTTCAATAGGTCAGGCCCTATGGACCCATGAGCTTGTATCTCAACCCCTCCTCTATTATTCATTAAACAGATGAGAAATTTTAGGCTTAACAATTGAGTAGCTGCAAAACTGGTAAGGTGTGACCATGTGAACATAAGGTAACACAAAGCTAAAACACTTGCTTACTGATAAAAGTATTCAGAGGGTGAGAAAACAGTGATGGAGCCCAAAGGACGATGCTAAACCAGAGGTTCAGAAGAAGAATGGGGACACCGCACAAAGAAAGCCCGCAACTAAGGCAGCACTCAAAACTGAGAGACTAGAACAGTCCTCAAGGTCCCCAGAAAAGGCCAGGGAGGAAAGGGAAAGCCACAGTGACTTGGTCACTTGCTGACATTCTTCCGGAGTGCTATCATTGCCCGGAAGTCACTTCTACCATCTTGGCCTGAGATAAGTGGAGGAAAGCGTGGGACAGAAAATAGGAGGCTGGAGGGGAGAGAAAGGGGGAGGCCGAGGGAGGTGCATGGCGATGCTGAAAGACAAAGAGAGGAGAGCTTAATTCTCCGGGCTTGCAAGTGTGCCTGTGTGGGCTGTGAGTTGCTGGGGCGTGTGAACTGTTTTTGGAGGACTGGGAAAACAGGTCGCAACGCACAGCATTTTCTGGGAAAATATGTAAAGATATATCCCAAGACCAACATCTTGGTTCTTACCACCTAACTTGTTGGGCATCCTTTTCTCACTCTAAACATTCACTTTAATGCCTAAGATCTGCCAAAATTGTAAAGGGCAGAGCCCGCACCACTCGGCTTAGCTCCTGGGGAGTACAAATGGACTTCTTCTTCGCTACGCCACACCTTTCCCCGGTTCCTGCGTGCTCTCGGCGACCCACATCGGGCGTCTGTCCGTGGAGAACTCCATTTCCCATCCGCCTCTTCGCTCGACGCCTACATTTCCCATCGTGCAGGACGCCGTCTACTCCTCGGATTCGGTCCCCGCCCCGCCTCCCTGCCGCTCCGGTCCGGACTCTCGGCTGACGTCACGTGCCTCTAGCCCGCCCCTTGTACCCACAGCGGACGCGGCCAGGCTTCCACGAGGGGGCGTGGCCTCTGAACGACCGTGCCGCCCATTGGCTATCGCGTCGCCAGTGGGATGTGGCTACGGGAGCCGGGCGGGCATCTTTCGAACCGCGGCTGGGGCGGCGGCGGAAGCAGCGAAGGATGCATCCAGCTGGCTCGGCGGCGGCGGCGGGGACTCCCCGGCAGCGTAAGTGGCGTACGTGGCCCGCCGAGGTGCTGAGGCGGGCGGGTGTGGCGGGGTGTGGCGGGGTGTGGCGGGGCCGCCGCGGCGGTTGGCGAGGTCGCTGCAGGTCGAAGGTCAGGGCGTCAGGGATCTGGAGCTTCGAGGTGTGCACCGCACCAGGATGCCAGCTCCGGGTAGGGGCGCTTTGGGGTCGATTTTCCCCCCTTAGGGTATTATTCTGAAAGAAAACAACTTTGGTAGGATATTGTCTGATGAGCAGAAAAGCCCGACTTTCATTGATTTTGCAGTGAGCCGTCAGCCTGCCCCTTCCCCCCCTTCGTAGCCACGGGCTGTGCCTTAGGACAGGGTTCGTAGCCCTCCGCGAGTGAAGAGAGCCGTGGTTATCCCTTATTTAGATTTGAACCTATGTCTATTTGGCTGTTAACCTCTTTTTTCCATCTTTGTGGATTTGAATGTCTGATCTCCGGGAATGTGCGTGCATCTCATTTATTCATTCAACATATCCTGCCTCAGCTCCCCTGTGCCCAGCCCTGTGCTGGAATGTGGGTACCTGGTAGTGACCAGTATAGCACTGGTCATTAACTCTTGTTTGTTTCTGAGTTTGATGGAAAGACAGTCACTAAACTCAGAAACAGTCAAGGCAGCCACATAATTTGGGGACTAATTAGAGCCATAAAGGGATGTGGATAGGCCTTGAGAGGGCCTCTCTGTTGAGGCAGACAGTGTGATGCACTCATTCCTCCCTTCAACCATCAATAAGGTGCCTGGCTGGTCCTCTGGTAGGTTATGCTGGAAATACAGCGGTGCCTAACAGGTTCCTGTCCTCGTGGAGCTGCCAGTACAGAGCAGAAGACGGCAGCAGGCTTGAGTGATGGACTTTGTGATGAAAGCAGCAGCACAGGCTGACGGGTTAGAGCCTGGGAGAGGGAAGCACAATCAGAGTGATTATGGCTGGGATGGAGGTGTTGTGGTTGCCCAGATGAGGCTTGTGACCAGTGAAGTTTCCTGGAAGAGGTACATCTCATTAGCCCAGAGCAGGGGATTCGTAGTGAGGGAAAAGCATTGGAGGCCTGTGCGGAGTAACCAAGGAGACAAATGAATTGTGATAAGTGCTCAGAAGGGAAAGGAGAATCGCTGGATATTATGAGAAAGAACAAGGTGGGGCTAGAGTTTATATTGAGGAATGGAAAGGTCTCTGAGAAGGAAACATTTGAGCTGAGGCCTGAAGGTGTTCCAAAACGATGGATGTTCAAAAGCCTATGGGGGCCCTGGCTGATGTGGCTTGGTTGAGCGTTGTCCCAGGCACCCAGAGGTCACTGGTTCAATTCCTAGTCAGGGTGTGTGCTCGATCCCCAGTATGGAGTTTGCAGGAGACAGCCGATGGATGTTTCTCTCATCGATGTTTCTTTCTTTCCCTCTCCCTAACCAAGAAAAAATATATTTTTTTAAAAAGCCTCTGGGGACTAGGAGATTGGCAGGTCAAGGTCTGAGAGGAAGCCATTGTGACTGAGATGCAATGAGCCCCAAGGTGGGGTAAGGTAGTAAAAGAGGGTGGTTAGCAGGGCTGGGTCCTGCAGGGCCTCATAGGCATTAGAATTTTATTCTAAACACAATGGGCCCTGATTTTAGGCAGAAGAGAGGAAATGTTCTCTTTTGCACTTAAAAAGATGTCTCTGGCTGCCCTCGGGAGAGAAGGCTGGGGAGAGAAGGCTGGTGCGGCTAAGAATCCATAGGAAGGGGGGGGGGACATTTAAATCAGGTGCAAGATGACATAGTCTGAGAGGGGAGGGTAACGTTGAGACATCGTGGTCAAGCATTAGCGATTGATTGGTTGGATGCCAGACAGAAGGGGAATCAAGGGTTTGGAGACTGAGGTTAGGGCCCAGAGGCCATTGCCAAGATGTGGCCTACCAGGGTCTGGCTACAGGAGAAAATGGTGGCCAGAGACAGAGCCCAGAACCTAAAACTATGAAAGCTGTGAGTGTGAGATTGCCCTAGGTGAGGGCAGAAGACAGGGCAAGAGTGGAGAATTGGGTCACACATTCTAGGGGGCTGGATAAGTCACTGATTGAGAGAGACAGATCCGGATACCATCAGCTCTATGAAGGCAGGGGTTTTTGTCCTTTTGATCATTGCCATCTGCACCATAGCTTAACACATAGGGGTGCTAAGTAGGTATTTGTGGGCCTCAGAAAGAAAAGAGAAAAAGACAGGTACAGTGTCTCAGGAGCCAAGAGTTGGAGGTTGGCATTTGAGGCAATACATCTAGTGCTGTGAGGACTTGAATTAGATGAGAGCAGAATAATGGACTCGACTTGGTGGTGCAGAGAGCCTTTAGAAGCCCGGGGGAGCAGGACCCCAAATGCCACTGGCTGAGGGGGTGACAAGGAGGGAAGACTGGCTCACACCAAAGCTTTCAGGAAGCTTCTTTTCCGACGAAACAAATGGCGATGACGCCGGTGCTGCGGGAGGGCCCGGAGGCCCCGGGGGCCCCGGAATAGGAGGTCGCAGTGGCTTCCGTGGAGGATTTGGTAGCGGCATCCGGGGCCGGGGTCACGGCCGGGGTCGGGGCTGGGGCCGAGGCCGAGGCCGCGGAGCTCGTGGAGGCAAGGCCGAGGACAAGGAGTGGATCCCTGTCACCAAGCTGGGCCGCCTAGTCAAGGACATGAAGATCAAATCCCTAGAAGAAATCTATCTATTCTCCTTGCCCATCAAGGAATCTGAGATCATTGACTTTTTCTTGGGGGCATCCCTCAAGGATGAAGTGTTAAAGATCATGCCTGTGCAAAAGCAGACACGTGCTGGCCAGAGGACGCGGTTCAAGGCATTTGTGGCCATTGGGGACTACAATGGACATGTTGGTCTGGGTGTTAAGTGCTCAAAGGAAGTAGTCACTGCCATCCGTGGAGCCATTATCCTGGCCAAGCTCTCTATTGTGCCCGTGCGGCGAGGCTACTGGGGAAACAAGATTGGCAAGCCCCACACGGTTCCTTGCAATGACTGGCTGCTGTGGCTCTGTACTGGTGCGTCTCATCCCTGCCCCCAGGGGTACAGGCATTGTCTCAGCTCCTGTGCCTAAGAAGTTGCTGATGATGGCTGGTATTGATGACTGCTACACCTCGGCCAGGGGCTGCACTGCCACCCTGGGCAACTTTGCCAAGGCCACCTTTGATGCCATCTCTAAGACCTTAAGCTATCTCACCCCGGATCTCTGGAAAGAGACTGTGTTCACCAAGTCTCCCTATCAGGAATTCACTGACCATCTTGTAAAGACCCACACCAGGTTTCTGTGCAGAGGACCCAAGCTCCAGCTGTGGCCACCACATAATTTTATACAAGAAAAATAAAGTGATTTAAGCCTGCTAAAAAAACAAACAAAAAAAAGCTTTCAGGAAGTGGCTCTTCAGGCCATAAATGAGAGAGGAAAAAGAGAAGTGGAACTTGAGGACAAGTGGGACAGAACCACTGCTGCATTCTTTGGGACTGAGGACACCTGGGTCAGTTTTTCAGCTACACATAATTGCGATGGAGAACAGAGGGGCTTGTAATTGACAATAGGTGCCAGGCCACGGGCTGAGGAGTCTATGAGTGTCACTTCACCTTGGACTATTAACCCATTCTACAGAGGAGAGAATTGAGGCACAGAGAAAGGCACAATGCAGATGACTTGCCTCCTACCCCATCCATTGTAATCCTACCATCCTGTTTCCTGTGCCCACAATGGTGCCTTGCATATGGAAGGAGCTCAATGAATATTGGCTGCCACAGCATTGCTTATTGCTTAGGAGTAGGAGCCTTGGAGCCAGAGTGCTGGGTTCAGATTGGTCATCTCCATATTCCTATCTCCTTTCTCTTACCCCACCCAATGAAGCACACCTCCAGCAAGTTCTGGCCCTCCCACCTGCCTCCAAAATCTATCCAGAAGCAGCCCAGGCCCTTTCCCTCAGTCTCCACTCTCCATCCTGGTCTCCCACCTGGACCATCAATAAATTCCGCCCCCATTTTCTCTACCTATTGCCAACATGAAGCCAGAGAGACCTTTTAAAAACTTGAACCCTGGCTCTGCCTCATATTATCTGTTTGACTTTGGGCAGGGGCCTGAGCCTCTTTGGGGCTTGCTTTTCCCATCTGTAAAATGGGGGTGCTAATAGCATCAACACAAATAAGTTGTTGTGAGGATTAAATGAGTTAATTCATAGTGTTTAGAACATGGCCTGATATGTGATTAGTTCTCAGTTGGAGTTGAATTATTGTAATATTTATTGAGCACCCTAGATTGGACTCCTGCTCTTCCCTCACTTTGGCCCTTTACAAAAGTGATTTAGCTTGTTACTCGAGGCCTCGAGTTCCAGATCTGTAAAATGGGATAGCTATTGATTCACTCAGTAGGTTTTTGTCAAGTGCTGTGTACAGGATTCAGCCATGAACAAGACAAAGATTGCCACTTTGGGGACTCATGCTTTTGTGGACAACGGGCAAAAAAAAGTAAAACACTTAGTATCCCAGCTGGTGCCGAGTTCTGTGAATATAAATGAAGCAGGGAAGGGGAAATGCCATCTACGGAGGTGCAGTTGTATACAGGATAGTGGGGAAAGGTCCCATTGAGCCATGAGGACATGTGGGGAAAGAGCATTCAGCAAGAAGAACAGCCAGTGCAGCAGCCCTGAGCTGTGAGTATGCCTGATCTGCTCACTGAAAGCCCATGTGGCGGAGCTAAACGAGTGAGGGGGAAACATGAAGAGGGACAGGGACAGAGAACTTGTTTGTAAAAAGCTTAGTACACATTCTGTGCATAGTAGCTAGCAACATCATCATCCTTGTTATTTGGATGGATGGATGGTTGGATAGATGGATGGATGGATGGCAAGCAGAGCCTGCCCGCACTTAACTGGCTGACCCATCTAACATGAAAACCAGTGCTCCACTGGAGCAGGGTGGGAGAAGGTGCACCCACAGAATGAATGAGGCATCCCTCTCTCTCCCCCTGCAGCCTCAAAGCGGAGGATCCCTGTGTCCCATCTGGGCATGAATGACCCCCACCAGCTTTTTGATGACACAAGTTCGGCTCAGAGCCAGGGCTATGGAACCCAGCGGGGACCCAGTGGCCTGGGTTACCCTACAGCTTCTGCCTCGCCCCAGGCAGCCTTCCTAGCTGATCCTGTGTCCAACATGGCCATGGCCTATGGGAGCAGCCTAGCCGCACAGGGCAAGGAGCTGGTGGATAAGAATGTGAGTGGGTTGGGCTGGTGGGAGTGGGGGAAAGGCTGGGGCCATGAGTCCAGGGCTTCAGGAAGAACTCTGTCTCCCCAGATTGACCGCTTCATCCCTGTCACCAAGCTCAAGTATTACTTCGCTGTGGACACCCTGTATGTGGGCAAAAAGCTGGGCCTGCTCTTCTTCCCCTACCTACACCAGGTCAGAGCACCGCCTACTGAAGTGGCCATCCACTGTCAGAGGGAAAGACAGCCTCTGGGCAGGGGGCAGTGGGTGGGGGTTGAGTCAGAGTCTGGGGCCTGCATGAGGGGCAAGGTGGGTGATTCGCCTTAAGGGAGGGCCTGTAAGCAGGGTAGAGGAGCCCAGCTCTGGGGTTCTGTCTGCTCCCCCACTGTCCCTACAGGACTGGGAGGTGCAGTACCAGCAGGACACGCCAGTGGCCCCCCGCTTTGATGTCAACGCTCCGGATCTCTACATTCCAGGTTTCACCCTATCCACCACTGCCCTACACCTTTCTCCCTCTGGGTGGGCATATCTAGGGCAGAGGTTTAGGTACCTGGAGGCCCAGATGGTCCTTCTCTGACGTGTGTCTGTGTGTCTGCTTCCCATAGCTATGGCTTTTATCACCTATGTCTTGGTGGCTGGCCTGGCACTGGGAACGCAGGATAGGTAAGAGAGAACTCAGGTGGGTAGGGTGGCCTGGGCTTTGGAGGGCTGAGGGCAGTTGGGAGAATCTCTTGGTTCCCTCTCTCAGAATAGCCCCACTGTGCTCTCTAGGTGCCACCCTCAGGGTCACCCTCCCTGTGCAGGGTTATTCTCCAAATCCATCCTTCTTGGCTGCCATCACCAGATCTAGTCTCATCCTCTCCCACTCCTAACCAGCTGCCCTGACCCTACACCCCCCTGTACCCTGACTCTAGCAGCAGCCAGGAAGGTCTTATCTGAGAGGCAGGCCTGACTACATCCCAATCTGCTCAGAAGTTGTCCATAGCTCCCCAGGCCCCAGACCAAGCCCCAGCTTCTTGGCCCTGCACTGCCCTTCACAAGGCCCTTTTCTGCCCCACCTCGCTCTGCTGTGCTACTCTGGTCCTCTCCATCCTCCATCAGGCCTAGCACTGCCATCCCAGGGCCTTTACACATCTAGTTTCCTTTGTTCAGAAGCATGTTCCTCCCCCACATTATCACCTGCTGAGCATCTGCTCACTCAGGGTGTCTCCACTCCAATATCACTTCCCTGAGGAAGTCTTCCCACCACCCCAGGCTGGGTCTAGCCTCCACCTCTTCCTCATAGGCCCCTGTTCATTCCCTTTGTGGCATTGAAAATAATTATCATTTGAAAATGGCAGAGAACAACCACTTCCTTAAGCCTCAGGCAGGTGTCCCTTGAGAACCCCTGACACCCCTCCCCGCTGGGTCAGTCACTTCCTTGCCCTGTGCTTCTCCAGTTACATTCCTGACATGTCTAGGATGTCACTGAGGACAAATCTGCCTTTACTGAAGTGGGACTTTTATGAGGACCGGCCCCAGATCTACCCTGGTCACTGCCGGGTCTCCAGCCCCACCCAACACAGACTGTCCCCAAGTGGATGTTTAGGGAGGGTTTCAGGAGGCCATCGAATGACAGCTTGTGTGCTGGCAGGTTCTCCCCAGACCTGCTAGGGTTACAGGCCAGCTCGGCGTTGGCCTGGCTGACACTGGAGGTGCTGGCCATCCTGCTCAGCCTCTACTTAGTCACTGTCAACACCGACCTCACCACTATCGACCTGGTGGCCTTCTTGGGCTACAAATATGTCGGGTGAGTACTCCCATCTCCTCTCCACAAACAGCCCTAGCCCTGGGCCTCTTCCTCAGACCAGCCTTCCCCTCTTCCTCCCAGGATGATTGGTGGGATCCTCATGGGCCTGCTCTTTGGAAAGATTGGCTACTATCTGGTGCTGAGCTGGTGCTGCATGTCAATCTTTGTGTTCATGGTAAGTTGGGGCTCAAGGGATCATGAAGTTGAAGACACAGGTCCCTTGAGCAGATTGGGTTCCCCTGAACACATGCAAACAGAGGATGTTAGGTGGAGAGTTTAGACCAGAGTTGCACTGCTGAACTGAGGAGCCCTGGAGTGGATGCCACAGCTTGGGGTTCAGGAGGGCCTCCTCGAAGAGGGGTGTCCAAGCTAGGGCCTAAAGGAAGAGAGGATCCAGCTGGACCACTAGAGTGGGCGGGTGCTCACCCTCACAGCACTCTTCTTACATGGTGGACTTTCCTGCCAGAATTTTCTTTAAGATGAAAAAGTTTCAGCACCCCTGAAGTAACTTGTTTGAGGGCTCTTTGTGGGGGGTGCAGGGTAAGCGATGCCTGGGTTGATCACAAGCTTAGCCGGGTCCTGGGAAGATCACTTTCTCCTCTTCAATCTCAGTTTCCTCTTTTGTAAAATCGGGATGATAACTGCACCTCAGGATACTTGGAGGACTTAGTAAGCAGAGGGCACAAATGAGTAACTTGTAGACCACGTCTAATCATCAGATACACTTTGACTTATATGTTGTTATTTACAAGATTTTTAAAAAAGGCATTCTGGTTTGTGTTAAAATTATCATCTGGCCAGCATAGCAGTGACAGCAACCAGAGCCACGCCTGGCCACCCCATTCAGACAGGTTCATCACGGTGCAGGTCCTCCCTAACTCACTTAGGGGACTGGAGGGCTTTGGACCCTAACATTCTCTCAAGGCCTTAGGAAGAGCACCACCATCTATTAGATTTGGGGGAAGCCAAGGAGCCCCAGAAGCGGAGATGAGCGCAGATGCCCCTGTGGAGGGAGGGAGAGAATGCAGAGGGGCACGGACTGAAAGTGTCCAGGCGCTCCCACTGGATGGAAGGGCTAAAGCGTAATCTCTACCGGCCTCAGATCCGGACGCTGCGGCTGAAGATCCTGGCGGAGGCTGCAGCCGAGGGAGTCCCCGTGCGCGGAGCGCGCAACCAGCTGCGCATGTACCTGACCATGGCTGTGGCGGCAGCGCAGCCTCTGCTCATGTACTGGCTCACCTTCCACCTGGTGAGGTGAGGGCGGCGCGCCCGCCTCTAATTGCTCATCTCCCGACTACCTGCCGGCTCATCTCCAAGCCACCTGCCAGCCCCGCCTTTGCCGTGGCCCCCAGCCTGAGACGCTCTGCCCCCGCCCCCACCCCAGCTGCAGAGATCCTCTGCAGGCGGCCTCTGTTCTGGAAACAATAAACCTTGGTGAGCCCCGCTTGGGTAGCCTCTCCTTAGTGGCTGTGCTGCTGCCCACAGGGGGCAGGCCAGACCCGCTGGAGAACCGGGAGGGCGGGCCGTTCACAGTTGCCTACAGCCTTGAGGCCACCAGAGACCTGAAGGTTTAATGAGCCTAGCCCAGGCCCGTCAGTGGAAAGCCTTCTTCCCCTTTTTCAACTTGGGCTTCTTGACTGGGGTGCTTCCGTGAATCTGTGCAGGGTAGGGCTGTGGGAATAGGAGAGGAGAGAGGCACCCACTTGGAGGGACAAGTCCTTTACCTTCACCTCCATGTCTGAGTTGCTGGAGCTGCTGTCAGTATTTGAGGAGCTGCTAGGGGCCATGGTCGTGCTAGTTGAAAGCGTAACAGTGAGGCCAAGGGCCCCACAAGTTGAAAGCCTGCGCTTGAGACTGGGATCAAAAGCACTCCCTTCCCATTGAGAGGTGATTAACCCTTCGGTTAGCTGCCCCTGCTTCTGGCAGGCCCTGAACTTTGGGGGAGCTGTATTTGAGGTCACTCACCTGGCCTGTCCCCATAAGCTTCGAGATGGACTCCAGGGCTGCTGAGAGAAGTTGGCTGGATTGGGATAGGGAATGGCCTGCACATTCCCAGGAACACAGGTCCAACTCTGTGTGGTGAGAGGTGTGTCCAAAGTGGGGGTGGGGGAAGCAGTGGGACATGCCCTGGAAAGGAATGCCGAGGAGTCGCTCCAGACCTTTGTTCAGAGTCCTCAGTTCTGCTTTAGCCTCTCCCCTGCACCGCCCAACTTTTCCTCTGTGCATAATGGGAGGGTGGACAGTTAACTGCAAGACAAAAACCCCATTCCCCTCCAGCCTTGGCAAATGAGGTGGGGCTGTGTGGATGGGAGTTGGGGTGGGCAGTTGCAGATTTCTGGGGACTAGAGCTGTCTTCAGCTTCCCCAAAAGGGTCAGATGCCTGCTTTTGAAGAAACAAGATGGAGGGTGGCTCCCTGTGACCTGTATGCTGTGAGGACACTATCACTCCCTGTGTGCTTACTGCATGCCAGGTGCTGTTCCAAGGGCTTCATGCATTATTACTCACTTAGCAACCTCTGTGGCTTGATGACAAGCAGCCTAAAAGGGTGAAGAGTGAACTTGGGACCAGCCTGCTGAATTTGAAGGCCAGCTATACCATTTAGTAGTGGGGTGTTCTAAGAACAGTTGCTTTGCTGCACTGTGCCTCAAGTTCCTCATCTGTAAATGACAGTTAACATATGGGATAAAGGTAAGAATCAGATGGGTTAGTTTCAGATGGATTATTCATATATATATATGTGTGTATATATATACACACACACACACACACACACACACTATATATATATATATATTAAATTGATTTCAGAGAGGAAGGGAGAGAGAGAGAAACATTAATGATGAGAGAGAATCATTGATTGGCTGCCTCCTGCACATCCCACACGGGACCCAGCCCACAACTTGGGCATGTGCCAGGCCTGATAGGGAATCGAACCATGACTTCCAGGTTCATAAGTCAGTGCTAAACAACTGAGTCACAGCACCCAGGCCAGAGGAAGTGCTTATGAAATCATGTTTTGGCTTTTTAAAAATAAAGAGATATTGTTACTGTCCCTGTTTTACAGATGAGAAAACTGAGTGATCAAACAGTTAAGATGACAAGGGGCAAATGCAGCAATGAACAGCATCTGGTCTCATCCTCTCGCACTCCTAACCAGCTGCCCTGATAGCTGGGATTCACACAGGGAGTGAATCTGAGCACCTGAAGAGTGCTCAGGGGAAGGGGCAACTGGCAGAACCCAGCCTTCCCTCCCCACACTGGGCTGGGCCACCTGCTCCCGTCACTGTCAGGCTAAGTTGTCTACGTTTCTCTCCAGCCCAGCCCTGCCAGCAGCTGGCAGCCTGTGCCTAAAGCAGGTGCCTGGGGCCTGGCGGTGATGATGAATGTGCGGTAATCAGCTTTGTGTACTCAGGTCTCTGCCCCAAAGCTGATTCCTTAAGAGCCTCTGGCTCCACAGAGTCCCGTCATTTTATTTCTCCACTGCTTGATGGCCAGCACAGCCCTTGCTATATTATCTGCTCATCCCAGCAGCATATATTTATTGAGTACCTACAATGGTCCAGCACAGTGCAAGTGCTTGGGGTACAGAGGTGAACAAAATGTCCAGCCTCCTGGAATTGATCTTCTATGTGGGAAACAAGGTAAAAATGTATAGTATTTTAGAAAAAACAACAAAAAAAACTGGGAAATTGACCAATGGTTAGTGAATGGATAGGGAAAATGACCTCTTTACAATAAAAAGGATGAACTGGCACATGCCTGCTACATCATGGGAGAGAGGAGCCAGGCACAGAGATTACCTATTGTATGATAGCATTTCATGTGATGTGCTCACAGAAGGCAATTAGAGAGAGTGGACTAGTGGTTGCTGCTAGCTAAGTGGGATGGATTTTAATTGTAAATGGGCAGGAGGGTTCTTGGAGTGGAGGGGAGAAAATGTTCTAAAATGGACTTAGGAAGACAATTGTACCACTTGGTAAAGTTATTAAATATCACTGAGTTTACATTTGAAAGGGGTTTTATGTAACTTACACCCCAATAAAATCTATTAAAAATAATTTGTGCTAAGAAGAGAAATGCAGCAGAAAAGGGGACTAGGTAATAACTATATGGTATGTGGGAGAGGAGTTGGATTTTAGGTGGAGATACCAAGGAAAGCATCATTGAAGTATTTTTTTTTTTGGCAGTTGCTTTGAACTTTGAGAAAAACAGAACAGAAACGTATCAAAAAAGCACACAGGCTGACAGGTGGGGATGTCAGTAATTGCAGGGTTTGAAGTGGGGCAAAGACCTTTACTTGGCTCCAGGTTGCTCAGACTTCCCAGCTTCTGGGCCTCCAAGCTGGGCACAAGACTCGAAGGTGACAGGAATGGTGATCTCCGATGACTGGTTGGCTGGCTTGGGTATCGGGGCCTCCACAGTGAGTGTGCCCTCGGGGGACAGGGAAGAAGACACCAGGGTGGGGTCCACACCAGGGGGAAGCGTATATTTTCGAGTGAATCACCGGGAAATGTAGTCGTGTTCATCCTGTCTCTCTTCGTGCTTGCCGCTGATCTCCACCACGCCTTCCTTGGTCTTGGTCTTGACCGTCAGCTCCTCGGGGGCGCAGTGGTTGACGTCCAGGACACGCGCCAGCGGTCGGGCGTGTGCTGGATCTCGGAAATGCCACTGCTAAGCTGTCGGCTGAGCCCGAGGCATGCCAAAGGCCTGCTCGAAGAGGCGGTGGTGGGCCAGGTACCAGTCGCCGAAAGGGTCCCAGCTAGGGCTCCACAGGAGCGAGAAGGGCACACGGGGCTTGGTCATGCTGGCTCGGCTCTGGGTTCCTTGCGTCTCGCTGAGGCTCGGAGAACTGGCTGGGGCTGGAGCCAACAGCGCTTTTAAAGGGCTTCAGCCGGGTATTTTTAGCAGGAGGTGCTTCAGTTCTCAATGGCAATCCATTGAAGTAATTTTTTTTAATATATATTTTATTGATTTTTTACAGAGAGGAAGGGAGAGGGATAGAAAATCAGAAACATCGATGAGAGAGAGACATCGATCAGCCTGCACGCCCCACAGTGGGGATGTGCCCACAAGCAAGGTACATGCCCCCGACCGGAATCGAACCCGGGACCTTTCAGTCCACAGGCCGACGCTCTATCCACAGAGCCACACCAGTCTCGGCTGAAGTAATTTTTAAGTAAAGATCTAAGGATGAGAAGAAAGCCATGCAAGGATCTGGAGGGACTATCAAGTGGAAAGGCCCTCAGAATGGCAGTGAGAATGGAGGGAAAGAAAATGGGGAGGAGAGAATCTAAGATGGCAGCACAACACTGCTGCCTCGCACAACAATTTCAAAACTACAACTAAAAGAACGGACATCATCCAGAACCACAGGAAAGCTGGCTGAGTGGAAATTCTACAACTAGAAGGAAAGGGGCTCACGGAGACCCAGAGGAGCTGCAAAAAGCTGAGGTACGGAGACGCGCACGTGAAGAGAGCAGGTGCTGGAGTACCTGGCTAGCTTTCTCTGGCGGGAGACTCCCAACGGCATTGAACCCCTTATCCTACGACACTAAACCCCAGGTCCAGCCCAAACTCATACGGGGGGAGTTTGGACTGTGAAAAGGGAGAAGTGCATGGAAATTTAGGGGAGTTGCAAAAGATCAGAAGTCTGGTGGCAGGCACAGCAATACGCACAGAGGATTGACTGCTGATTGTGCCTCTGGCTTTCACGAGTGGGCAGGAGACAGACCCTTCCAACTGCACCATTTCTAACTCCACTAAACCCCAGTTGCGGGTGAAACCCTGGGGACCCAGACTCATATGGTCCCAAAGCACAGGGGAGCTGGAGGGGCAGCAGTCTAGAGGCACTGCAAGAGTGAGAGAGAGAGAGAGTGTGTGTGTGTGTGTGTGGTGGTGGTGGGGGGGGAGCATGCGAGCACAGGGACCACTCCAGCAATTACCCAGTCATGTGAGACTCAGGGGCCGTGGAGGGCAGGGCTGACTGGAAGGCAAGGCGGTCCCTTAAGCCTTGAGACTCCACCCGTCCCAAGCTCAACAGAGGCTTTTGCAGTTGTGCAACTCTTGTATTATAAGGCTGAATCCAACACAGAAGTTCTCCCAGCATAGTGAAAATGCTGAGACAATGGAAGAGATCACAAACAAAAGAAATGGAGGAAAACAAATGACTGAATATAGAGTTCAAAACCATGCTTATAAGGTTTTTCAAGAATATCCTAGAAAAGTTGGATAAAGTTAGCGAGACCCAAGAGGAAATGAAAAAGAACCAACTGGAGATGCAAAAGATCCAACTAGAGATGGAAAAGGACCAACTAGAAATTAAATATACACTGACTGAAATAAAACATATAATATAGAGACCTAACAGCAGACTAGAGGAAGGCAAAAATCAAGTCAAAAATTTGAAATACAAAGAATCAGAAAACACTCAACTGGAAAAGCAAGAAGAGAAAAGAATCCAAAAATGTGAAGATAATGTAAGGAGCCTCTGGGACAGCTTCAAATGTTCCAACATCAGAATTGTGGGGGTGCCAGAAGAGAGAGAGCAAGATACTGAAAACCTATTTAAAGAAATAATGACTGAAAACTTCCCCCACCTGGTGAAAGAAATAGACTTACAAGTCCAGGAAACACACAGAACCCCAAATAAAAGGAATCCAAAGAGGACTACATCAAGACACATCATAATTAAAATACTAAGAGCAAAGGACAAAGAGAATATTAAAAGCAGCAAGAGAAAAACAGTTCATTACCTACATGGGAGCACCCATACGACTATCAGCTACACTGAATTCTAATTAAGAGGGAAAATAGTGCTTCTTGGTGCAACACAACACATGGTAGGTCCTAATCCCAGACACCAGGTGATCCGCGATGCCATTTAGGACACAGTCCATCTCTGCATCAGATGTCTACATTTCCTCTCAATTCTATTACTTCACAAGCTGAGAAAGGCAAAGCAACCGCAACTCACACTCCTATGTAAGGATTCGGGCCTCAACTACTGCGGGACACTTAGAAGTGGTGGGCCCACTTCAGCTCAGAGTGACATGCTTAGGTATTACCTACTTTCTGAAAGATTCCAGACAGAAAGGTAATGAAACAATGGCATCAAGCACTGAACACCTCAAAATGCTTGCCAAAGTGAGAAGGCCAAATCCATTTATTCACGGGGATCCCTCGAGGAGTCATCAGACCGCCTAGATTTTTGTGACCCATGAAAACCTTTCCTAGTCACAAGGCATAAATATAGAAAAATACATGTTGATAGGTTTCTGAACCTGACATTACTCTCTCAAGTGCAGCTATGTTCAGTTGCTTTATTATTGCACCTCGGCAACGAAACGGTGACAGTGGGTGACGGAGTGACATCAGGAACGCCAGAAGGAGGAGGTCAGAAAGCCTTTGGGGACGGGAATCTCCTTGCGCTGCAAACATTTCTGGTCAGAGAAGACGAGGAAAACAGCATGACTTTCCGATAACACTTCTCAACAGAAATGATGCAGGCCAGACAGGAGTGGAAAGAAATATTCAACGTGATGAATAGCAAGAACCTATAACCAAGAATACTCTATCCAGCAAAGCTATCATTCAGAATTGAAGGGCAGATAGAGTTTCACAGATAAGAAAAAGCCAAAGGAGTTCATCAACTCCAAACCAGTATTATATGAAATGCTGAAAGGTACTCTTTTAGAAGAGGAAGAAGAAAAAGGTAAAAGACAAAAAATTATGAACAACAAATACATATCTATCAACAAGTGAATCTAAAAATTAAGTGAATTAAAATTTGATAAACAGAATAGACTGGTGAATATACTAGAATCAGGAGCACAGAAAGGGAGTGGACTGATAATTCTCAGGGGGAAAGGGATGAGCGGTGTACCGGGAGAGACTGGACAAAAACCATACACTTATGGATGAGGTCAACGGGAGGGAGGTAAGGGTAGAGGGAGAGGTGGGAGCCGGGTGGAGGGGAGTTATGGAGGGGAAAAAAGAGAAACAAATGTAATAATCTGAATAATAAAGATTTAATTTAAAAAAATGGGGACGAATAGGGGACGATGCCTTGTAAATCAAAGATCTTTTTTCTTTGAATGAGAAGTGAAAGGGTTGTGGTTTTCCCCACAACTGGATGCAGGATATGAAAGTGGCTGTCTCTCAGGGCAGGTCATAAGTTCCAGGAGTGTGGGGACCTCGTCTACTTTATTCAACACCAGAATAGCATGGTTCAGAGTTGGTGCTTGTTATTTGGTGAATGAGTGAGGTTACCTGATGTCAGACACTATGCTAATATAATGGCAAGTTAGAGCAAGCAGAGTGGCCATGAATTTGGGTTCTGGGGGTCAATTTGCTTACAGGTAAACCCTCACTCTACTGCCCCGTGGACAAAGAAGTCAACCATTCTGGGCCTCAGTTTCTTCCTCTATAAAATGGAAAATGTACCTCATAAGGTAGGTGGTTTTCCACAGAGCCTGCCTGGAACAAGGTAAGTAGATGCTCTCTAAATGTCACATTTTATTATCCACAAACAATCTCATGATTCCTCATAAAACTGCCAATAGGATCCTCCTGTTAGGTATGTGGTAGTTGAGCCTCAAAAAGTACAATTTTATGCCCCAAGGACACTGGGCTAGAAGGTTGTGGGTAGCAGCATGAACAGTCTTCCAAATGCAACATGCAGGAGCACTCTACTGCTCTAAAACTGCGGGAAGGGCGAATGGGTCTGGGGAGACCACAGCTTGGTCCTCTAATCACTCCTGTATTATAGTTAGGACATGGCAGCTTTTGCAGAGACCCAAAGACAAAAGGCTGAACAACATAGCTTGTTTTTCTCTACTACAAAAGCCTGAGCTGATGGGAGTCGAGTGGGTGGTATGGGATGCTCCTTGTCTGGTTCTGCATCCTTCCAGGGTGTTGCCTTGGACAGGCTGGCCCCCACCATCGGTTCCTCTGGAAGGGAAGGGGCAAGTGGAGGGCACAGCATTTCCTTTTAAGTAACCCACCTGGAGGCAGCACACTTTCCTTCGGCCAGGACACAGACATATGGTTACTACAGGGGAGATGGAGATGAAAGTTTCTAGCTGGGGAGCCACGTAGCCCCTAAAACTTCGGGACTTCTATTACTGAAAGGAAGAAAAGGAAAATAGATACAGGAGTCTGTCTCACTACTCCCTGTTGGTGGCAGGAGTGTCCCTTACTGCCCTGCTCTGCCTGACCCAGAAGGTTTACAAATGGAGGCCAGAGCAACGCTGGGAAGGCAGACACAAATGCTTGGATGGAAAACAGGTGTGAAGTCCTAAGAGCATGTTCATCATTATGCTCTTTGGAAAATATTAGTTCCCTGGCAATTAGTTTTCAGAGACAGTAGCTCTAATGGCACTACCCTCCCTTGCTTATTTTTATTATTTTTGCCTAAAATAAAATTTTTAAAAACCTATCTAAGGGCCTAAGTAATGCCTTCTCCTTTGTGGGAAAAGAGGACATGCATTCCAACTGGGGTGCAATACTGATGTCATTCACTTTTTTTTAGTATATTTTATTAATTTTTTTTTTTTTTTTTTTTTTACAGAGAGGAAGAGAGGGATAAAGGGTTAGAAACATCAATGAGAGAGAAACATCGATCGTTGCCTCCTGCACACCATCTACTGAATATGTACTTGCAACCAAGGTACATGCCTTGACCAGAATCAAACCTGGGACCCTTGAGTCTGCAGGCCGACGCTCTATCCACAGAGCCAAACCGGTTAGGGCTGTCATTCACTCTTCCTCCAACTTTTCACTAGCACACATTCTTCAGAGGGTCACTCCAACCCTGGCATTTTAATCACTACAATTTAGGAAGAGACTTCTGGATGCCAACTTTAGTGGCCAGGGAACACAAGATGGTGTAGGGAGAGAATCTTTCATGGGAGTCCCACACTCCTACTCAAGACTGACACAACTCACAGGAAAAACAACTGCTTTGAGGCCTGGTTTAGTTTCTTTCTGGAATTTACATGAACAGAGTGCTCTGGTCCTATAAACCACCATAATCCCCATTATAGACTCTTTCCTTAGAACTTAACCACATCTCAAGAGATGGATGACCTTAAGCATGCAGTAGGCAGGGCCTTGGTTTCCTTTCCACAAAGTGTGCTGGCCCTAGTCATTCTGGAATGCTAATAATCAGAAAACTGTGACAACCATCCTTTGGGAGTTGCCAGCAGCTGACAGCCCAGCTGACTGTTGTGTCTGGGGTTTGATTTTACTATTTACCAGCTAGCTAGTAATTTGGCCTATAGCAGTTTCCAAAATGCTGGCAGAAGCCTCCAGAATCCTGGCTCAGAGTTAAAAGGCTTTACTATTCACAGCAAGCCACATAAACATTAGCATCTGTGTTGGTTTCCCTTGCCACATGGGGACAAAATTTGGACCCTCCACATGCAGAGGGTTGCATTACAAGAGTGGGGACCTGCCACCTTATAGTAGGCAGTATACAAGCGTGTTTTTTGGAGCCATTCCCTCATCCCTCAAGGTGCTCACTGCAAACCGAACCCTGAGAAATGGCCCAGGTAAACAGCTGTCAGGGTCATGTATTTCTGGTACAACCTCTGGCACCCTCAGAAAGACCTGTAGCAGCATGGAGTACTGTTTCTACCAACCATCTGTCCCTCCCCACTCCCACCCTCCATGCCTGGTTTCTGATGAATTTTCATATGAGTATGCCATTCTGTCAGCCATTGGTTAATTTAACAGGGGCTAGGACCAGTTTTTCTCATACAGCGATTCATTAAGGCTACAATTAACAGAGGGCTCCAAACAGCCGTGGGTCAGTCTCGTTGCTATGAGGCCAATCTGCATCCAGTTGTGAATGAGCAGAGCTCATTCCAGGATATAGTGTAAAGGCTATCTGTCATCTGCTAGGATCCACAGGGAGGGCAGGTGCCCTGCTGATCTTCATTGCTAATCATCACAAAGCCGGAAGCAGCCCTCATGCCCCACAGAGAGACATTATGACTCATTCTTTCCCACACACAAGTACAGAATGCTAGGGCACAGGGCACAGGCAGTTCAGGGTTTGTTATTAAACTTGACTTGGAACACTACCCTGGTTTGGTTAAATCACATGGGCAGTGCCACTGAGTAGTTACAGCCTCCATTGCCATACATGGCATAACCCACGGCTGCTCAGGCAGCAGTGTGATTTCATCAGCCAGATTAGGACAAGGCTGTGCAGGTCTGTGTGTTTATAAATGTCTAGAGGTGGAGCCCACATTCAGAAGTTGCTACTGATGGGATTAGGCACAAAACTGGTCAGGGCTACCCATGCCTGTCAGTCACGTTGGCAGCTGCAGCTGCCCCAAGGCTCAGGTGGACCAGGTAATTGGCTAGGATTCCGTGTTAGATCTAGAGGACAGAGAGGGCTCTGACTGCACCCTTCCCCCCAACCCCACTTCCTATGATTTAAGGCCTCCCTCCAAGGACTTGAAACCAGTGTGTATCCCATCCCAGTAGGTATAGCTTCACTTCTTCTACCAACACTTACCCATACTCAGACCTTTTGTTGGGTCAGCTCTGAGTGGAATAAGCATTTTTACAAATGTACAGGGACACCTACCATAGGAAGGCCCTTTCTGGGAACTGCCAGTCAATGACCAAACTGCCTTCCTAAGGTATACGGACCAGCAGGAAGTGAGATTTTTGTGAGGTGATTTTTTAAAAGTCCATTTCATTTAATGAGGCCAAAGGCTGTGAAGTGTCCACTGAGTAACTTGGCTACTGGCTCATTGTTGGGCAGCCTTTGAAAGAAAAAGGAGCCCCATTGTTGGCCTGTCAATAGTCCAACAAGTCGGATTCATGGCACAGTTGTCCCAGGGCCCAGCAGCATGGCAGAAAGAGGCTGACCAGCCTGGCACACCACCACATCTGAAAAAGCGCAGGTGACACCACTGGCAGTCAATCTACAGGGGCAAGTGAGCCCTGTGGCCTCCTTTACCCTGAGATAAACGAGACATATTTTGACAGAAGTGAGTTATAGTGAGAACTTCTGTGTCAGAAACATAAAGTATTCAAAAGCTCAATTAGTCTTGATGTGTTAAGAAAATTTACTTAATCCCTAACCAATTTGGCTCAGTGGATAGTGTGTTGGCCTGCAGACTCAAGGGTCCCAGGTTCAATTCCTATCAAGGGCACGTACCTTGGTTGTGGGCACATCCCCAGTAGGTGGTGTGTAGGAGGCAGCTGATTGATGTTTCTCTCTCATCGATGTTTTTAACTCTTCTTCCCTCTGCCTCCCTTCCTGTAAAAAATCAAAATATATTTAAAAAAAAAGAAAGTTTACTTGATCTTCCTACATCAGTAAAATGATTCCCAAGTTTCTTAAAAAACCCAAACACATGTTCCTTTCATATAACTAAGGATTAAAGGTGGCGATGCTTGTTGTAGATGGAGAAAGGCCTCCTAGGTCTGAAGCATCAGTGAGTTTGATGATGGAGACTTACATGGATTTAATGGTTGCTCATAATGGCAAGGTAGGTCTAGGGGAGAGCCACCCACTATTGAGAAACAAGGAAGTAAGTACGAAGACAGAGGTGGAAACCAGCCCCCTCCCTGAAGGAGGTCCCCTTGCTGAGCATGTCCGATTGGGCGACCTGCCATGTGATGTCGTGTAACCCTCACCTCCACCTATCTTAGTTTCCTATCTAGGAAACTGTAGGTTCAAAGAAGTTAAGTAAGTTGCCCACTACTGAATACCTGGAGTGGTGGGCAGATTCTTCCCAAATCATAGGCCTTTCCTGGACCACAGGCTCTCCCATTTGGGGTCCCCGATATGTGTGTGTAGGACAGTGCAGGCTTCACTGCTCACCGAGTCAACTGCAGGGACGGAAAGGGTTGGCAGGGAAAAATGCCAGAATCCACGAGCAACACCTACCATGGATAAAGGAGGCCAGGAAGGAGATGAGGTATTTGCCAACTTGCTTCTGGAATAGATTTCTAAGCCCTGATGGATGCAGATCTTTCCTCCAATGTGCAGAATGTGTCCTTGTGGCCTGAGGGATTTCTAGAAAGGAGAGTTTGTCCGTTTTCCTTTTGTTTCAAGGAGCAACTCAAGCAATACTGGAACTGTCAGGTTGCGTAGGGCACACAGGCTGACCAGGTACCTCTGCTCACTCCCGAGCCAGGGTCCAGCCTCCTGAGTCACCGACACAGGTGGAGAAACTATGTTCCTTGATGTGAGCAATTCACCCAGCTAGAACAGAGACTGCTTCCCAGTAAGCCTCCTCAAAGGCTGTCTGTCTCCTACCCTATCCCCACTAGAACTGGTTCCTGGAATAGGCCATTGTCTCAGGCAAGCATAATAAGCCATTTTCATTTACCTGAAACAAGTCACCCCCAGTACCTTTGTCATCTTGCCCTGTTCAATATAATTCTTTAGTGCCTCCAGGACCTCTTGCTGCTCAAGATAGGCTCCAAGTTCCCTTAAAAACCTCTTGATGCACTGATGGAGCTATTAGCCTTTTTCTTTGGTCTCTAACCCTGGGAAATTTTACCTACTGCTGTGGGTTGCCTGGATTCTGTTGTTTAGGACTATATGTTTGGAAGATAAGAGAGGAGGAAAGTGGCTTCTGGAGGCAAGACAGAAAGGGAACACCCACAGATAGGCAGCAGAATCAGGACTGAGCCTGGGGCTGAATTTATCCTTGTCCCCATTTCAATACAGGGACTCATGGTAGACCTGAAAAAAACTGTAGAATTGTAGGAAAAGATGAAAATCATGAGGCCCAAGTGATTTTGGTTAGAACCACTCCAATTTTAGAAAGGTCTTGGTCTTCCCTAGAAGAGGATGCATTCTTATTCCAACCCTCCTTTGCAAAGCAGTGTTCCATTTTAGTAGATCATTTAAAAATTAAAAAAAAACAGCCCTAGCCAATTTGGCTCAGTGGATAGAGTGTTGGCCTGTGGACCAAAAGGTACCAGGTTTGATTCCGGTCGAGAGCACGCAACTTGGTTGCAGGCTCCTTTCCAGCCTGGGCCCCGACATGCAGGAGGCAACCAATTGATGTGTTTGTCATCTTCTCTCTTTCACTCTCTCTAAAAATTAATGGAAAAATATCCTCAGGTGAGGAGTAACAAAAAATAAATTTAAAATCAATTAATAGTAACTCTCCTGCTCTTAATTCAGTGGGATATTGCCAGAATCATTAAAAAGGGGAACTAGCCGAAACCAGTTTGGCTCAGTGGATAGAGTGTCGGCCTGCAGACTGAAAGGTCCCAGGTTCGATTCCGGTCAAGGGCATGTACCTTGGTTGCGGGGGCATCCCCAGTGGGAGGTGTGCAGGAGGCAGCTGATCGATGTCTCTCATTGATGTTTCTGGCTCTCTATCCTTCCTCTCTGTGAAAAGTCAATAAAATATATTAAAAAAAAAAAAGGGGGTGAGGGGAACTAGAGTAGAAAATACCAACAATAACAAAGAAACACACAGAGCTAACCAGGGGTGGTAAGGCTGTTTTGTTTGATAATGTAAGATATATTTCATTCAAAAAGATCTGAAAGATGCTCTTTTTAAAAGGGTTTGTTTCTAGAATGGGACATTTCATGTAGTGTCCTGTGATAATTTTGGTAGAGTTTAAATTAGCAGTCCCATAAAGAAAGCACATTATGAAATTTATTTTAAAAGGAGAGACCCTTTTTATTGAACTAGTACATTTTACTCTCGTCCTTTTATTTCTGTTTACTTTAAAAAAAAAATACCCCACAAATCAAACATAGGAAATTTCTATGATGAGGAAGGAGGCAAAAGGCTTCAACATAGACAAAGAAAACTATACATGGAGTAAAGAAATCACAGAGGAACTGACTCTGGTCTGGGGCCAAGCCACCCAAATGTGAACAAAGCAAACCTCCCCTGAGGACCAGGAAGCCCTCTTAACTTCTGAAGTAACGAACAGACCAAAAGTCCTAATGATCACAAAAATACAAATCACTCTATTTTAAAACGCACACACACTTTCTATACTTGTGCCCCCACCCCCAGATTCTCTTCATCGGTGGGGGGTCCTGAATCCTGAAGAGAAGTGGCCTCTTGGTGACAGGATGTTCACAGCACATATGTGTTCTTCACCAGATGCTCCTTATCGTCCCCGGAGCTCCAGACAGTGCGGAGGGTGCGCTCCTGATTCCTCCGAGCCACTCTGATAAGGCAGACCACGGAGGCTCCCAGCAGGAGGATGAGGATCATCACAAACAGCCCCGCCAGGACCACCACTGAGGATGAGAGAGGCTTCAGAACCAGGGGGACAAGGAGGGCCACAGCCAGTGTGGGGCAGCAGAGAGCTAGGAAGGACACAGGTGCCCTAGGGGCTGACAGTAAGGATGAGCATCCCTTGTGCCTGACATCCCTCCACCCAATCTGGGTGTCTGGAGAACTGAGATGGCCCACTAGGGAGATCATCAAGGAGAGTACCTACAGTCCAAAGAAGCTGGTTCCTGAAAAAGGGAGGTGCCATGCTATATTCACACAAATAGAGCAACTGTGTTCCTTCTTTTTGAATAAACTCTTCACTTCAATTTTCTATTTCTCTCCACTGCTCAGGGGCAAACTGTATTAAGTCCTAAGCCTTTGCATACCAGGATGTAAGGAGCATACATCTTTGGGGTGTATGGAAACATAAAACCCCATGCTATGTGTTCACATACCACCCAACCAGCCACAGAGAAAGGTGGGCTGCAGGTGGCTGAGAAGCTGCCTGTGCAATGAGGTAAAAGTGGAGGTAAGGCCGAAACCAGTTTGGCTCAGTGGATAGAGTGTCAGCCTGCGGACTGAAAGGTCTCAGGTTCGATTCTGATCAAGGGCATGTACCTTGGTTGCGGGCACATCTCCAGTAGGGGGCATGCAGGAGGCAGCTGATCAATGTCTCTCTCTCATCGATGTTTCTAACTCTCTATCACTCTCCCTTCCTCTCTGTAAAAAATCAATAAAATATATTAAAAAAAAAAAAGTGGAGGTAAGGGTGTATTTGGAGCAGTGCCAGAAGGGGACCCTACTGCTCCTAATGGCCCTGGAAAATTTAACACTGTCACCCTACTGGTCAGTGAAGATGCTTTCTTTCCAGGTGGGGTTCCACTAAAGAAAATGTGGCTCCTGTGGCCGCTACCTGGTTCTCTTTCCCCACTTGGCTACAGAATCAGAAAGGAGTGAGTCCCTCTCCATCTTTACCCCACCAGCACTCAGCTATGGACTGGGCTGCATTCAGCTTACACCTGGCAAACCAGTTCATTTCACCCCTCTTCTAAAATAGAGCAGGCATCAGGCCAGGTTGGGCTCCTTACCAAAACAACAGGTGGAAAGAAGCCAAACCAGTATGGCAAGTCCTTTGTGCAAACACTATCCTCCATGACAGGCTCAGAATCAGAAACAGAAGCGAGAGGCCCGGCCTCCTTATCAGACCACAGACCATGCTGCTTGGGGATAGCAGCACTGGCTGTGCCTCACACATAGGTTTCCAACTTCCTTCCTGTCACCCATGACCAACTCTATCTGCCCCACGAAGCAAAGTTCCGCCCAAACCTGGAGTAAGATTCAGGCCTGTGTGCAGCAGATCCACACATGCCTAACAGCAAGGACTCCCACAGTCTCCAGTCACCCCCAGCTGCCTCACTCCCAGCCCCTGCTATGTACGCTCTGTGGTCGGACAAACATCAACCACACGTTCCAAGCTGCCTTGGCTATTCTTGTGCAAAAACACGACTTTCTGCCTAAAGATGGTTATGGTGAAGAATAATGTGTCCAAAACATGAGCCTGCAAAACACAGCTGAGCTTAGGCAGGCAGGCAGGCAAGTGGGAGGGGTAGGAGACCACTTACCTTTAGTGCTACGGGGCAGGACAGGATACAGCTGCTTGCCTGCAAGAAAACACCCAACCCTGAGGTCAGCTCTTCCCCCAGAGCTGTCACCACTTGAAGACCCCCCTTGGCCCTGGGACTTCACGGCAGAATCGTTCTAAGATACTTCCTCTTCCAGCTCTTCTGAGATCTTTAAGACCTTGTTACCTTGGTGGGGACCTAGGACATGTCTGCTCAAAGCCAGGGCCAAAGCCCACCTGTTCCCCACTAGGGAGCCAGAGATTGGATGGAGGCCAGATGACAGCCTTTCTAAGGCGTGGTTTAGGGATGGGGGATGAACTCTGGGAGGGCCATCCACCCACCATTGCCTCTTGGATCCAGGATCAGATAGACTCACCTATGCAGCGGCTCATGCATGCCTCCTTGGAGAGATAGTTGTTTTTATTGCCCCAGCACCCTCCATAGATAAAGTTATCACAGGAGTTCTTCTCGGTATCAAAATACCAGCGTGAAAAGGATGCGCGGCAAGGCCCGGTGACTGCCTTGGCAGTGCAGTATTCTGGGAGCAGGAGAGCCAAGGAGCACAAATGAGCAGGGCCCAAGGAAGGGAGATGGAGCTAGAGTGTTCCAGGGCAGTCACATAGTTGCCAGACAAGGGAGAACTCTCTGCTACAGAAACTGGTAAACTACAGACATGGCCAATTTGGCCCATTAGACACCCACATTTCTAGTATCTTTCTCTTTATAGTCAAGACTATGTTATTATAGCATATTCCTCTATGCCAGGCACTGTTCTGGGTACTTTCCATGTATTAACTTGATTTCTAAGAGATCTGTCCTAGGCCCCTTATTTCAGTTAGGGACACTGAGGCTGAGCCTGCACCCTGGACTGCCTCTCTGGAGCTCAGCTTCCTGCACATGCTGTGCATGCCCTGCTGCCTGCCACCCTGGGCATCCTTGTGTATTTGACACCACCTGGGAAAGGCCATGAAGCCCCACGCTACAATTTCCTTAGTGGAGATCCTCCAGTGTGTCTCAATTCCAACTAACTAAAGAAAATACATCTTGACCATATAAAAGTATTTTTTAAAAGTTATATGTTCTACCATCTAAAGTAAATGAATTTTAAAAACTGTTATACCTTCATAGTTGAAAATATCGCCAGTAGGGTCATCAAAATTCTGTCTTCTGGGAACTAAAACACAAACATCTGTGTCAGGGAGGCTGGGATGGACACAAGACAAGCGGTCTGGCTGGGGCTGAGTCTAAAAGGGCTCACTGAGGGAGTGTGGACACTGGCACCCTATGTGGGCAGCTTTGCACCATTACCTCCGGTTCCAATGGGTTCCATAGCACATATCAAATGAATGCTAAATAGGGAGGCCCGCCTGCCATTCCAGGGGATGCTGTGGAAACTAATCCCAGTCACAATTTCTGAGGTGAGGAGGAAGGTGGTCTTGTTCACTCTCTACAGGGCAATGAAGAAGCTGGTTGTATTCACTCTACACAACAAGAAGGTTCCTCTCTTACTCTCCTAGGGAAATTTTCTTCTGAAACAGGACTGACTCCAATTATTATGCCAGTGCCCCAGGGTCTGGGATGACCTTGAAGAGTTCAGACTGGGAATAAACAGTGAGCCCAGGCAAAGTAATGGCCAGGATGGTCCCAGAATTCTTGGCCTAGCAAAACTGGAAAGTGGCTCTAGCCTAATTTTCAACATCCTGCAAGTCACAGAATAAACACTCTCATATAAATGCTGGTGTCACAGTCAGAGGGGGTTACCCTCCAACTGGGTGGGAGCGGATTTCCTCCCTCCACAATAGGACTTGCCTAGCAGGACCCATCACCTAGGGACTGGCCTTTGGGAAAGCTAGGTTGAACTTGCTAATGCATCTGGATTGCTCATTCCAGGTATCTGATGCAAAGCCCTTTAAGCATAGAGGAGGAACTGGGTAACTGCTGTCAGCAGTACAAAGTAAGCTAACACAAAGCTCAAGATCAAGAACTATAGTGGGAACAGGCATGTGGCAGAGGACAGTACTCTTAGCACAGGAAGCAGAGGAGACAGAACAGGCAAGGAGAGGTGGGGTGGGTGCCTAGAGAGAAGGAAGTGGCCTGAGTCACAAGGGCAGTGATCACAATTCCCTAACTCCCAGGAGGAAGCTGAGGCCAGCTCAGAAGCACTGCAGACTCCCCTGGCCCTCCTTTCTAGAAGGTGGCAGCCCAGGCAGAACCAATGCTGAGTAAACAGAACCAGGAGATGGAAGCTCATGTATAAGTCCCAGATTCCAAATTTCCTCTCACAGTTCCCCATCTGGATGGCTCTCATTCCATCCTGGGTCTATTAAAAACCTACCACTTGGGATTGAGGAATCTGCTCCATTCCTGCTGGTGGCCAGACCATCATTAATGTTCTCTACAAGGAGACAAACAAACCACAGTGAGAAAGTGTCCCTCCCTTCAAGATATCCAGTAAACAAGGCAGCATAACACTAAGCTCCAGGGAGATTCCCGTTTCTCCTTTATGTGGGCCTTTCAATGAGCACACTGGACCCACAAGCCTGCCAGAACTTAGAAATAAGGAACCAAGATTGTCCTTGTGGGTTAAATTTTAAAATCAACATGCTGGTAATTGGAACAAAAATGTGTGAAATGAATGTAAAAAGATAATATGGCTTACAGGGCCAAATACTGTTAACTGTATTAACCTATTAATGAATAAAAAGTTAAGGGGATACACAGCAATGTGAATGTATTTAATGGCACCAAACTGTACACTTAAATGGTTAAAATGGTAAATTTTATATTATATATATTCCCTTTTTCTCTCCCCCTCTCTTCCTCTCTCTCTCACACACACATACAGTTAAAGGTATGAGGTAGAGAGGCTAGCCACTTAAGGAAGCACAAAAGTGAGTGCTAGCAGGGTGCAGGAGGGAGGGACCCTGGCTTCCTGCCTCCCTACTGGTCCCAGCAGACCTTCTGGAGAGGCACAGGGCTGGCCTGACCAGATGCCACATGTCACAAACCAGCTCCCCTTGCTCCTCATCAAGCAATCTTTTGGGAATTTGGCTGAGAGGACTGCCTAAGTGGACTACAGGTTCAGGCACAGGGACCTGAGTGTCTGGTTCCCTTGGTGGTTCTGGTTTTCTTTATAAATTAATAAACTGGCATTCTCATTATTATGTGGCTTCCCACAGAGCTTGCCTGCCTGGGAGAGAACTTGCTAGCAAAGGCCCCAGTGCCTAGCGGTTCTGACAGTTCAAGGTATTGCACAGATTCACAAGAGATCCTCAAGAGACATGCAGTGGAGACATGCTTGGGTGCCAAAAAAGAGCTTTCCAGGCCCTTAAGACTAGGGCCAGACTCTGAACAAAGACAGCTGTCTGTCTTCTCCCAGCCAAACACAACCATCCCTGACCCTTTGTAGTGACCCCTCCTGCCTTAATGTCTAGTGCCTGCTGCTTGCATTGTTAAAAACAAGTCTCTTCCTGAAAAAATAAGAAGCAATCAGAATGGGCAGGTATAATTCTTACCATCAAATCAATTAGGAAAGGACAGAAAAGGTAGCAAAATTATTTCTCCTTAGTCCCTCCACCAACACTAGATCCCAGTTGATGATGGAAAATTACAATAGATGCTATTTTCCTCAGTCACCGTCTGCTAAGATTGCCAATTGCTCCCTAAAAGGTGAAGAGCTTGTCTGAATGATCCAAAAACAATACCCATCACCACAGCTCTCCAAACAATTGTTGAGTGCCTACAGGGCACCAGGCACACAAAGATCAGCAGAGTGTTCAAGGTACTCAGTCACTGGTGGGCTTGTGTGTTCAGCACTGTTTCAAATCTCAAGTCATAGCCAAGGCCACTATTCCCCCCCACTCCTCTTTACATATAACCTTAATAAGTTTATCTAATTTTTAATGCAAAGTGCAAAACCAAGAGAGATTACAGCAGGTGAATGAGGAGAGAGAAAAATCGCACAAGGATGCAGGACACAGGTTCACAGGCTGGCAGTATGCAGGGAGCAGTAAAGGCACCAGCACATCCTGACACAGAATCAGAATTGAGTCCTAATGTCGATGCCAAGCCATCAAGAACAGATGAGGGAAGTCACATAGCAATGTTAGAGAGATTGTCAATGAAAATGTTTAACAGTTTGGGTTCTCTGAAGTACTTGGGAGGGATCAGGCCTCAGAGGTCCAATGTCTCATTGCCATCAAGAGACTCAGTTCAGAGCCAGTGCAGGTTGTTGTGATGCTTTAAGTTTTTAATCAAACTGTAAGGCTCTCAAGGTCAATGTTATCTTGATTCCACAGAATTCCTTGCAAGTGAAAGCTGGGAAAAGAGTATGTTCTAGGTTTTTTTGATTTTTAAAATATTTTTATTTCTGAGAGGAAGGGAAAGGGAAAGAGAAAAATATCAATGATGAGAAAGAATCACTGATCAGCTGCTTCCTGCACACCCCCTACTGGGGATCAAGCCCAAAACCCAGGCATGTGCCCTGATGGGCACTCGAACTGTGACCTCCTGTTTCATAGGTGGATGCTCAACTACTGAACCATGCTGGCCAGGCTGTTCTAGTTTTAACTTGACTCAGAACTCAGCTGGCTAGGTGAGCTCCTCAAGTCATTTGCCCCAGAGGCAAAAATAACCCAAATGCCCAGGGAGCAATTGGGGCAGCCTACCTGATTGAACATTGGACTCTGCTCAAGGGGAAGTCATTCCTCCTGTGTGGGGTCTGGTGTGGAACCTGCACTCAGTAGTGGGAGAAAGGAAGTCATGGAGAAGACGTAGTCCTGCCCCCACTCCGGCCTGCTGCCTACTCTTCCCTTTCTGGGAAGAGGTTGGAGAGGACCACTGTGAAACCAGTGTGTTGGTGACCTTCACACTGTGCCTGTTTCTTCTGATTTTTAAAACATTCCCCAAGTTCAGCCATGAAGAACTAGTAAAGAGCAAAAGGCACTCACATCCCAATGAGTAAACTGACTCTAAATGTAACATATCCTCAACTTCCACTGTCTTACCTGTGACATCAGCACATTTCTCAAGACATGCCTCCTTGGTCAGGTAATTATTGCCGTTCCCACCGCAGCCTCCATATACAAACTGCTGGCAGGATCCGCCAGTGGCATTGTACCACCACCTATGCATGGAAGCCCGGCATTTTCCCACTACCTTCGGAACTTGGCAAAAGTCTAAAACACAAAGCAGACACCAGTTAGCTTGGCAGGGCAATCCCAGCAACAGAGAACATGTCTAGACCTGCAGGAGGAGGCCCACAGTATCCCAGAGGCCCAAGACAAGGGCCAGCCTTGCACAGTTCCTTCATGAGCTGTTTCTACATCACCACCAGCAGGCCCTCCATGGTGATTCCTTCCTTGTACAGGAAAAGCACATCAATTAATGACAAAGATACCAATACACTCAACCGAATTGTATTTCAATTGCATGTTGATTCTGTCCTTGCCCCTATTATCAAAGACACACATATCCAGTGCAGAAATTGATGTTCAGATGCAAAAAACAGACTTCAAGGTTCTTCTGAATATGTGTCCCATCACAGTGGGCCAAGGGGAACTGAGTGCTGAAAAGCCAGCACTGGCGATAGGAGATCAGGAAGGAAGCACACTAGCACTCTTAGCACCTCTTATGAAGAATTCTCTTAACCTTTCCTACCCACTCTCTGACCGAGCACACCACTTCATACTTAAACCACCACAAGTGCCTCAGAAAGAACTCCCTAACTAGCTCTTCCTCGACCCCCCACTGCCAACCCCAGCTCCAAGGGCAACTCAAGTCACACCTCTGCTTCCACCTGAGCATACCAAGGTACCCCCAAATCTGGCCTGCTCTTGTACAAGGGAAACAATACAATATTAAAATTCCAGCCAGATACATCTGCCTAAGATAGGTCTAGCAATCTGCTCCCTTTGTTAAATGTAAGAGATAGCCTGGCTGGTGTGGCTCAGTGACTGATCATTGACCTATTAACCAGGAGGTAAAGGTTTGATTCCTGGGTTGCGGGCTCAATCCTCAGTACAGCACATGTAGGAGGCAATGATTCTCTCTCATCATTGATGTTTAAATCTTTCCCTCCATCTCTCTGAAATAAAGAAAAACATATTTAAAAAAAAAAAAAAGCCAGGTGATTCAACTCTACCACTGTCACCATCCCATATGATCATGAGTCCACATTACCTCTCCCTACATCCTGGCCTCCATGATCTCTACCTTCTGGCAGGAGGGAGCCTAGCACAGGGTGCTCGATAAACATCTCAATAAACATCCCAGGGCCCAATACTTGGCTCCATATTGTTCTCATGTTTGTTAGGTTTACTTCAACTAGGGCAGCGGTCACCTTTCAGACCTCATGGACCACCAGCTGATGACTGCTGCTCTAAAGGATTCCTTAAACCAGTGGTCACCAACCTTTTGGACCTCATGGACCGTTGAACTAGAGGATGACTCTAGAAAGCATAGGAAGAGGATTTGTGCTCCTCTTGTGTCTCCAAAATATGTCACAATGATAAGCATGAAATCCAATGTTCCACAAAACATCAATCTTTGCACAAAAATGGTTGGTGCTGTGCAAAATACCCACCACACACCAATAAATCACAAATAACTAGTACAGCAAGAAAAGCATATTCTGAAGTAAGCAACTGTTAATTTGAAAGCAACTATCAATGAAATCACCAGTTAAAACATACCTTATCTGGACATATGAACAGAATCATACAGAATGTTCAGAAAAGGCAAATCAACAGGATAAGAAGTAGATTAATGGTCTCTGGTGCTGTGGGATGGGGTGCAAAGTCCCTACAAATGGGCACAAAAATCTTTTGGAGATGATGGAAATGTTCTAAAATCGAACTGTGGGAATAGATGGTTGTACAACTCTGTAAATGTACCAATGGCCTTTGGTATGTAAATAATACTTTAACAAAAACAAATACTTTAAGAAAAATGGGGATACTTTTTGTCCATAACACTTCAACCAGAACCAGCTGAGTGTACACCTGGAGCAAGTACTTTTCAACCAAGTGCCAAAGGTCACAATACAGCCCTGGCTGTCATGGTTCAGTGGTTAGAGCATTGGACTGTGCACCAAAGGGTCTCAGGTTCAATTCTGTATCAGGAGCACATGCCTAGGTTGTGGGTTCATTCTCTTCACTCGGTTGGGGTGCATATTGGGGACAGCCAGTTAACTCACATCTATGTTTCTTTTTCTCTCACTCCCCTTCTCTCCTTTCCACTCTAGAAAAGTGGAGGGCTCTTTCTAGTTCGGCTTAGTGAACAAAGAATTGGTCTGTGGACTGAAGGGTCCCAGGTTTTGTTTTATTATTTTTTAAAATTTATTTTATTTTTATTTTTTCCCTATTACCCTCCCCACCCCCCGGGTCCCAGGTTTGATAACTGGTCAAGGGCACATGCCTGGCTTGCAGGCTCGATCCCTAGTAGGGGGTGTGTAGGAGGCAGCTGAGCAATGCTTCTCTTTCATCACTGATGTTTCTAACTCTCTCTCTCTCCCTCCCTCCTTTCTCTCTGAAATCAATAATATATTTTTTAAAAAGTGATGGAGGAAATACCCTCAGATGAGGATTAATTAACAAACAAACAAGATCACAAAACATATCCAGTCAACACAACCCAGGGGAAATAAGGCAGGAGAGCTCTCTCTGGCATATGATTCTGCCTGACACATATGGCTGGCCAAATGTCAGTGGCAGCATAGCTATTGAGACAAGACACTGAGGATCCACATAGGACCCCAAACTGAAATCAGCAAGGCAGGAAGCACTCAACTGTTAGAGGCAGCAATAGCCTGCCCGATGCCCTCCCAAGCTGAGAGCCCTGGAAAGCACCCTGATTGCTATGTGTCTTTGCTTCCTGAGCAGTACCAGGTACTGCCTTTTTAAATTTTATTTTAGGGGACATTTATTAAAACTGGGGACAGTGAGCCGAAACCGGTTTAGCTCAGTGGATAGAGCGTCAGCCTGAGGACTGAATGGTCCAGGTTCGATTCCAGTTGGGGGCATGTACCTTGGTTGCGGGCACATCTCCAGTGTGGGGCGTGCAGGAGGCAGCTGATCCATGTCTCTCTCTCATCGATGTTTCTAACTCTCTATCCCTCTCCCTTCTTCTCTGTAAAAAATAAATAAAATATATTTTAAAAAAAACAAAACTGGGGACAGTGAAACAAGAAAGGGCCTAGGAAAATAGGAGAGGGATCAGGTGGGGAAATGAGGCTAGGCTGGGCTGCTTTGGCTCACTGGGAAGTCAGATACAGGTTCAGGGTATTTACTGCTGCTGTCCATTACCGCCCTGGTTGCAAGTCTCATGGGGTCTCTTGGAGTGTAGGAGGTATGTGCCTATAGAGGAAGGAGAGGGGGAAGGGAATGGCATGGGCATGCTACTTGGTGGGAGAGCATGCTCAGTTACTGCTTTTTTATTTTTTTTGCAAAGAGTTAAGGATGGAATTGTACACTTTTTAAAAAAATATATTTTATTGATTTTCCACAGAGAGGAAGGGAGAGGGATAGAAAGTCAGAAACATCGATGAGAAAGAGACATCGGTCAGTGGCCTCCGGCATGCCCCCCATAGGAGATGTGCCCACACAAGGCACATGCCCTTGACCGGAATCGAACCCGGGACCTTTCTGTCCGCAGGCCGACACTCTATCCACTGAGCCAAACCAGCCTTGGCATGGAATTGTACACTTTAAATGGGTGAATTATATAGTATGTGAACCATCTCAATTAAAACAAAACCTGAGAGAGGGCCAATCGAAGCTCAAGGTAGGAACTACCAGACACCAATGCAACAGGGTGACCAAAGTATAAAGGGTGACAATTTGGTGGCTTTGCATAAGCACAGGTGCCAGATACACACTTTGTGCAGGTATGGAAGCCTCAGTGTCTGTAAAGAAGAGAAAAAAAAAACACCTATCCAGGGGTGGATGGCAGTTTCCTTGGTGAAGGAAGTCAACACTGCCTGGAATGTGGCCCTCATCTTTACAGGCACAGACAACACGCCAAGGGATGCTGATCCCTGCTACCACAGCACACAAGAGGATATTGAGAAAATAACTGTCAAGCCAGTTGGATGTATACATTCACTAGCACACCATCTCAGAAAGCAAGCCGAAACGTAAAAGGTCATTTGGATTTGCGGGTAAGTAAAGTTTGCCATAGGATTCCCAGGCACACTTCTCCCCCAGATCTGCTTCAGAGATGCTTTCTTTCCTGACTGAAATGCTCTTTCTGTGGATATGTTGGTCCCTTCTTTACTAATCTTTTGGGCCTGGGAAGTCAATCTGTCTCAGACAGCTGCTCACAGCTGCTCTCAATTATCACACTCTGATTTCGTAGTTTCAGTTTCAAAAGCAGTCTATTTCCAAGTTCCATGGGTAGAATAGGAGGAGATGGGGAAACTTTACTTTTATCTTTAAATTAGATTAAAAAATGCAGTATCTGGAGAGAATATTGATAATTGTTGAAGCCCCGGGATGGTTTGTCGGGGCTCATATAACTGCTTTCACTACTTTGTTGTATACATTTGAAAATTCCCATTAATAAAAAGAAAAAGGTAATCTCTTTTTTACTCAAATTTCATTCAAATAAAAGTAAAAGAGCTTGGCCAGTGTGTGGCTCAGTGGATTAAGCATTGTCCTATGGACCAAGAGGTCACTTTTTTGTTTCACAGTCAGGGCATATGCATGGGTAATGGGCTCTATTCCAGTAGGCATGCAGGAGGCAGCCAAATCTGTATTTCTCTCTCCCTCTCAAAAAAAAAAAAATCAATTAAAAATAGATTTGGGGCAAAAAAGAAAAAGAGCTCTAAGTAGCAGATTAATTGGCCAAAACGAGGTTCAATTAAGATGAAATTTAACCATACACTTACTGTATCAAGACAAGTGCTTCTGTAAATATAGAAGCTCCATGCCGAATGGCGAAAAATCTCATTTTGTCACATCCTTTTACTAACTAAATTGCTTTTGAGCATCTATGATATATATTGTTACTCTCTAGGCTTGAGAGAAATGAGCTAATGAAAAATAAATATGTTTTATTTGCTTGTCTCAAAGGAGACAGTGTCCCTTAGGAAACACAGCCAATATATTCTTAACTTTCACTCCAAATAATATCAACACATTTTCTTTCATTATTCTCCAAAAGCCTGTACAAGAAACCAGAAAAACTTTTAATATGTAAGACAGATTCCACGACTTATCTTCCTTAAAAGAATTTAAGCCCTAGCCGGTTTGGCTCAGTGGATGGAGCAGCGGCTTGTGGACTGAAGAAGTCCCAGGTTCAATTCTGGTCAAGGGCACATACTTCTGTTGTAGGCTGCTGCCAATTAATGTTTCCCTCCCTTTTCTTCTATTCTCTCTAAGAATCAATGGAGAGAGAAAACAAGATGGCCGCATAGGTAAACACCTGAACTTGCCACCTCACACAACAACTTCAAAACAACTAAAAGACAAAATGGACATCATCCAGAACCACAGGAAGAATGGCTGAGTGGAAATTCTACAGCTAGAAGGAGAGAAAAGCACACTGAGACTCAGAGGAGGTGCAGAAAACAGAGGTATAGAAAGGTGTGCACGTGGAGAGGGCTGGCAACTGAGTACACAGCTGGCTTTTTCAATCCGCAGGGAGACACAAGCTCCCAACTGCTCCGAACTCCTTCCGGGCCAGCCTCTGGGGACCCGGACTCATATGGGGAGAAATTAGTCTGTCTGGCAGCAGACAGAACTCAAGAGTGGCTCTCTCTCAGAGGTGCTTGCAGCAATTACCGAGACACACTGATACCTGAGGGGCCTCTTAGGGCAGAACTGACGGGAAGCCATTGCTGTTTGCTCCACCCTGAGACTCTGCCCCATCCAAGCTGTGTGCAGAGCTTTTGCATATGAATAGCCTGGTCCTTTGAAGTCTAAACTTACCTATCAAACTGCAGCTGAGTCAGAGAGACTCAGAACATCCAAAAAAAGGCCCAAGACCCCAAAGCAGCTTGCACTGCTTCACAGGTGGGCCTCATCTGGGCACCTCCAAAACCCAAAGAAGAGGAATCTGCAGATCTCTAGCTCCTACGGGGTGGCTGCAGGCAGAGGCTAAATTAGCACCCCATTGGAGATCCAAGAGCCAGTGTACCCAGGGATCAGAGTAGGACCATGCAGATTAGAACTCCTCAGATCCATAAGGGACACACTCCGGGGACGGGCTCAGTGAGCACCAAAGTCCCACAGAAGCAAGTCTTGCCTCATAAGGGTGCCTCCAGCACACTTGTTCTCCCATCATAGACACAGCTGATCCTCACAACCTATTGGCCTGGAGGTCAATTCCTCCCAGTGATACCAACAACAGTCAAGACTTAACTACAACAAGACTGTACACACAGTCCACAAAGGGGTTCACCAAAAGTGTCCACCTCCGGTAACTGCAGAGGCTGAGCCACTGGGCCCTATGGGACACCTATACACAAAGCCACTCTATCAACTCAGGGAAGCAGCAAAAATACATAGACAAAGAAACAGATAACAGATGAAAGAAATGGCTGAAATCGGTTTGGCTCAGTGGATAGAGCATCGGTCTGCAGACTGAAAGGTCCCAGGTTCGTTTCTGGTCAAGGGCATGTACCTTGGTTGTGGGCACGTCCCCAGTAGGAGGTGTGCAAAAGGCAGCTGATCAATGTTTCTCTCTCATCAATGTTTCTACTTCTCTATTCTTCTCCCTGCCTCTCTGTAAAAAATCAATAAAGTATATATTTTTTAATGTCTTAAGTCTGACTTGTATGCTCACAAATGTTAGTGCAAAATTAAACACTTACACCCTGGCCTGTGTGGCTCAGTTGGTTGGAGCATCATCCCATACATCAAAAGGTTGTGGATTACGCCGAAACCAGTTTGGCTCAGTGGATAGAGCGTTGGCCTGCAGACTGAAGGGTCCCAGGTTTTTTTTTGTGTTTTTAAAAAAATATATTTTATTGATTTTTAAGAGAGAGGAAGGGAGAGGGGACAGAGAGCTAGAAACATCGATCAGCTGCCTCCTGCATACCCCTGACTGGGGATGTGCCCACAATCAAGGTACATACCCTTGACCAAGGTACATACCCCAGAATCGAACCTGGGACCTTTCAGTCCATAGGCCAATGCTCTATCCACTGAGCCAAACCAGTTTTGGCCAAGGTTTTTGTTTGTTTTTAATATATTTTATTGATTTCTTAGAGAGGAAGGAAGAATAGAGTTAGAAACATCAATGAGAGAGAGACATCGATCAGCCGCCTCCTGCATGCACCTACTGGGGATACCAAGATACATGCCCCTGCCAGGAATCGAACTTGGAACCCTTCAGTCCACAGGCCCACGCTCTATCCACTGAGCCTAACCAGTTTCAGCCCAGGTTTGATTTCAAGAGCATGTATCTTGGCACATCCCCAGGGGGGTGTGCAGGAGGTGGCTGATCGATGTCTCCCTCTCATCGATGTTTCTAGCTCTCTGTTCCTCTCCCTTCCTCTCTGTAAATAATTAAAACATATTAAAAAAAGGAAAGAAAGAAAAGGCTGTGGGTTTGATTCCTGGTCAGAGCACATACCTAGGTTTTGAGTTTGATACCCTGGTTGGGGCCCACATGAGTGTGTGTGTCAACCAATCGGTGTTTCTCTCTTACCCCCTTCTAAGTAAGCATATCCTTGGGCGAGGATAAAAAAAAATTAAATACGCTGTTTTCAAAATGCAGAGTAAGGAAAGCTGAAGGGAACCAAATTTGAATATACTCGCTTCACAATATGCAAAAATGGAATTTTGTCCTTCAAGTAACAGTAACATACCCTTAGAATAGCATCCAAAATGGTTAAAAATGAGACATTACTTGAAATATAAACTGCTTAATTATAAAACCCAGGCCGGCATTAGTTATTAAAAAATTGCCAAATAGCTGGTTCTTTATCATGGAAAACAGGTTTTTCAGGTTCTGAAACCAGTAGAGCTTTAATCAAGACACCTAGTCAATGGCTCAGACAATCTTTCTCTGTGTGCAGCTGGCTGGAACCATCTACTGTCATCCCCTAACAAGGACATCACAGAAACATTAGCCTGGTGGTATGCTCCCAGGCACTACCAATCTAATTTAACTTCACAGGCTGAAGAAGATGGTGTCTAATTATTCTTCAAAAAATGCACAACTATAGCTGTGCAGACTGAAAAATAAGTTTAAAGTTTACTTTAATAAA
Organism: Lasiurus cinereus; assembly: GCA_011751065.1. Lineage (NCBI taxonomy): Eukaryota > Metazoa > Chordata > Mammalia > Chiroptera > Vespertilionidae > Lasiurus > Lasiurus cinereus. The sequence continues at coordinate 2,745,907 of JAAGEH010000370.1, forward strand.
GTATCTAAAACATTCTGAAAAGTACACAAAACATAACACTGGGGTATCTAGTTTTCAGCTTTATCAAATTATTAAAGGACTAAAATATTGAGAGAGCTGAAATATCTTATATACCCCTCACTTCAATCCCACTTGCAATTAACACCTATCTTGAACTTGGTGTTTTCTTTTATTCATGTTTTCATACCCAAAGTCAGTTTACTTTTTTAAAAAAATACATATTTTTTAATTGATTTCAGAGAGGAAAGGAGAGGAAGAGAAACACTAATGATGAGAGAGAACCATTGACTGGCCGCCTCCTACACCCCCATTGGGGACCAAGCCTGCAACCAAGGTACATGCCCTTGACCAGAATCGAACCTGGGACCCTTCAGTCCACAGACCAACACTCTATGTAGAGCCAAACCAGCCAGGGAGCCAGTTTACTTTTTTAAAAATATATTCTTATTGACCAGAAATTGAGCTGTGACCTCTTGGTTCATAGGCTGACGCTCAACCATTGAGCCATTCTAGTTGGGCCAGAGTCAGTTTACTTTTAAAACAAAAGTAACTGCCGAAACCGGTTTGGCTCGGTGGATAGAGCGTCGGCCTGCGGACTGAAAGGTTCCGGGTTCCATTCCGGCAAGGGCATGTATCTTGGTTGCGGTCACATCCCTAGTGAGGGCGTGCAGGAGGTGGCTAATCGATGTCTCTCTCTCATCGATGTTTCAAACTCTCTATCCTTCTCCCTTCCTCTCTATAAAAAACCAATAAAATATATTTAAAAAAAAATAACTTTCCTAGGATTCAAGTCCTTGATACACCTTTTACTCCCATGAGTGCTATAAGTTAAAGAACATTTTGCCTCATGATAGGCCTGATAAAAAGTCCAATCATCTCCCAAGCCTGAAGCCTGCCATGAAATGATCTTCCTTTTCCCAACCACCATTTATCAAATGTCAGTAAACTTCTTTTATGATGGGTCAAATAGCACATACAGATAGTACTTGCTTTGCATGCTAATACTGAAATCACACAAACAAACAGGAAAAAATATGTTTCAAAGGATTCAATTCTGGTTGGGACACATAGTAAGAGCAACCAATAGATGTTTCTCTTTCACATCAATGTTTCTCTCTCCCTCTCTCTCTCTCTCTCTCTTTCTCTCCTCTCTTGCTCTCTCTAGAATCAATGAAAACCATATTCTCAAGTGAGGATTTAAAAAAACAAAAACAAAATTGCTCTGAGAGTTACCTTACTTTTTGTGAAGGTTTCTGCCAGTGTTACTTCCTCTGGGACATCATTCTTTTTGCCACATTTCATGCCCTGGTTGCTGGCTTAATTCCCAGAAAGGAGCAATTCCCAGTAAGGGTGTGCAGAAGGCAGCCTATCCATGATGTTTCTCTCTCATTGATTTTCAATCTCTCTATCCCTCTCCCTTCCTCTCTCTCTAAAAATCAAGAAAAACATTTTTTTTAATTCTTGGACATTTGCTAAGTGGGCCTTAACTAAGGTCCTGTCTCTTAACTGGAGGCATATCCTCTCTCTTAACTGGAGGTAGAGTCAACATACTCACAGTCAGCTAGTTATCCTATCACTCACTCCACTTATGCTCCACTGAAATTTCAGTTCTGGCATTATCACTTTTTTTCTTTGCTGCACTGGAGTCTATTTTTGGCCAATTCCCTCTACTGATTAACCATTTATATAAATTGTTACATAGGTTTATCACTGGGAAACAAGGCACACAACTTCATGCTTTGCTATGGATGAACTAACAAATGTGCAAGGACCAGTCACTGCTGCTTGTGTAGTTTATTGTAATTTGTGACTGTAGGACTAGCAGGGGAAACCTGTACCCAAGTACTTATAGTTTTTATACTGTGGTAACTAAAATCTGAGCCCTGATGTTAAGGGACTGAAATTATTTATGAAAGTGTGGTAATGGAAATTTTTGCGTGTTGAAAACGCTGCAAAGCAAAGACTGCCATTATTTCAAGAGCTGTGGGCTACATAGTTCTTTTTTTAACTTTTAGTTGCAGTATTTTTTCCCCATCATCATTTATCACATAGTTCTAATTCTACTCTGTCACTGTAGCATAAAAGCTACCTGAGACAATATGTAAATGAATGACAAGGCTGTCATTCCAATGAAGTTTTTTTACGGACACAAAATTTTATCTCACATAATCTATACATGTTTTTAAAAATTATTTTTATTTTAAACCATTAAAAAATATAAAAATCATACTTAGCTTGCCAATTATTTTTACAGTGTTCAGTTTTCCACCCTTGCAGAACTCAGTCTTATATGTGTAGTCAGAAGCTACCACATAGAGCACTAGAGTTCACATTTCTTTAATAGCATGCATTCCTTTGCTAAAAAGATTGTAGCACACCCTTCTACCACTAAAAACAGTTCTACTCTCTTCATTGAAGCCATTTAAAATTCTAAGAGATAATGGCCAAAGATAAATTATTTGATATAACAAATCCTTGGAGCCCAGCCAGTGTTGCTCAGTGGTTGAGTGTTAACCCATGAACCAAGAGGTCACTGGTTCGATTCCATCAGGCACATGCCCTGGTTGTTGGCTCAATTCCCAGAAAGGGGCAATTCCCAGTAAGGGTGTGCAAAAGGCAGCCTATCCATGATTTAGTTGATTTAAGGGACTGAAATTATTGATTTTCTATCTCCCTATCCTTCTCCTTTCCTCTCTCTCTAAAAATCAAGAAAAACATTTCTTTTTTAAATTCTTGGGACATTTGAAAATCATATTTTATACACACAAAAAAATAAGACAAAGTACAGTTCAATGTTCAGGATTCAAAAGGAAAGAAAGTAATGAAGAGTTATATAATTCAAGAATTTCGAAGACCAAGGGCAACTATTACCAGGGCTTGGTTTTCACAGACCTACCACAGCTGAAAATTCACCACCAAGGCATCTTGTTTATGCCAGTGAATAACTAGCACATAATAGAATAACCAGAGCTGTGAACAGTCTAATGCGCATGTACTGGTACAGAAACATGGCTAAATCTGAGATGGGGGAAAAGGGACCAGAGAATGGTTTCTATATCATAATACCTTTTTTAAACTTTTAATTTAGACACATGTATGAATATACTTGAGGGAAAGGGACTAAAGGAAGGAGACATTTACATACAGGTTTTCCTTTTCATCTGTATTTTTTAGAATAGTGTGAGCCATCAGTGGCCTTATCTGGACAGCAGATTATGGTCCTGTTTGTTTGCTTCAATTTTTCAGTAAAAAAAATTTTAAACTACATGAATTAAAACTGAATGTATTAAATTCCCTAGTATCTAGAACAGTACTAAGCTATAGTGTTTGTGAATAGCTAGCATATGTAAATACGGTGACCACATAATTTATCCTCATCAAGACACTTTTCAGAATGAATGAGTATTAATAGTTACCCTGGGACATATGGTGGTATAAATTGGAACCATCCAAGGTAAATCCTCCAAGCCATCCTATACACTGAAGGCACTAACTAGGGATGTGGTCCTTTGTTCTCCAGGAGTTTATAATTCAATTACAGCCAGAGACTTCCTTGGTTAAGAAAGAGAAGAAAAAAGGAATCACACAAGGTAAAAATATAATCACAGCCTAATTCAAAGGGCTTATAAGCCATAGAAGGTACAGAGGAAACAACTAAACATTCTGGTATAGGGGAGTAACAAAATAAGGAAGAGTCATTTGGCAAAAGTGTGTAGGACAGATTAGAGTCAGTAGTTAGTCTGGTAAAGGACCAAAGCTTGAAGGAGTAACTGGCTCTTTTACCTGATGAAATAACCCAGGGGCATTTTCTTACCTTCCTAGTGTTTCTTCATTCATAACATGGGAATAAAAATGTATAAGCCTCTTGCTAAAACCGATTTGGCTCAGTGGATAGAGCATCTGCCTGTGGACTAAAAGGTCCCAGGTTCAATTCCGGACAAGGGTGTATGCTGTGGTTGCGGGCACATCCCCGGTGAGGGGTGTGCAGGAGGCAGCTGATTGATGTTTCTCTCTCATCAATGTTTCTAACTTTTTCTTCCTCTCCCTTTCTCTCTGTAAAAAGTCAATAAAATATAATTTTTAAAAATTGAGTTATGAGTTAAACCGTAGGATACCCCATCAGTGTCTGAGAACTTGAGAATTGCTTGATGAAGAAAATCCCACACATCTGGTGTCAAAAGTATTCTGTAGTAAACAGGAGAATTTTCACTTTAAAGTCTTCACGTTCAGAGATAAGAATGTTAGCAAGAGAACAATCTTGAGGACACTATAAATATAACTCGGCCCAAGTTGATGTGAAGGCCTCTGTGTGAGATTTATACCTCTTCTGGATCTAGTTAGTATAAAAGTGTTATTTGGCAAGTTTGTTAACAAAATGTCCCTCTATGTTTCCTGTTGAGGAATGCACCATTAACCTTGAGTATATCTTGACAATGGTGTGTCTGGGAAAGGGCATTTGCTCACTGTAACTTGAATTCACTGGTGAGGAGATTCAGTTGGCTTTCCTTCCATAGGCACCAATGAACTACATTCTGCAGGCTTGCTCTGATGCATTTCTTCTTTTTTTTTTTTAATGTTTTTATTTTTTATTTTTGAAAGAGGAATAGAGAAACATGGATCAGCTGACCCTGGTACACCCCATACTGGGAATCAAGCCTGCAACCCAAGTATATGCCCTGATGGGGAATCAAACCAGTGACCTCTTAGTTCTTGGGTCAACACTCAACAACACCAGCCAGGCTCTGAAGCATTTCTTGAAAACAATTCAAATGGGAGGATTGTCTTTAACACACACAGGTTAATATCAGAAGATTGTTGTGAAGATTATAATTTTTATGATCCATTACAAGTGCTTAAAACATTTAGCACAAAGCTTTGAGTAAATAGTAGATATTATACTTTTATGAAGACCAGACTAATATACTAGTAGAGACAGTGGGAACAAAAAGAAAGAGAAGGCTAACACACTTCACTGGAAAGCACAACTTTTAGGATATAGGGAATATGGAAAATCCAAAGTACAACCTCAGATTAAAAAGTTGATCAAACCAGCTAAATCACTCTTTCCCTTGGTTTTTCTGCTATATACCATTTGCCATGACTGAAGTGACAAAACTCCCTATCTTCACCTAAAGTAAGGTAAGGGCAAACTATCACACAGATCGAACTCCTGCACCACAAGATTGTCATGAGATCAAGAGTTCAGGGACAGAAAGTCCAAGGGTATAACTGGAGAAAATAAGAAAATATATGCCTTGGTTACCTATTTGGATTGCAAATATCTTTCCTCTGAAGATTGAATCTCATTGTATGAGTGAAGAGGTAGTCAATACCAGGGAAGTAATCAAGCTGTTTTAATTCTAGCATGCCAAATTCCAAAGTTGACTTATATAACTGGCCTTAATTCACCTATTTTGGTAGCTAGATAAATTCTACATACTTGAGTACTTCTGTTTACAGGATGGAAAACTACTAACTATCCTTCTCCTCTAGGTCCAGGTATCTGGAAGTTGTCATTAATAGGATAATTCAGAAATTTTAAAATAACCCGTAGGTATTTATGAGGAAAGAATATTTACATGGACAAACGCAACTTCAATTATAAGGCTCATAAAATCTTGATGTTTTAGATATAAAATCTTAGCATTTTAAGATATAAAATATTTAGATAAACTACCAACACTACACAAACTAGCACTCCTGCCCACCGGCATTTCATATTCATCACCCAAACAGGACTATAAATTATACCCTTACCTAAATTCATAACCAGAAATACAGTAATCCATCTGAACAACTTGGAAACAAACAGTTTCAAAGTCTTTCATGAGACTGTTAGTTCACATTCAGGGGATCTTAACCTTGTTTGAGTAATGGATCTTTTTTCAGAAAATGATAAAACCTAATGGACCCTCTACCTAGAACAGTGTTTCTCAACCTATTTTTTAGTATCATACTCACCACCCAACCCCAAGGAACCTTGATATGTTTTTCTTTAGTCACCCCAGGAAATTCCAATACCACACCTACTGTATACTTATTTATACAGAGTGGCTCTTTGAAAGGTCATAAACTGTTGTAATATATATCTCCCTCCAACCCCCAAACATGACTTACACACTGGGAAACACACAGACAAAATATCACATGTGAATTTAGGGACTTTAGATTAAAGGGCTTCTGAAGACACAGACCCAGGACCCCATTGATGAGATTCATCTCAAACACAATTAAATTTTTACCCTTATTTCTTTTCATTGATTTGAGAGACACAGAGAGATGTGTTGTTCCCCTTATTTAGGCATTCATTAGTTGATTCTTTTTTTAAAAAAATATATTTTATTGATTTTTCACAGAGAGGAAGGGAGAGGGATAGAAAGTCAGAAACATCGATGAAAGAGAGACATTGATCAGCCGTCTCCTGCACGCGCCCTATTGGGGATGTGCCGCAACCAGGATACATGCCCTTGACCGGAATCGAACCTGGGAACTTTCAGTCCGCAGGCCAACGCTCTATCCACCGAGCCAAACCGGTTTCAGCCATTAGTTGATTCTTGTATGTGCCCTGACCTGCAACCTTGATACATTCGGATGATGCTCTAACCAACTGAGCTACCCAGCCAGGGCAACCCTTATTTCTAAAACTGTTTCTTCAAAGTTCCTGGGCCTCACATTCCAACACAGGGAGTTTTCAAAAATATCTTGCCAGAAACAACACCTGAAATGACATTTGTGACCAGGCTCACACAAAAATATCCATAATCTGCTGAAACCGGTTTGGCTCAGTGGATAGAGCGTCAGCCTACAGACTGAAAGTTCCCAGGTTTGATTCCGGTCAAGGGCATGTACCTTGGTTGCAGGCATACCCCCAGTAGGGGGAATGCAGGAGGCAACTGATCTGTTTCTCACCCATCAATGTTTCTAACTCTTTATCCCTCTCCCTTCCTCTCTGTAAAAAATAAATACATATATTTTTAAAATCCATAATCCATAAGCTAATGATTCTAGACTCATCTGTGAATTAGTCATATGATCATCAGCCTCCCGGGGTTAATGAAGTCATTTTGGTGACTTCTACAGAGTTATCGCCCCTTTACATAAATCACAGGCTACCATATCCCTTATTTGGCCTTCCTTGTCAATCTTAGGACATGGCAAACAGAGGCTTGGCTGTCTGGCCAACTACCAAGAGACAAGCTTGAGCAAGCAAATGGCTCTGGGGATAGGTAAAATGAGAAACAGGCGGGGCAGTGGCAGTGAAAGAGAAGCTGGCTTTCTCTATCACAGGCTGCACTTTCAAATGCTAACCAGGACAAAAAATGTTTCTGATGGAAAATATCTTTTTCCACAGAAAGGTCCATTTTCCCTCTGTGGACCTAAAAGGAAGGCCCTGGATATTCTTTAGGGATTGTTACCATTTGAGCTTCAAAGCCCCTGTTTTCAGTAAACACCAAATCTTGCCTTACTTTTTTCTTCAAAGTACTCATCCCTAGATCAATATTCATTGTTCAATCCTTTATTGTATTGTCTTCATTTCAACACAATGTAACTACCATGGACTGTGTATCTTTTTTCAATGTTTTGTTTCCAGGGCCAAATATAAAGCTTGGTATGTGCTCAATAAATGCGCTGAATAATTATTTCAAACTGTCCTGGAACCACTTTATTGCCTGCAAGCAGAACAAGAGCCTCTTTTACGGCAGACAAGAATACCAGAAGATGCTATTTTGGAGAATCTCCAGCTGATCACCAATATCAACTGCACTTTAGCTCCTATCTATCACTTTGTCTTTGACCATCCATGGGGATGAGAAGAGAAAAATGTACTAATAACAAGATTATTAGAGATTTGCTAAAGTTCACCCTTTTAGTCAAAGTTCTGGGGAAACTTATTAACCCAAAAGGGGGATGGAAACTGAAAGTCACCTGAAAGTGCAATAGAGGCTCTCAAACGCTGCATTTGTCCCCAGCATAAGTCCCAAGTATTGGCAACAGTTACTTGTAGTATGCCTAACTGACCACTCCCTAAAGGAATTTTTGAGATTCTATTCTGAAGAGGAATATATTACTGTCCTTGTATTGATCAAAATTACCTATTTGGGGGCCCTCCAAATACCTGGGAAGAGAAGAAAAAATTATGCACATTTGTGCTCACCTGATAAGGGGTTTTTCCCCTCCCTAACATCAATAATACACATTTATACACTCAATGTACAATTTATACAGTTGTTTTATCCACCTCCATTTATTAAATGGAGTATATTCTTAAGGTGGAAATCACAACTTCAATGTTTACAGATACAGAGGGCAGGCCAAGTGAATAAGCACACACTTTGGGAGAGTAGTACCTAGCCTGTCCAAAAGGAGTGATGGGCACCAACTGATGGTAATATGTGGGAATATAGACCTAGTAGTGCCAGATCTTCATATATTCAGGCAAAGCCAAAACACAAAAATTTTTTAAAAATGTATTTTATTGATTTCTTTCAGAGAGGAAGGGAGAGGGATAGAGAGAAACATCGTTGAGAGAAAAACACCAATCAGCTGCCTCCTGCACACCTCCCACTGGGGATGTGCCCGCAACCAAGGTACATGCCCTTCCTTGACCGGAACCAAACCCGTGATCCTAGAATCATCCTGACTTCTTGGTTAGTAGACTTCCTCTGCTCCGATGATCCTCATCTCCTCCACTCTTCCATGATTATGCCAAGGCCTTGTCTTAATAATTGCAATCTAGCCCTAGCCGGTTTGGCTCAGTGGATAGAGCGTAAGGGACTAAAGTGTCCTGTGTTTGATTCCCATTAGCAGCACACTCTCACGTTTTGTTTTCAACACCCAGACGGGGAGATATGCAGGAAGCAGCCAATGAATGATTCTCATCACTGATGTTTCTTTTTTTTTTCAATATACTCCATTGATTTTTTACAGAGAGGAAGGGAGAGGGACAGAAAGCCAGAAACATTGACGAGAGAGAGACATCAATCAGCCGCCTCCTGCACGCCCCACACTGGAGATGTGCCCACAACCAAGGAACATGGCCCCAACCGGAATCAAACATGGGACCTTTCAGTCCGCAGGCCGACGCTCTATCCACTGAGCCAAACCGGTCCCTCATCACTGATGTTTCAATCTCTCTCCCTCTCTGAAATCAATACAAATATATTTTAAAAAATAAAAATAACTACAGCCTATTCAGAACTTCAGTTTCATGCATCTCATTCACTGCCCACCATATTCTACCTTTCTTTTCTAGTTCATTCCCTCCAAAACCTCAATTTCAACAATCCATTGACCCTACAACCCTTCCATGACTCCTCAATCCCCTCCTGTCTTCAGGAAGATTAAATTCCTTTATCTACTATTATAATCAGCCCCTAAACATTTGTTTACTACACACTTTTATCTGACAAAGCCTATGCAGTTAGTTACATGTGGCTGGAGAAACACCTCACTCTCGAAAATCAAAGCAATCAGGAAAGAAGAAGAAAAAAAAAGGTAAAAAGCTTTCAAACAAATAACTTCAGATAAGCAAGGGCATTACTTGACCCAGCCAAACAGGGCTACTTCTGAAAGGTCAGTAGGTTCAGCCATATGCAGCAGCCAGGGAAGCCACTGGGAACAGAGGCCTCTGCAGCCAGACCAGGCTTTGTCAATTACTATTTTGTGACCTTAGATAAGATCTGTAACTTCACCACACCAGGTTGTCTCAAGTGTTAAATAACACATACAGCAGGGGTGGAGAACATCAAGCCAGTGAAATAATTTGGTCTGGCCCTGCCAAGACATTAGGGGTGAATTAATTAAATGTTTGACCAAATGTAGCAGGCTGGTTTTTAAGTTGATAATTTTGTATGGCCCTCCAATGATGTTATAAATATCTAAATGGCCCTTGGCAGAAAAAAAGGTTCCCCACCCCTGACATACAAGCCCAAAGTAAGCAATAGATGTTAGTACCAAACTCAATTTTGACAAAGTCCAGGTCAGGTAACTGGAAGGTACTATACATCCTGAACATAATTACTTAATTTACAAAAGTCCAGAAGGGCTGACAAATCCTGGTTCAGACTGCAAGAATAATGAACAAATAAGAATAATGCATTCCTAATCCTTATTCCTCTAGAGCTGAGCCTTTGACATCCCCATTAACTCATTTTTTTCCTCTCTGCCTCAGGCAAAGGGAAATTAAGTTTTCAGAAATCACTGCAGGTGATGACTTATTGCACTTTTCACCCAATATGCTGGTCTATACCTCTAAAGCCACTGGCTCCTGCCTTTTCTCTCACCTCACATCCTCCTCCAATTCCCCCTTCCTCATTTTTCTGCTCCAGCCACACACACTGGCTAGATTTCCTGGTCTTTTCCTTTAAACCCACCATGTGTGTTCCAGCCTCAAGGCCTTTGTATGCCATTACTTCCAACTGGACACTCCCCCCTAAGGTCTTTGTGTGGCTGCCACCTTCTCAGTTTTCATCTTAGAGCTCAGATGTCACCCTCTTCAGAGAGATCTCCCCTGACTACCGAACCAAAGTGACCCCCATCAGACATATTTTTATATGGATCTTACAAGGAGCACATGCCAGGCACCCACCTGAGAGGGGTTGGGTATGGAAGGGTGGCACAATTCTCAGAACACAATCTTGCTGAAGGATAGAAAAGACCAGGAGAGGAAAACATAGATTATTTATATATCTGGGTCATAGGGCAAGTCACAGAGAAAGCATGGCAAGAGAAGCAAATTGCCTCAAAATATACACATGGAATCTGAATAGTGTACTTTTTGAAGGAAAAAAAAAATGAAATTTGGAACCTGTTGCTTGTTCATCATAGAGAATAAAATTTTAGGTGATATGGGGGGGGGGATGGCCCCCATCATCTTACTTCACCTCAGTTGTGTACTTTGCCCTGTTCATTTACTTCTTAATTTAATTTTGTTATGAGTCCTCTTTATTTAAATGTTTACTCACTGTCTCTGTCTCTCCCGCCCGATTATAAATTCTGTGAGTGCAGAATCCGGGCTTGTCTGAGTCACAAGCACTGTCCCTGACACATAGCAGGGCCTCAAAAGATTTTGCTGAATCAATGAATTCTTTCAACAGTTATTTTCAAAGCTCACCTGTCCTTGTCTTAAGAAATTAAGGTTCTAACAACACCTTTGTTCAAAAAGATCTTTCGAGCTAAACTTCCTTAAGAGTGGAGAGGTTTAAATCCAAACCTCTTAAAGGACCAATCCAATAAATCTAAGTCCAGCTCCTCACAACCAATATTATTCTTTTTTTAAGTCGTCACCTGAGGATGGATATATATATATATATATGTGTGTATGTGTGTGTGTGTATATATATATATATATATATATACACATATATAATTATTATTGATTGTAGAGAGGGAGAGGAAGAAAGAGAAACGTGGAAGTGAGAAACATCTGCCGGTTCACGCAGAGCCGCAGGGGGAGGAGGGAAGGTGGGGGAGGGGAACCAAACTCGCAACCTAGGTATGCGCTCTGACCGGGAATCGAACCCGCAGCCTTTGGTGTGCAGGACGATGCTTCCACCAACTGGGCCACCCGGCCAGGCGCCCATACTCTTCCTATACGGCGGCCTCTGGCAACGTTTCTCCCCCCCAACACTTGTGCTTTTCTTCTCCTTCCTGTGGCTTTCACCGAGAAGCACCTTCCTTCCTGGAGGCGCTCCACTGCGGCGGAACCCGAAAGGTTTCTCCGGGGGCTGAGGGCCCAGACCTGAGGAGGTGGGGGTGGAGCCCGCTTCCAGGCGCGAACCGCCCTCGGGTCGCTCACCCGGCCCCTTCCGCACAGGCCGGCCGCCGAGGCTTGGCCGAGCCGCGGCGCTTTCTGCGCCAGGAGGCGGCGGCGGCGGCGGGCGGCCGTCCGGTGGGCCTCTCACCCGCCCTGCCCCGGGCAGCAGCCGCGCCGCTCCCCTCCCTCACCCACTGGAAACTTTCTCAGCGCTGACTCCTCCTCCGCCCGGGCGGCCAAACCCTCCACTGAGCGGGCTCACCCTCCCGGGGGCTCGGCCACACCCGCTGCGGCTTCAGCAAGTCGCCCCGCCCCCGCCCCCGCCAACTCTCCCCACTCCGACCTGGTCCGGGGCCTCCCGGATCCAACTCGCCCCCCACCCCGCACCTCCCCGCCACACACACACACACACACACATCCTGCCCCTAACGTGCCGTCTTCGGCCTCTCGGCCACCCACTCCTCCCTGGAGACCCGCCTGGGCACTCACCGTGGACGTCACGTTCTCTGTCGGCCGCTTCGACCCCGAGGAGGAGCAAAGATGCCAGCAGGGCGAGGAGCGCCGGGCACCGCCTCGGCCCACACAGCTGCGCCATGACGAGCTCCGCCGGCCGCGCGCAGGCGAAGCCTCCAGCCGCGGGCCGTTGGGGTCTCGCGATCAGGTGCGAGAAGCCCCTTGTCGCGCAAGCGCACTGGCGCGCCTCGCGTGCAGGTGCGGGCGCTCGGAGAGCGGTGGCGCTGGCGCCGACGTCTCGAAGGAAGAAGCCCCTTTGTCTCCTACGCCCACAACGCGGGAGGACGCTCCTCACTCGCCCCTCGGCCCCCAGCAACTCACAGCGACTGCCCACCGTTCAGAACCCCACCACAGGGCAAAGGACTCAATGGCGGCCGCCTGGAAGGAGACGTCGAAGGTGGCCGTGGCCGTCCGGGAGGGGGCGGGGAGCACCTGGCGCCGGCGCAGGCGCAGGGAGCAGGCACCTGAGCGGTCTCCTCCTCCCTCGGCGCACCTGGGTCCGCCCCCGGCGCTGGGGAAAGGCCCGGGCGCACCTGGGCTCCGCCCCGGGTGAAGCCTGGCTTGCGGGGAGCGCCCGCGGGCTGAGCCCCGGTTCCCTGCTGCCCTTTTCCCGGGGCCGGTTGCTGACCCCGGACCTTCGCCCAAGTCCAAGTGCGAGCAGAGCGCGCACACACGCTCTTCGTAGAAATCTGGCTTTTTGCCCGCCTCAATTCAGCCTCCTCTGAGGAAGAGAAATGGTATTTTTTTTTTTTTCTAAATTCGACGTCCCCTAAGCGCCTCGTCTGAACGTGGTAATGCAGCATCTCCCATGTCAGACTGGCTCCGGCGTCTTCAGACAGGAGCAGCCAGCCATAGGGCAGAGTGATTAGGGATGTGGCAGGGAAGCACAGGGCCAGCGATCATGAGCTGGGGTAGTGGATGATGGGAACCCAGACAAATCCCCGAGGCAGTGTGAGAAAGGGCTTCCCCGGAGGAGGTGACCCACTTATGAATGAACGCCAGCCTCTGGCTCTGCCTCTGCGGTTCCCAGTCCTGAGAATTAGACAAATTATTCACCAGACTGGGATAGGAGCAGCGACAGGGAAGGAAGCACAGGCAGAGGAATCGGCCTTAAAGGAAGAAAGCCCAGAGGAAGAACCTGACACGGCTTGTGGGCCAGAGAGACTTTAAAAGGAGGATGGAGACAGGCATAGAGGAAAATAAAGGAAACCTACTGAACTGGGTAGTGGAAGAGGGCCCATGAGGAGGCGGTTTTGAAAATGAACACTGACAAATTAAAAGGGATAATGGACAAACATTCCAGGAATTATAACAGCAAAGCAAAAAATCCTAAAATAAGAAAGACCACAGTATGTTATAGGAGCCAGGGCCACTCCCACTAGTCAGCCTCCCTCCTGACATAGTAATACAGGGGTGGGCAAAGTAATGCAATAAACTCTGTTTCCTGTTCTTACAACTATAAACTTATTTTTGTCCACCCCCTAATATGGTAAAGTGCCTTAATTGGGTAAAATTGTGTTTACCTTAAGGTTTTATGCCAATCACCTGGGACTCCAGATCAAGACTCCAAACGTGAGCCCAAAGATCTCTCCAGCGCCTGAGCACTCCACCCCTTCCCCTGTCCCACTAAGCCCAGGCTTGAACTAGAAGACTGACAGGACTGTAGTAAGAGGGGAGGCTGATGTTCACAAGCACTGTCCCTGACACATAGCAGGGCCTCAAAAAGTTTTGCTGAATCAATGCATTCTTTCAACGGTTATTTTCAAAGCCCATTTGTGCTTGTCTTAAGAAGTTAAGGTTCTAACAACACCTGTTCAAAAAGACCTTTCAAGCTAAACTTCCTAAGAGGAGATGTTTAAATCCGAACCTCTTAAGGAACCAATCCAATAAATCCAATAAATCATTCATTCATTCATTCATTTATTCATCTATCTCTTCCTTCTGTACATTAATTGAGTAACCACTGTGAGTCAAGTACTATTGTAAATGCTTGTGAAGATACAACAGCAAACAACAAAATTTGTGCTTGTTGGAACTCCCTTTATAATGTTAACAGTGGTGGAACTAATTTTTTTACTATATCTCCTCCTCTCTGATAGAAAATTATTTTTAATAATTATTTTATTATTTCATTTTTAAGTTAATTGAAAATGAATAGATTTCAATTTTAGACATATTACTCAAAGTCAGAATATGTCATATATGAGTAAAAATTTGCATTTACCAAATATAAATATTGTACCTTGCAGTTCATACCATGCTTCACTGTTTTAAAATTTAAACACAAAAACTCCAAAAGAATAAAGTGGCTGAAGAGTTTCTTTATCTTTAGGATCATAGTGCTATCATTCTAATTTTTAATCTGTTATTTAAATGCAAGAATATGTAGAATCACAGAGATTAGACTCAAGCTGTGCCTGATACAAAACCAAATGATTCTTAATTGTTACGAACTTATTTTCAAAATGGACCATAAAGTTGAATCTTAAGGTGTTAGAGGTTAACTCTGGGAGGTCCATATACAAGCCAATCTAGAAGATACTCTGGATTTGGTTCCAGACCACTACAATTAAGCAAGTATAATGGAAGTTATAATCTATTTTTCTGGTGGAGGGTCTTGCCTTCAATTTGTAAAAAACATAACATCTGTGAAGTGCAATAAAAGCGAAGTTCAAAACAAAACAAAAATAAGTAAGAACAAGGTATATCTAAATTTGTTTCCCTTTAGAATATTGTGGCAAATAGATGTTGGGAAGCCCCCATGTTCATGGCCTATAAAATCCACTCCCCTCTAGTGTAAGCAGAATCTGTGGCTTGTTGTAACCACTAGAATATGGCAAAAGAGGTTCATGATTACATTCATTATGTAAAACCCAATGGACTGGAGAGAGAGAAAATCTTGCTGGCTTTGAAAGAATTTACTACATTGTGAAAGGACCTTTGGAGAGGACCACACAGCAAGGAACTATAGATGGCCTCAAGGAGCTAAGAGGACCCGCATGGACAGCCAGTGGGAATATAAAGACCAAATCCCTCAAATTATTAGAAGCAAATCTTTCCTCAGTTGAGCCTTGGCAGATACCTGGATTGCAAACTGGTTATTCTGGAGCAGAGAGCCCCAGCTTAGCCATGACTGAACTGATCCACAGAAACTATGAAATAATAAATGTGTGTAGTCAATAGAAAATGAATACAAATACTACAATGTTTGCTAAAGAATAGAGTAATAAAAAAAATCTAATTTAAAGCTTACCTACATAAGTATTGTTAAATTTCTATAGCACCGAAACTGGCACTGGTTTGGCTCAGCGGACAGAGTGCCAGACTGCCGACTGAAAGGTCCCAGGTTCAATTTCGGTCAAGGGCACATACCTTGATTGCGGGCACATCCCCAGTAGGGCGTGTGCAGGAGACGGTTGGTCGATGTTTCGAACTCTCTATCCCTCTCCCTTCCTCTCTGTGGAAATCAATAAAATATATTTTTTAAAAAATTTCTATAGTAAATGTTTAGTAAATAAAACAACAAAAGATTTTTTTCCCTGGGGGGTGGGAGGATCATTTTATCATTGATACTGTGCAGAATTTTCAGTGCATGGTATAATAAAAGCTTTTGGCATTTTTATTATTTTCAAGTTCTCTACGGACCGTACATCACTTATTGCCTGTACCCAAGGTGAACCACTCACATTGCCCTCCTTTTGGGACAACATTAGTTGGAAAACAGATAATAAATAAAATATGTAAAAACAGGGTAGCTAGAGAAGACACTAGCTGAATAGATGACATTTGAGAAAGATGCAGGAGTGAGCCCTGTGGATATCATTCTGGGAAAGAGCTTTCCAGGCAGAGCAAACTGCCAGGGCAAACCTGCTGGAATGGAACCAGGCCTGGAGCTCTGAGTGTAAAGGAAGGGGGTTAGCCTTTAGCCTCAGGGCAATGAAGAGCTATGGATAGTTTTTTTCTTTTTAAATATAAGAGTTTTATTGAGATATAACTCATCATACAATTCACCTTTTAAAGTGCACAACTCAATTTTTTTGTATATTCATGGAATTGTGCAACTATCACATAATTTTAGAAAATTTAATCAACCTCAAGAAAACAAAAGAAAGAATAAAAAAGAAAAAAAGCTGAAACCAGTTTGGCTTAGTGGAAAGGTCCCAGTTTCTATTCCGGTCAAGGGCATGTACCTTGGCTGCGGGCACATCCCCAGTAGGGGGCATGCAAGAGGCAGCTGATCGATGTCTCTCTCTCATCGATGTTTCTAACTCTATCCCTCTCCCTTCCTCTCTGTAAAAAATCAATAAAATATATTAAAAAAGAAAAAAAAGAAATGCCATATTCTTTTCTCATCATTCCCCCTGCACCTCAATTCTCTCAGCCCCAAACAGCTTAAACATTTCATATAGTCATACAACATATAGCCTTTTGTGTTTGGATTCTTTCACTTAGTGTGTTTTCAAGGTTCATCCATGTTGTAGTGTGTGCTAGATTTAATTTCTTTTTATTAATGAATAATGTTCCATTTTATGGTTATATCACATTTTATTTATCCATTCATCAGTTGATGGGCTGGGTTATTTCTATCTTTTGACTATTTTGAATAATGCTACTATGAAAAGTCATACATACATTTTTGTTTGAACCTAAGTTTCCAGTTCTCTAGTACATACCTAGGAGTGGAATTGCTTAATCATATGATAACTCTAAGTTTAATATTTGGAGGAACCAACAGACTGTTTTCAAAAGTGTTACAACATTTTACATTCCCAACATCAATGTATGAGGGTTCTAATTTGACCACATCCTTGTCAACATTTTCCATTTTTAAAATTATAGCCAGCTATGGCAAGGTAGCTCAATTGGCTGGGGAGTCATCCCTTATACTAAAGGTTGCAGGTTCGAGTCTCTCAGGGCATGTATCTAGGTTGAGATTTGATCCCTAATCCAAGCGCATACAAAGAGACAACCTGTCTATGTTTCCCTCTCTTCACCTTTCTCTCTCTAAAAATCGATAAAACATATACTCAGGTGAGGATTTAAAATTTTTCTTTCAATTACAGCCATCTTACTGGCTTTGAAGTGGTATTTCATTGTGGTTTTGATTTGTATTTTTCTGATAACAAATGATATTGAATGTCCTTTAATGTGTTGATTGTCTTTCATATATATTTTTTAGAGAAATGTCTATTCAGATCTTGTCCATTTTTATTTTTTTAAATATATATTTTATTGATTTCAGAGAGGAAGGGAAAGGAAGAGAGAGATAGAAACATCAATGATGAGAGAGAAACATCAATCAGCTGCCTCCTACACACCCCCTACTGGAGATGTGCCCACAACCAACGTACATGCTCTTGACTGGAATCAAACCTGGAACCCTTGAGTTCTCAGGCTGATGCTCTAACCACTGAGCAAAACCGGTTATGGCTAGATAAACCTTTTATTGGACAGTTATAGGCCTGAGTCTGACTACCCACCATGACCTGCCCAGTTAGGAATTTATGAATAGATCACCCTGTGAGGTTACGTTCCATACTCCTTTCCCTTTTTTAGTCCACAATATTATACCAAAAGCACAAGCAACACAAAAAAACATTCATAAATTGGATATCATCTGTGGATGAAAAAACCAACTTCACAGTGTGATTTGATCATAAATTCCTAATTGGGCTGTTGGTTATGGGTAGAGAGGCCCAGTTCTATAACGTTTTAGTAAAAGGTTATCTTTGCCTTAAGCAAGCTCTGTCCATTGTTTCTGTGCATCCAGGTTAACACACTTTTGATATAAACTTATCCACCCTCAAGAGAACAGATGATCTTAACTATCCTGTAATCCAGTGCTTGCATTGCTTTCTCCCAACTTCAGATCATCTTCCTTAGTTCCCTCCTTAATCCTAAATATATGAAAGAAACACAAAACTGTTATTCTCTGAAGCATTTGAAGCCTTGCTCCCTGGTATATGTCCTCAGTGTGGCTCAAACACATAAAAATTCTCTACAGGTTTGAACATTTTTCTTTTTTTACAAAAATATATTTTATTGATTTTTTACAGAGAGGAAGGGAGAGTGATAGAGAGCTAGAAACATCGATGAGAGAGAGAGACATCCATCAGCCGCCTCCTGCATGCCCCTTACTGGGGATGCACCCGCAATCAAGATACATGCCCTTGACCGGAAATGAACCCAGGACCTTTCAGTCCTCAGGCCAACGCTCTATCTACTGAGTCAAACCGGTTTTGGCCATTTTTCTTTTTTAAAAAAATGTATTGATTGATTTTTTTTTAGATAGAGAAACATTGTTTTGTTCCACTAATTTATGCATTCATTGGTTGCTTCTTATATGTGCCCTAATCAAGGGTGGGACCTGTAACCTTGAATTATTGGGATGATGCTCTGAGTTACCCATCTAGGATATTTGATGTTTCTTATGTTGACAATATCTAAGACTAGAGGCCCAGTGCATGAAATTCGTGCCTGGGGGTATGTGTCCCTCAGCCCAGCCTGCACCCTCTCCAATCTTGGATCCCTTGAGGGATGTCCGACTGCCCATTTAGGCCCCATCTTGGTAGGATTGGGCCTAAACGAGCAGTTGGATATCCTTCTCATAATCCAGGACTGCTGGCTCCCAACTGTTTGCCTGCCTGCCTGATTGCCCCTAACCACTTCTGCCTGCTAGCCTGATCACCCCCTAACCACTCCCCTGACAGCCTGATTGATGCCTAACTGCTTTCTGCCAGCCCGTTACTCCCCTGCAGGCCTGGTCACCCCTAACTGCCCTCCCCTGCAGGCTTGATTACCCCCAACTGCCCTCCCTTGCTGGCCTGGTCCCTCCCAACTGTCCTCCCCTCCTGGCCATCTTGTGTCAGCCATCTTGTGTCTACATGGGGCAGGATCTTTGACCACAGGGGGGCAGCCACCTTATGTGTTGGAGTGATGGTCAATTTGCATATTATTCTTTTATTAGATAGGATTACATAGGATACAGGCCTGATGGAAAAGCAAGAAGGTGGGGGCCACCTGGTTTGCCCTGAGGGTGTCCAGGATCAGGGTGAGGGTTCTCTTGGGGTGTGGGGTGTCCTGGGAGAGGGGCCCTGGTGGTTTTCAGGCTGGCCACCCCTCCGGCAACCCGAGCAGAGGCCCTGGTATATAGGATTTATTTATCTTCTATAATTGAAACTTTGTAGCCTTGAGTGGAAGCCAGGGCAGGTGGAAAGCTTGGCTTCCCCCATTGCCAGGGAAACCCAAGCTTCCTGCTCTCTCCATGGCTGCAGGCATCTTGGTTGGTTAATTTGCATACTCACTCCTAATTGGCTGGTGGGCATGGCTTGAGGGTGCAGCAGAAGCACAGTCAATTTGCACATTACTCTTTTATTAGATTAGACTAGAGGCATGGTGCGCAAAACTTGTGCATGGGGGTAAGGGATGGCCTTCAGCCCAGCCTGCTCCCTCTCAAATCTGGGACCCCTTGAGGGATGACTGCCCATTTAGGCCCAACCTTGGTTGCGAGCACATCCCTAGTAGGAGGTGTGCATAAGGCAGCTGGTTGATATTTCTCTCCCATCAATGTTTCCTCCTTTTTTAAAAAAATTAAATCTTTATTATTCAGATTATTACATTTGCTTCTCTTTTTTCCCCTCCATAGCTCCCCTCCACCCAGCTCCCAACCCTCCCTCTACCCTTACCTCCTTCCCGTTGACCTCATCCATAGGTGTATGATTTTTGTCCAGTCTCTCCCTGTACACCCCTCACCCCTTCCCCCCTGAGAATGATCAGTCCACTCCCTTTCTGTGCTCCTGATTCTATTATATTCACCAGTTTATTCTGTTCATCAAATTTTTAATTCACTTAATTTTTAGATTCACTTGTTGATAGATATGTATTTGTTGTTCATAATTCTTTGTCTTTTACCTTTTTTCTTCTTCCTCTTCTTAAAGAGTACCTTTCAGCATTTCATATAATACTGGTTTGGAGTTGATGAACTCCTTTGGCTTTTTCTTATCTGTGAAGCTCTTTATCTGCCCTTCAATTCTGAATGATAAAGTATTCTTGGTTGTAGGTTCTTGCTGTTCATCACATTGAATATTTCTTGCCACTCCTGTCTGGCCTGCATAGTTTCTGTTGAGAAATCAGCTGACAGTCGTATGGTGCTCCCTTGTAGGTAATGAACTGTTTTTTCTCTTGCTGCTTTCAATATTCTCTCTTTGTCTTTTGCTCTTGGTATTTTAATTATGATGTGTTCTGGTGCAGTCCTCTTTGGATTTCTTTTATATGGGGTTCTGTGTGCTTCCTGGACTTATAAGTCTATTTATTTCTTTCACCAGGTGGGGGAAGTTTTCAGTCATTATTTATTTATATAGGTTTTCAGTATCTTGCTCTCTCTCTTCTTCTGGCACCCCCACAATTCTGATGTTGGTACACTTGAAACTGTCTCAGAGGTTCCTTACATTATCTTCACATTTTTGGATTCTTTTCTCTTCTTGCTTTTTCAGTTGAGTGTTTTCTGATTCTTTATATTTCAAATTTTTGACTTGATTCTTGCCTTCCTCTAGTCTGCTGTTAGGTCTCTGTATAATATGCTTTATTTCAGTCAGTGTATATTTAATTTCTAGTTGGTCCTTTTTCATCTTTAGTTGGACCTTTTCCATCTCTAGTTGGCTCTTTTGCATCTCCAGTTGGTCCTTCCTTTTTCATCTCCTCTTAGGTCTCGCTAACTTTATCCAACTTTTCTAGGATATTCTTGAAAAACCTTATAAGCGTGGTTTTGAACTCTATATTCAGTCATTTGTTTTCCTCCATTTCTTTTGTTTGTGATCCCTTTCCTTGTCTCGGCATTTTCACTATGCTGGGAGAACTTCTGTGTTGGAATCAGCCTTATGATACCAGACTTGCAAAACTGCAGAAGCCTCTCTGTTGAGCTTGGGATGGGTGGAGTCTCAGGGCTTAACGTACTACCTTGCCTTCCAGTCGGCCCGCCCTCCACGACCCCTGAGTCTCACGTGACTGGGTAATCGCTGGAGTGGTCCCTGTGCGAGCATGCGCATGCGCTCTCTCCCAGTGCCTCTAGACTGCTGCCCTTCTGGCTCCCCTGCGCTCCGGGACCACATGAGTCTGGGACCCCAGGGTTTTGCCTGAAACCAGCTTTTTACAGCTCCTCTGGGTCTCTGTGAGCCCCTCTCTTTCCTTCTAGTTGTAGAATTTCCACTCAGCCAGCTTTCCTGTGGTTCTGGATGATGTCCGTTCTGTCTTTTAGTTGTAGTTTTGGAATTGTTGTGTGAGGCAGCAGTGTAGGTATTTACCTATGCAGCCGTCTTGGATTCTCTCCCATCAATGTTTCTGACTCTCTGTCCCTCTCCCTTCCTCTCTGTAAAAAAAATCAATAAAATATATTTTAAAGAAATAAAATTGCAACTCCACAGAATTTATCACATTCTAATAAACTCTATAGTATACTGTACTTATGTTTACTGCCTGTTTCCACCACAGAATGTCAACTCCATGAGGACTGGGCTTGTCTCTTTTGTTCACTGACCTGTTACAGAGTAGACACACTCAATATTTGTAGAGTGAGCAAATAAATGGACGAATGAATGCATGGATGAGTGAATAAATGAAGCAACGAACAAATGATGCACAGTGAGTCCTATGGCTTGACGTGCCCAAGCAGAGGAGGGCAGGGAGCCTCCTGCACCGTTCCTTTTAACCGCCAGAAGGCGCAAAGAGGCGGTGCCCCTGAGCCTGCCGTGGTACTCAGCCCTGGGATCCAGTGGCCTGGAGCCCCAGGCGCCCAGCCTGGCCAGAGGCGCCCAGCCCCGGTCAGCTACCGGCTTTACAGCAGAGCAGGGCCAGGGCTCGCACAGCCGGAGCGAAAACTGAGGCCCGGGGAGGTTGGGGCGGGGTCGGCCTCCGGGCGAGTCCGAGCCCCCGCCCCCGGCCGGCCCCGCCCCGCCCCGCCCCGCAAGAAGCCCCCCCCCTCCCCGCTGCCGGCCGCTAGGCGAAGGCTCACTGCGCCGTGCGGGGTCTGGGGCCGGACGCGATGGCAGCTCAGCGGCTGGGCAAGAGGGTGCTGAGTAAGCTGCAGGCTCCGTCGCGGGCCCGCGGGCCGGGGGGCAGTCCCGGGGGGCTGCAGAAACGACACGCGCGAGTCACGGTCAAGTACGACCGGCGGGAGCTACAGCGGCGGCTGGACGTGGAGAAGTGGATAGACGGGCGCTTGGAGGAGCTATACCGCGGCCATGTGAGACTGGGAGGGGCATGAAGACGTGGGGGAGGCTCAGGGTGTCCTGGGTCCTTGGGGGTCTTTGGTTGCTTGCGCTGGCTGCTGCGCACACACGCCATTGTGCTTATGGGTCTGGCCATCCGCCGTCGATGGCACTCTGCTTGTGGACACGGAGAGAGACACACACACACTTGAATCATCTGAGATGTGACCAAACATCTGGGGAGGGTTAGGAGTTTACCATCTTGGGGGTGAAGAGGCAAAGTTGGGGAGTCGGAGCAGCCATATCTGGAGAAAGGGTGGGGGGAGGGGATGTTTTAAAGCCAAACATAGACATGGTGACAGGGGAGTTACAACCACGCAGAGACACATAGCAAAGGAAGCAACAATATTCACAGACGTGCACAGTGGCAAACCATAGCCACTAACAGGCACAGTGAGCAAAGCAACAGCTATACACAGACCCTCAAGGACACAAGCTGTGATCACTTGCAGGTAGATCAACATATGCTACAGCCATGGGCATCCATGGCATAGTAGCACAGTCCACAGCCCAATGCAGACACACAACACAACTAAACTACACTCACATAAAAGGTCTCCAGTTACAGCTCTTCATAGATATATACCAGCACAAGCTGTAGCGACTCATAGTACAAGCTACAACCATTACAACTAAATCATACTGTTACTCCCTAAAGGCAAAAACAATAGCTACAGGACATATGCTACAGGCACTCAGGCATAAAACAACAGAAATGAGCCTGGCCAGAGCGGCTCAGGTGGTTGGAGCATCATCCAGTGCACTGAGAGGTTGCCAGTTTGATTGTCGGTCAGGGCATGTTCCTGGGTTGAGAGTTCAGTCCCTGGTCAGAGCACGTACAGAAGGCAGCTGATGGAGGTTTTTCTCTCACATCAATATCTGTCTCTCTTGCTCTCGCATGTCCTGGGGTGAGGATTGAAAAAAAACAAAAACAAAAAAAGACAGAAATAATAGTTACACGCAGCTAGAGAACAGAGTACGCTGTAGAAGATGTAGGTACATGTGGACATACAATGGCAGAAACTATAACTGCCCCTGGGCACACAGAGCATGAACTATAGTCTCATATTCACTGGAGCCTCTGATAGAAGTCATACTTTGTATAACACACATGCTGGTGACACAGTTCTGGGTTCCTGGTGGTCACAGGAGTATGCAGACACACAGGAGGCAGAAATCCTGCACACAGTGTGAAGATGGTAGAAGTCATGGTCCCTCAGAGTGACATGAGGTCCCTCTGTTCTCAGACACAAATGGGCTTGTACAGATGACAGTCAAGTCCAGTTGCTAGTGGTAAGTGGTTTCCTAGAGGTCACCCTCAGGCGGTGGGCACTGTGGCTGCCTGTAATACATAATGATGAGACAAATACAGTAAGCCAGAGCCACACACTTTACACCCATAGCCCCATAGGCCCCTGTGCAGGCCACACACATGATGTCACATACCTCTGCACCATCATGCTGGGCCCAGCCCCCAGCACAGGGGCACCCACAGGGGTGTGACACACTTAAAGACACTCCCATGTGAACACCCAGTCCTGAAGGCTGCACTGAAGTCAGCAGAACTTGGGGTGAGGGAAGAAAAAATCTGTAGACTCAGATCTCTTGCTCTGACAGCTGGTTCTGTCCCCTGCAGGAATACTGAGCCAGCTTGAGTTTGGCCCACTGGCCCAAGAGGCCATTAGGAGTCCCCTTCCTAGTTGCTTAAAGTTAGGCTCATGGCTCATCCTACCTCCTTTGCGGGGGAGGGGCTTGGTGGCCATCTCCTGGGGCTCAGAGGGTTGCACTTGGCATCCTGTGCTCCTTCCTGTCTCCTGGGCAAGGGGCCAACCCCAGCCCCCAGCCCAGGGGCACCCACAGGCGTGTGCTGGGGGCTGGCAGCTCCCTAGCTCTCCTCCCCCACACCTAACTCTCAGACTTTTCCTTGCAAGGGCAGAGCCAGCCCCTCTCCTGAGTCCCAGAATCTGACATTCCAAAACTCCATCAGGCCTGTTTCCCCACTGTGGGAACTGGGGCCAAGCAGAGAGACCCACCATAGCCCTGAGGTCCCTGGGGCCCAGGGGCCCAGGCACTTGAGCTGGTACAGGCCTTGGGCCTCTGTCAACTCATCTGTCACTCCTACCCCCAACACCCAGATGTCCCGCCTTGGCGGTGCTGTCCCTGACTGCCACATTATTGCTCCAGAACCCGCCAGCTGGGCCCTGGGGCCTGGGCTCCCACAGAGCCCCTGGACAAAGGCAGGGGAGGGAGGGAAAAGGCGCCTGACCAGCTTTCTCGTCTCCCCGCCTTAGGAAACAGACATGCCCGATGAAGTCAACATTGACGAGTTGTTGGAATTAGAGAGTGAAGAGGACAGAAGCCAGAAAATCCAGGTAGGTGGACGGGAAAGCTGCCCCCCAGTCCTCCACCACGCCCCTCCTACGATTCATAGCAATGGTTACCAGGTTTATTGAGTCCTTACTATGTACTAGGAATTATTTCAATCGCTTTAAACTTATCTTTTCAAAACTATATTTTTAAATTGATTTCAGAGGGGAAGGGAGAGGGATAGAAAGATAGAAACATCAATGAGAGAATCATTGATCAGCTGCCTCCTGCTTGCCTCCCACTGGAGATCGAGCCCACAACCCAGGTATGTGCCCCTGACTGGAATCAAACCCGGGACCCTTCAGTCCACAAGCCGACACTCTATCCACTGAGCCAAACCAGCTAGGGCTACACTTATTATCTTACTTAATCCTCACAATACCCTATGAAGTAGGCACTGTTCTCCATTTCCCAGATGGTGAACGTGAACCCCAGGAGATGTAATCACTTGCCCAGGGTCCCACAGCTCAGGAGGAGCAGAGCGGGGAGTCACAGCAAGTGGGCAGTGGCTCTTCTGGCCTGTTTTCTCCTAGAGGCAGGAAATGCTGTGGACCTTGCCTCAACCTGGAGTTTCTTGACTTAACCTGCCCTCAGTCTGTGCTCCTCCCTTAAAGACAGGTCCACCTTGGAGTCTGACTTCACTGAATTATTGCTTGGGGCTTTGTTAGTAAGGGAAGGAACTGGAGGGGCAGAGGTGTTGTTAGTCATTTACTATTTACTTTTTTCTTTTTTTGCATGGATGGGGGTTTAGGGGCTCCTGAAATCATGTACGAACCCCACAGAGGTGAGTTTTTCATTCCCCCTTACAGGCCCTGTTCTGCCCCCTGCATCCTCATGGGGAAGCAGGGTGTCTGGGGAGCAGGGAAAAGCTGCCATCCAGATCAG
This sequence comes from Lasiurus cinereus, assembly GCA_011751065.1. Taxonomy (NCBI): domain Eukaryota; kingdom Metazoa; phylum Chordata; class Mammalia; order Chiroptera; family Vespertilionidae; genus Lasiurus; species Lasiurus cinereus. The sequence continues at coordinate 2,771,689 of JAAGEH010000370.1, forward strand.
CAGAGAGAATTCTGGGGGACCCTTTTCTCTCTCTAGTGTGTCTTTTATCTTCTCCTCTTTACCCATCTGCCACTGGGCCTCCATTATTTCCTCCCCTCTGAGAGCTCCCCCATCTGTCTCCTGTTTCTACCTCTGCTATGCTCTGTCTGCTTCCCTCCCTCCCTCTCCCTGTTAATGCTTCCCCACCCTGGGGCTCCCTTCCACACCTTTGCGTCCTCCCCTCTCACACACCCCCACCTCTGCATCCCCCCCTGTGACTCCCCCTCCATCTTTCCAGGCCTTGAAGTTGAGCAGCCCAACCCCTCCCACTTCCTTCTCTCCTTTAAAAGGGAAAAATATTCATGTTTCTCTAACTAGCTCTGGGCTGCCTGAGGGAGATTGTGTGTCTGTCTGCTCTGCAGGATCAGGCTCTGTCCCTGGGGACCCTCCTGGTGATCTCTTGGCCTGGGAAACATCTTGAATGTCTCTCTGTGGCTCTGTTTCTTTCTCTGTCCCTTTGTCTTTCTCTCTGACTCTCTCTCTCTGCATTTCTGTTTGTTCCTCTGTCCTGCTCTCTCTCTCCATCTCTCTTCCAGTCTCTGTCTTTGTCTCTATAGCTCCCTGTCTTTCTTTGTCTCCATCTCTCTCATTCCTTGTATCTCTTTCTCCCTTTTGCCCTCTCCTATCTCTATCTCCTCCACCCCCGCTCACTGACCTGGAACTAGAAGGAAGGGGTCAGGTCAGAGGGTCTGGGCTGGGCTGGGCACACCCTCCCCCCCACCCCCCTGCCTCTCCCCACCATTCTCAGCGCCCTGCACCCTGTCCTCAGGACTTCGTCCAGGAGCTGCTGGTGAAGTTGCGAGGCCTCCACAAGCAGCCTGGCCTCCGCCAGCCCAGCCCCTCCGGTGACAGAAGCCTGAGCCCCCTCCAAGACCGGGCTCGGACCTTGCTGCCCTGACACTACTCTGGCCGCTGAGGCCCCTCCGTCCCCCCTTGCTAGTGCCCTCCTGGTTCGTTTATAAGTAGCATTTAATGGTTCTGTAACAGTAACACTGAGTGCCTGTTTTTCCTCTCCCTGATCACTTCAGGCTTCTCCTAGCTCCACTCCTAAAGTCTTCCTCCCTCCCTGTGTCCAGAACCCACAGCTGGCCCATACAGATGGAGAATCACTCCTCAGCGGCCAGAGAGCATGAGAACAGGCTCTGCTGACCTTCCACCCTTGGGACTCACATCCTGTCCTCCCCGCCCCCAGCCTTAGCCAGTCCCAGCTGCCAGGGCCCTAGTGTACAGATGGCACCCAGCTCCTATTGGAATGACAGCCTGCACAGGACCAAATATGCCTGCTATCACCACAACACATTATGAACAGCCATCCGTGCCATGAATTTTATTGAGCACTTATTGTGTACTTGGCATGGCCATTGGAATTGAGACCACAAAGAAGAGTAGAATATGGTCCCTGGCTTCAAGGTGCTCACACCCTGGTGCAGAAGATTAGAACAAAGTGGTGAATGGTCCAAGATACCTGGGTGCCCAGGGAGTGGGAGGAGCCTGTCGCGCTTTGGGGTAAATTTTTGGAGCGCTTCCTGAAGAAAGTCCCATGGGGGATGCATAGGCATTTGTGTGAAATGGATATCCATATCTGAGGACTCGGAATCTGTGCGTGTGGGAGTTGACATTGATGCTGAGCCGGGGAAGATAAATATTGGCAGGGCCCTCCACCAATCAGGATAGGCAAGTCTCCCAGGGGTCCATCAGGACAGCCCCTGGGCTGGGGCATAGGGAGGCCTGAAGGGTCCTAGGGCAGGGGCCTGGGCATCAGACGTGGGCAGTGGCTATTGACCAAAAACTGGAAGGTATTTCAGTACTTAAAAAAAATTCATTTTTTTTGTTAATCCTCACTGGAGGATATTTTTCCATTGATATTTAAGAGAGAGTGGAAGGGAGGGGGAAAGACACAGAGAGAGAAACATCCTGTGAGAGAGATCCATAAATTGGTTGCCTCCAGCATATGCCCTGACTAGGTCTTGGGGATCAAATGCCCTTGACCCGGGACACTTCAGTCTGTGGGCCAATGCTCTATCCACTGAGCCAAACCAGCCAGGGCTATTTCAATATTTTAACAGCAGGTCTGGTGTACTAGGGATCCTAGCTGGGTGCAGTTAGGAGATAGAGTGTGGCTGGAGTTGCACCAAGGAGCCGCAGGACCAGAGCTATGGTGTTTTCCCCCAGGACAAAGCGCATCTCCCATCTTGTCTTTGCTGACTGAAGTTGGGGCCCCAGCTACAGTTCCCACGCCGGGCCACCCTGGAGCCTGGCCACCCTGGAGCCTGGCCAGGATCGGGCACCCATCCCAGGGAGTTTGAGTTCCCATCTAGAGGAGGAGAAGGTGCCCATGAAGAAAAGTATGCAGGGTGGCCTTGCTGTCCCTGCACAGATAGGCCTCAGGCTTCCAGTGCCCCCTTTCCTCCACACAAAATGGGTAGATACTGGAGATATCCCACCTCCTGGCATCTGAGCACCCGGGTCTCTCTCCCAGGACACCCATTGAGGCCAAGGAACTCTGAACTTCCCTCTCACAGAACCTGTTTTTGGTTCCTCATCTTTGTGGAGGCGGCATATACTCAGACCCAGGTTCTCAAGGCCTGGGTGTGCCCCTCGGTTTCCTCATCAGGAAAATGGGGACTTTACAAAAACTGATGTCACTTGCCCAAAGTCACACAGCTGGGAAGTGGCACTGGGCTTTAATTTCAGGCATTATAACTCCAGAGCTCAGCTATTTCATTCCTACACTACAGCACTCATGTAAACTATAGCAATGATTGCTATTCAGTGGCAGAAAGAGGTTGACTGGTTCATACGAAGGTGCTGGTAACTTCTCACAGCCTATCTGAGAAATCCTTTCTAAAGAGCAATACAATTTGGCTGAAAATAAGGCTACAACAAAATGGTTGAGAAGCAGCATACGGAAGTGGATAAGAGCCCAGATTCAAATGCCATTTGTCCTACTTCCTGGCTGTGTGATAATTGAGCAAGTCACTTAACCTTTCTGTGCCTCAGTTTCCACAACTTGGAATTAAGGTGATTATAATAATATCTAGCTCCTAGGGTAGTTGAGGCTTAAATGCACAGACCATGGGCACATAATAAGCATTGTTATCAAACTGATTGTAGGGAGATGGAGCTGGACCATTTACTTCTACACCCACCATACCTGGCCAGCAAGTTGTCCCTTGGGAACACCAACGCACACCCCGGGAACATGGAAAAACCTGGCCTGCCCCCTTTGCCTCCTTCAGTGGGCTCTGCCTGTGAAGGCTTGTGGTCTGCTTTCCACTCAGCAGCCAGAGGATGCTTTTTCTCACTCTTACATTAGTCTCTATCCATCCTTTTCCCTCTTCTCTTTCCTCCAAAGGTCACTGTTTTAATCATTTTTTTGCTTTTGTCCCGGTATATCTTCATGCAAATACAAACCAATGTGAACTTATATTGCTTCCCCTCTATACACAGACAGACATTGTGAACACTATCCTAACCTTGCTCGCTCCTGCCTACCTTGGGGATTTTTCCTATCACAATCCTGGCTTCCTGTTGCCCCAGAACAGAAGCCAAAGTCCTCCCCTCCACGCTCAGTCCCATCACCATTCTGCCTTCCTTCCTGTCCATCTGTCCCTTGCCTGCACTGGCCACTCCATCCATCAGGATCCACAGACACCTTTCCTCTTCACAGAGCACTCTTCTTCCAGAGTCCTCCTCATTTAGATGTAATCAGAGAGGTGTCCTTACGCCCCTTCCTTAAGGAGTTATGCTCAGTCATTATCCTGTTATCCTGGTTTATTTTCTCCATAGAATTTATGAGACCCTGAAATTATCTATTATATTTTATCGTCTGTCTAGATTCCCCCACCTTTAGAATATTAGCTTCTGGCTTGCCCTCAAGCATGGCTCTATTCCTGATGTCTTCAACAGCACCTGGCACACAATAGTGCTTATCCAATGACAGTGCCCCCTGGTGGCCACCATATAGTAAACCTCCTTGTGTAGAAGTGAGGCCTTGGTGCCCCCTCCTGCCTGTTTGAGTTTTACAACTAAACCCCAAAGGTCAGTTACCCCAGGGGTGGTCGGCAGATAATGCATTAAAAGAGAAGGCTCTGAGGAAACTACTAAAAAATACTGAGCTATCTTTATCTCTGCTCAACACCAACGACTTTGCTGATTAGAATAACTAATCAGGCGGGGGAGATTTGGGAGGGGGAGGTAAGAGATCAACCACATTCATATAAGCATAACCAATGGACTCAAGACACTGGGGTGGGATATGAGGGCATGTGCGGGATGTGGGAGAGTAAGGGGAGGCTGCGGGAAGGTCAATGGGGAAAAAGGGAGACATATGTGCTACTATTTGTAATACTTAAAATGTAACAATTAAAAAAAATAACAATTAGAAATGGGCTTGCATCAATGATATGATTGGTATTCACAACTGGCTAAAATGTCTTGGAAATACTTCTTACCCTCATAAAGAGGGCAGGATGGCTCTTAGCAAAGGGATTATCCTGGTTGATACAAGATCAACCTACAATAATCACTATTATTCAGCAACACTGTAGTAAGCAATTGAATATAATTTTTAAAAACTACAGTTTTGTGAAACTAATTTGGCTCAGTGGATAGAGCGTCGGCCTGCGGACTAAAAGGTCCTAGGTTCGATTCCGGTCAAGAGCATGTACCTTGGTTGCGGCACAACCCTAGTAAGGGTGTGCAGGAGGCAGCTGATTGATGTTTCTAACTCTCTATCCCTCTCCCTTCCTCTCTGTAACAAATCAATAAAATATATTTTTTAAAAACCCAAAAAACTACAGTTTTTTCAAAAAAGAAGAATTAAAATTTTTTTTTAATTGATTTCAAAGAGGAAGGGAGAGGGAGAGAGAAATAGGAACATCAATGATGAGATAGAATAATTGAATGACTGCCTCCTGCACACCCTACACTGGGGATTGAGCCCACAACCCAGGCATGTACCCTGACCAAAATTGAACCATAACCTCCTTGTTCATAGTTCGACACTCAACCACTGAACTACACTGGTTGGGCTGCTGTATAATTTTTTTTAAAAATATATTTTATTGATTTTTTTTACAGAAAGGAAGGGAGAAGGATAGAAAGCCAGAAACATCGATGAGAGAGAGCCATTGATCAGCTACCTCCTGCATGCCCCCCACTGGGGATGTGCCCGAAACCAGGATACATCCTCTTGACCGGAATCGAACCTGGGACCCTTCAGTCCACAGGCCAACGCTCTATCCACTGAGCCAAACCAGTTTCGGCCAGTTTTTAGTAGCAATAAAAACAATAGTTTTCAAACAATTTAAAGATGCAGACACATGGGAAAAATTTTTAATGCTGGATAAAGAATATAAAAGATAATCTGAAAAAATGATACCATTCATGACCTTGAATAAGGTAGGTTAATATCAGCCACTGTGAATGCCCCATCCATTTGTGGCTGGGTCTCAAAGTCTGGAGAAGGGGATGATGCACAAATGAATACACTAGACAAGAAATATAAATTTAGAAGGCATGGGGAGCGAGGTGGAGACCTTTCTTTAGTGGAGAGGCTCTCTGAAACCTGGACCCATCAGCTTTTATTTACTTGAATACACATTTGCCCTTTTGAATGCAAACAGGCATATCAATGGTAAGTTTGGTAAATAATAAAAGGATTATCAGCCATTTGGCCAACAGCAGGGCAATATTATACTGACTTTCAGCCCTGCTGAGTATCAAAGTCCATTACCCTTCCCGTGTAATTCTCTCGTAATTATGCTAACTACTGTTGGTCTTTGCTTCCAGCAAGTCACATGCCAGTTCTTCCTAAGTTAGCCAGCAAATCCAAAGCAATTTCAATACAAATATTTGATAAGCCTATTCCAAAAATGTTATGGAGGGAGAGAGCTGTACAAATAGCTAAGTCAATATTAAAATGGAAAGAGGGGAATGCTGCTCTACCAATATGAAGACAGACTGCAAAGCCATAATAATAAAAATTGGTGCAATAACAGATTACTACACCAAAGAAACAACAAACTCACAGGCAGACCCAGGATGCATAGGGACATAACAAAATGATAGAGTTGGCACTGCCATTCCATGGTGTAAAGGATTCATTGTTCTTTATGGCTTTGGGAAAACTGGCTTACTATATGAAGAAAAAAATCTCACACCATATACAAGGATGGACTCCAAATTAAATAAACACCTACATGTAAAGAATAAAACTTGAGTTATTAAAAGAAACTGGAAAATAACACTGTATCATGTCAAAGGTAGTTTTTGATATACTTTCCATCAAAGGAAGTTTTCCATTCCCCTTGTCTAGAATATAGACCAGCCTCAGTGACTTGCTTCTAACAAATAAAATGTGATAAAAGTGGCACTGAATGACTGTCTTAAGCTGCCATAACAAAATACCACAGACTCTTTTAAACAAATATATTTTTTTCTCAGTTCTAGACAATGGTAAGTCTGAGATCATGATGGCAGCATGGTTGGCTCTGGTGGGGACTATTCCCAGCTTGGCGACAGCTGCCTTCTCACTGTGTCCTCCCATGTCAGAAAGCGATTAAGCTCTCTGGTATTTTTTTAAATATATTTTTTATTGATTTTTTACAGAGAGGAAGGGAGAGAGATAGAAAGTCAGAAACATCGATGAGAGAGAGACATTGATCAGCCACCTTCTGCACGCCCCACAGTGGAGATGTGCCTGCAAGCAAGGTACATGCCCCCAACCGGAATCGAACTTGGGACCTTTCAGTCCACAAGCCGACACTCTATCCACTGAGCCAAACTGGTCTCGGCTCTCTGGTATTCTTATGAGACATCAAATCATCCTATGAGGGTCCTGTCCTCATGAACTCATCTAACCCTAATGACCTCTTAAAGCCCCATCTTCTAATACCATCACATTGGGGGTTAGGGCTTCAACATGTGAACTTGGGAGGGACTCAAACATTCCATCCAAAACAGTGATTTCTGAGGCGAGGTCATAAAAGGCTTCAGCCTGGTTCTCTTGGCATGCATAATCTTGGAGTCCATCCCCATGTTGCGAGGAAGCCCAAGGTACATGAAGAGGCTTTGGGTTCTGGCTGATAGCGAGCATCAACTTCCAGACATGAGTGAGTGAGTGAGATGATTCCAGCCCTAGACATCATCTGGCTGCAATGGTCTGAGAGACCCCAAGTGACCTTACTGGTCAGCTGAGCCCAATGACCTGTAAGAACCATGAAAGATAAGTGTAATAAATGGTCGCTATTTTCATCACTACATGTATAGACTTGGGAGTAGGGGAGGACTTCTAAAACAAAACATCTGAAGTACGAATCCTACAATGGAAAAATTTGATGAATTTAATCATGTCAAAATTTAAGAGTTTCTCTTCAAGGAAAGACAAACTTTAGCTGAAGTTAATATATATATTTTAAAATAATGTATTTATTTTAGAGAGAGTGAGAGAGAGAAAAGATGAGGGGTAGAGAAACATAAACATCGATGAGAAATAAACATTGATTGGCTGCCTCCTGCACATCCCCTAATGGTGATCAAGCCTGGCATGTGCCTTAACCAGGAATCAAACCAGTGACATCTTGGTTCATGGATCGATGTTCAACCATGAACCACACTAGCTGGGCTAAAGTTAATAATTAATGGACAGAATGAGAGAAGATATTTGCAACATCTAAAATGGATGAGTGATTGAAATTCAACAACTATAAGGAATTCCTACCAATCAACATTTCAAGACTACAACCCTGGTAAAAAAAAAAAAAAAAAAAGACACAAGGAACAGGAACAGAGCATTGATAGGGCAGGAAGCCCAAACTGCTTGTTGGCACATTAGGAAATATTCAAAATCAATAATAATCTAAAAGATGCAAACTGAAACAACAATTAGGTATTATTTAACATCTATTGTTTGGGTAAAAATTAGAAAGCTGTATATACTAAGTGTTGGCTGGAGTAGCAGTGGCATTGACCAACAGAACAGACCAGAAAGTACATGGTAAGTGGTAAAACACATAAGTGAACTATGTAAACACCTGGCCTGGGCATAGGAAAATAGCCTCCCCTTCCCCCTTCCACTGTAGGTGGGAGTGGATCTAGGCTTCTGGAGAGTAACCCCTTTATTCATTCACAGGTCATTTTGAGCTCCTGTTATGTACTTGGCACTCTTCTGGGTGCCAGGTTATAGCAGGAGCTTACATTCTAACAGGACAAAGCAGATAATAAAACATATGCTTCACTTACTTATAAGTGAAGCATATATTTTTAGAAGGTATAAGAATTATGGAAAAAATTAAACAGCTTTAAAAAAAAAAGAAGAGAAAAAATTAAATAGAGTAAAGAAATTGGAAGTGCCAGGATGGGAGAAATTACAATTTTTAGCAGGGTAGTGTAATGGTCAAGAAAAATGGCCCTCCCAAATGTTCATGTCCTAATCCCCAGAAACTGTGACTATGTTCTCCTCTAGAGCCTCCAGAAGGCACACAGCTCTGTGACACCCTGATTTTAGCTCTCTTAAGACCTGCTTCCAGTTTCTGAATTCCAGAACTTTGAAATGGCTTGTGTTAAGTCACTAAGTTTTCAGTATTATGTTACAGCAGTCATAGGAAACGAATGCTGGTCAACAGAGAAGCATTGCTAGAACATGTGAGCAAAGAAGCTGAGAGGGGAGGAGGGATATCTGGAGGAAGACTAGTCCACGTAAAGGAACAGCAGTGCACAGGCTCTGAGGTAGGAGGATGCTGCTGGTTGGGTTGTTGCTAAGGAGGCCCCTGTGGCGGAACAGGGAGGGGGTGAGTGGGCAGAACTGAGATCAGAGAGGTGATAGGAGTGAGATGGCACCACAACTCTGTTGTGATGCTCGTGCTTCTGTGGGAGTGTCGGTGCCGTGGGAGGATTTGTGCGGTTGGTGGCGGCTGACATGGCTGGCTGTGAGCTCATCTGGAAGTTTCTTCACTCATGTGTCTAGTGTCTGGACTTGGGGGTTCCTCACAGCTTGATGGTCGTGTGAAAGTGTTCTAAGAAGTCTTTTGATTTGGCCTTCTTAGTGATGCAGTGTACCTTCCAACCCTTTCTATTGATTTTATCAGAGCCACTAAAGTGAGTTCAGACTAAAAGGGAGAGGAACCAGACTCCATCCCTTGATGAGACAGAGGCAAAATCACAAGGCAGAAAAGGACATGGGAGAGTGACAACAGCAAAAGTGGCTGGATAGGAAAATCAGTAATGTTCCTCCACAAAAGCAGGGAGTAAACTGGCAAAGACCATCAGAATCAACCTTACCTGAATGCTAGAAAGTAATCAAAAGTTTATAGCAGCCAAGCGAATGTTTATTCAAGCCCTCCCGCCTTACCACCCAAAAAAGAAAGAAAATAAACCAAAACTATCCAGCTGTGTACATTTTTAACTTACTCTTGGCCCACCCTCTTCTACATTCCTAGTACCAGAGGAACAGATTACCTTATTCTCAAATAATTGTGATAAACGTTGATTTTGACCTGTCTGGTGGCTTCCTGTTGAAAAGGCTTCTTTTTATTTATCTCACTTGGAACTCCCCCAATTCATCTATTTTTTTGCATATATCAGGACTTCATTTCTTTTTATGGCTGAATAATATTTCTTTTAATTGACTTTGGTTTATTGATTTTTAGAAAAAGAGGAAACGTGAGGGAGGGAGAGAGAGAAACATTGATGAGAGAGAAACATCAACATCAATTGGCTGCCTCCTATACATCCCTTGTCAGGGATCAAGACTGAAACCTGGGCATGTGCCCTGACTGAGAATTGAACCTGTGACCTCTTGGTACATGGGTCAATACTCAACCACTGAGCAACACTGGCTGGGCACTGCCATTGGTTTTGAAAGATATTTTCCTGGGGAATCAAATTCTAGGTTAGGTTGACAGTTTTATTATTATTATTATTATTATTATTATTGCTTTTTTACAGAGAGGAAGGGAGAGGGATAGAGAGTTAGAAACGTGGTAAAAGAGAAACATTGATCAGCTGCCTCCTGCAATTGAACATTACTTTCTTAGTATTCATATGTCTCTGCTTTAATTAAGCCTAACATGTGGGTAATAATATGAGGATTATTATTATTATGAGGGCATGTGCGCATAACCAAGGTACCTGCCCTTGACTGGAATTGAACCTGGGACCTTTCAGTCCGAGGGCCAACGCCCTATCCACTGAGCCAAGTTGACCAGGGCGACAGTTTTGGTTTTTAATTGAAATTCTTTAAAAGACATTGCAGTCACCTGGTCAGTGTGGCTCAGTGGTTGAGTGTCAACCCATGAACCAGGAGGTCATAATTTGATTCCGGGTCAGGGCACATGCTTGGTTGTAGCTTGATCCCCAGCAGGGGGTGTGCAGGAAGCAGCTGATAGATGATTCTCTCTCATCATTGATGTTTCTATCGCTCTCTCTTCCTCTTCTTTCCTCTCTGAAATCAATAACAAATATATTTTAAAAAAAGATATTGCTGTCTTCTTGCTTGCATTGTTACTGAAACTGACACTCAACTAAGCAGGTTTAGGTATCTGAAACTTGAGATATAGGTAGAGGCTTTAACTAAATGTTTCAATTGTTTTGATTGTCATGTGGCTTATAGTCAAAGTTAAGAAAATATTGCCTCCAGCCGTGGCCCACATTAATCCCTCCCAGTGCCCCGTGTTTCCAGGATGCACCACTCTGAGGGCAGGGCTGAGGCCACGGTTTCACTGTCCCTCAGCCAGTTTCGCTCCGCTCTGCTTGGGACCATGCCCTCTGAGATGGCATGGCACCTGTTCTTTCAGCCTCACGTGGCGACAAAACTTATATGTCCTCTCAAGTATCTGATGATAATCAGAGACAAAAAAGAGAAAATATTCATTATTTAACTATGTGGCCACTTTGGTTTCTGGAGTTTGTGTGGTCAGCTGGTCAACAGATCCATTCAGCAAGGCTTCTGTTTTAATAGTCTCTGGGTGGGGAAACTGAAATTGGAAAATCAGTGATGATTTATACATTGTTTAATGCTAATTTTAAAAACCATGAATCCTCATATTATTACCCACATATTAGGCTTAATTAAAGCAGAGACATATGAATTCTAAGGAAGTAATGTTTAATTGAAATTGACCATTGTGAATACAATGGGATTTGGTAACCAAATAAATAAAGAAGAGAGCTACCAATCAATAGTTGACACATGTCTCAGTTCAAGGCCAATTTCCAAGAACTAAAGATTAAAGGTTTGCTTTTGAACTACCATAATTTTTGGACCCATGCATGCCTCTACTTCATGTCACTAACAGATAGTTGATCTCTTAACCACTAAGAGCCTTGACAACAAGGTAAACTTTATACAGTGATTGCCATAGCAGATGACATTTCTAAAACTAAATTATAGAAGTTTAAGATCAAACTCATGAGTGAATTGTTCAGCAATAGTGCCCAGATATACCCATTACCAATAGGTGATAAAACTGTTATAATTAATACCCCAATGAGTGGATACTTGCCACTTACTGTTGTAGGATGTATGGATGAGATAAAAGCTGGTAACAATATAGTCAAAGCTCACCAGTACCCTTGGAGTATTGTACAACTAGAAAATGAAAGCCACTGTGACTTTGTAAAGCTCCAGGAAATGCTCATTTATACTGTCAACCTATGGTCATTGGTGCCAATAAAATGCCAATAGAAATCCTCAACTTGGCTGTGGAAGAGCTCAACTGTGATATAGCATGATTATGAAAATGGCACAGCTGTGAGGTGTGCCCCAAGTCTCTCTGCTTTCCCTGCTCTTGTCTACTCCCCTAAACATTTTTGGTGCTTCAGCTCAGCTGAAGAAACACAGGCTTTGGTAGAAAGGGAAAATATGCTCTCACTGTCAGAGGAGAGCTGATTTACATGGACAGAAGTCCTCGCTCCAATTCCTGATTGGTTTGTTCTCATGCAAATGAAGATTCCAAATCCTCCAAGTTTGATTGGACCAAAAGACACTGTCTTGATTGGTCAGAATAGAGCTGCTCTAATTGGTTGGTGAATAAGATGATGGGGGAATATAGCTATACAGTTCTGATTGGATGAGGAAAGCGTCAGTCCTATTGGTTGAAATAGGACTCCAGGAATGCTTTATAATGGCTGGGTCTGCCTGGTAGCAGCCACATAGTTCAGTGCAGGCTTCTCCGTGAAGTGTAGTTTGCTTGAGAGGCCTCTGTGTAGAAATAGCTGTTAGGTTCTGGGATTTTTTTTTAAATTTAAGCCCAAGGGCCCTTTTTAAGTCAGGGTCTACAGTACGAACATGGAGGACCTGTAAGAACAGATCCACAGTAGGCATTATGAACTAGAGAAAATGGGTTTCTGATGTGGGCCTGTGGGAACCATGCCAGGGTATGTGGGATGCTCAAGGCCAATCGCAATACTGAGGCCTTGTTCTTAAGATGTCAGATGGCTCAGGCCACTCTGAGCATGGGAATCTTAATCAGGGTGTCCAAGGACTATACACAGATGCAAGGCCACAGCAATCTCACGGCACACTGTGCCCTTCTATAACCCTCTTTTGTCTAAATAGTATAATACATGTTACTGACCAGACAGTGTGCTAGAAAGAGGCTGGAGAGGCTACAGAGACTACTGAGGTTGTTGAGCTCAGATGCAGCTACTATGTCAGGCTGTAGGTCCAGAGGTAGCAGGTGGTTGCTCAGATAATAGCTGTGGGTGCAGAGGCTGCTATTGTTTTGTGGGAAAGATGTATTTGTTAACCAGCTGATATGCGGCTACCTGTATGAGACTGTTATAAAGAGCTGTTTTGGGCAGTAGTGGCGACTGGGGGCTGTTTCCTGATTGGGCTGTGCCCCGCCATTTTCCCCTGCCCCGGGGGCCCACTAGTACAGCCCGGATCCCCAGGCTGGCCCCCACGTCGCCTGCCCGCCCGCCCCGGCCAGCGCCCCTGCCTGGTTTCCACGGCCTCCGGGGACCACTTGGTCTCAACCCGGGTTTCACTACTAGAGAATGAAACATGACTGACGATTCTCAGAGAAACGTTCGTTCAGTATATTATGAGAAAGTGGGTTTTCGTGGAGTTGAAGACAATAAATCATTAGAAATTCTCCTAAGAGATGACCATTTGGATATTGAGAAACTTTGCACTTTTAGTCAAAAGTTTCCTCTCCCATCCATGTACCGTGCATTGGTATGGAAGGTGCTTCTAGGGATCCTGTCTCCACACCATGAGTCCCACACCCAGGTGATGATGTATGGTAAGGGGCAGTACTCGGATGTCCTTCATGCCCTGAAAGTCATTCGTTTTGTCAGTGATGCCAAACCTCAGGGTGAAGTCTATCTCCGCAGCTGGAGTCTGGAAAGTTGCCTCGAAGTCCCTCCTTCCCACTGAAACCAGAAGATGAAGTGTTTCTTGTATTGCTGCTAAGGCCATGGGAGATTAGTGGAAGACAGTGTCGATTGTTACTGGATCACCCGATGATTTGTGAACCAGTTGAACAACAAGTACTGGGACTCTCTACCCCAGCTGCCAAAGGCTTTTGAACAGTGCTGGAATCTGGAGGACAACAGGCTGCTGAGTCACCTGAAGATGTGTTCTAAGTGTCCAGACTGCCTTATAATCTCTGCTTCAAGAGGTGCTTTGCAACGTGCTTGCCTGAATTCAGTTTACAGAGGGTTTGGGATAAAGTTGTAAGTGGATCCTGTAAGATCCTAGTTTTTATAGCAGTGGAAATTTTATTAATCTTTAAACTAAAAGTAATGGCATTGAGCAATTCAGAGAAGATAACAAAGTTTCTAGAAAATATTCCTCAGGACAGCTCAGATGCAATTGTAAGCAAGGCCATCAACTTGTGGCACAAACACTGTGGGACCCAATACATTCAGCCTGAATGCCGTGAACAGCCCTCTGGGCCTGCACTGAATGTTCTTTGTGGGACTGGTCTAAGCCAGTTGAAACAGGATTCTTGCTTTGGTGCTCAAAGTGTAATTGCTTTTACAGTAAAATTAGATATTTAAGATGCCTGGAATGCTGTGCTGTGGAACAGCATCTTTTGGTTACACAGATGTATAAAGTTCCACTGTGAATACAATTTAGAGGTTGTTGGAGTTTCTAAGCAGTTCAGTGGAGGGGGGAGAGTAGGGGGTTGGTGCTTTAACAAGTAGTGCATGATCACACTCTGCCCTGCTTCTCCCTAATTAGCACCAAGTAAGGTCTATTTCTGGAATAAAGAATAACTTCCTTTTATTCACACACACAAAAAGGAGCTATTTTGTCTAGTAGCTTCTGGTTAGCAATAGCTGTATGGCCAGAAGCTCTACAATGAAGACTCTCTCATATACCTAGCCCCTGGCAGAGGGGCTCAGACCTAACAGGGTCCATAATATAAGCTATTTAGTCTCCAAGAGACCTACAAAGGCAAAAGACATGAATTTTCTCTCTGACACACAGAGAAAAGGCCATGTAATTACTCAGCAAGAAGGTGATCATCTAAAGCCAGAAAAAAAGGCCTCACAAGAAACCAACTATAATGGCACTTTGATCTTTGACTTTTAGCCTCCAGAACTCTGAGACAATATATTTCTACTAGTGGCCCAGTGCAAGAAATTTGTGCAGGGCGGGGGAAGGGGGTTTCCCTCAGCCCAACCTGCACCCTCTCCAATCGGGACCTCTAGCTCCTAACTGCTCACCTGTCTGCCTGCCTGATCGCCCCCAACTACCCTCTCTGCCTTGGCCCCCACCACAATGGCTTTGTCCAGAAGGAAGTTGGATGTCCGGAAGATGGCTGGTCAACCCAGTATAATTAGCATATTATCCTTTTATTAGTATGGATACATTATATAGGATAGAATTGCTTAAATGGGGTGGGGGGAAGGAGCTTTTTTAAGCAGGAGGAGATGCTCTGGGCAGACAAAAATACATAATCCCTATATCGGGACTGATAGCCAACCATATGCAGTATACTGCCAAACCAGTCATTAAAAATTTGAACTGATTTTTTACAACTTACACCAAACAGCTATTGCCCTTAAAGTCTCTCCTTAGCCTCCACCTTAGGTTCTGTCTTCACAGTTCACCCACATTAGGTTCTGATTGGTCAGTTTCTATGCCACTCAGCGTCAAAAGCTCTGCCTCCTAGGCAGCCATTGGCTCCTCACAGTTCACTCAGTTTTGGTTCTGATTGGTCAGTTTCTATGCCAGTCAGTATCTCTGGACCTATCTCTGGGCCTTATCAGAGAGGTGGGGCTGATCAGCAGCCCCATGGAGGCCTAGAGAGAAAGAGAGGTGTGGCTGCTGGTGAAGCCGGGAGAGAAAGGGAGAAGCAATGGCTGATCAACAACTGCCACAGAGGCTGTGGATCAGACCCTACCTCTCCCTCCCCAGGCCTCTCTTCGGGCCAGACCCACAATCCCCTCAGCAGTTAGTGCTGGTTTGCCATGCCCACAGCACTGACTGTAGGACTGACTTCCGGTTGGTTGAGACTTTGGTCGTTTAGTACATTATGGACCCTGGGTTTTTATATATTAGGGTTGTTTAAGCCAAAAACAAAAGACACAAATTTTAAGCCAAAAACAAAAGACACAAATTTTATGGAGAACATCAGAGGAAGGAAGAAGAAAGGAAGCAGATGTAAAGTGAGTGAAAAAGAAAGGAGCTATAGGCCAAATTTGAGCACCTTAAAAAAGTTCACCAGGAAGAGAGAATGAAGCTTGAAGGAAGGAGAAGCCTTTCAAAAGAAGAAATAATCTTTTTACCTAAACATATTCTACCTCCAACATATTCCAGAACCAGACCTTTATGGCAATGCGTGGCAACCTGAAGAAGAGCAAGAAATGTTAGAACTCCAATTTTACATAAAATAAAGGTTCTAGATCATAGAAGGTCATCACAAGCAAAGGATATAAAAATTCTAGAAGTATGCTGTAACTTTCTTTTTATTTTAAATCTTTATTGTTCAGATTATTATAATTGTTCTTCTTTCCCCCCCCCGCCCCAGCGCCCCTCCACCCGGTTTTCATCCTACCCTCTGCCTTTACCACTCCCCACACACACTGTCCTCATCCATTGTGCAGTCTCTCCCCGGACCCCCAATTCTCTTTCCCCACAAGAATTGTCAGTCCACTCCCTTTCTATGCCCCTGGTTCTATTATATTCACTAGTTTATTCTATTCATCAGATTTTTTATTCACTTGATTTTTAGATTCACTTGTTGATATCTATCTATCTATCTATCTATCTATATATCTACATAAATATAATTTTTTATCTTTTACCTTTTTCTTCTTCCTCTTCTTACAGAATACCTTTCAGCATTTCATGTAATACTGGTTTGGAGGTGATGAACTCCTTTAGCTTTTTCTTATCTGTGAAGCTCTTTATCTGACCTTCAATTCTGAATTTTAGCTTTGCTGGGTAGAGTAATCTTGGTTGTAGGTTCTTGCTATTCATCACTTTGAATATTTCTTGCTACCTCCATCTGGCCTGCATCGTTTCTGTTGAGAAATCAGCTGACAATCGTATGGGTGCTCCCTTGTAGGTAATGAACTGTTTCCCTCTTGCTGCTTTTAATATTCTCTCTTTGTCTTTTGCTCTTGGTATTTTAATAATGATATGTCTTGGTGTGGTCCTCTGTGGATTTCTTTTGTTTGGGGTCTATGTGTTTCCTGGACTTGTAAGTCTATTTCTTTCACCAGGTGGGGGAAGTTTTTAGTCATTGTTTTTTCAAATAGGCTTTCAGTATCTTGCTCTCATCTTCTAGCACCTCCATAATTCGGAAATTGGTATGCTTGAGGTTGTTTCAGAGGCTCTTTACACTATCTTCACATTTTTGGATTCTTTTTTCTTTTCCACTTGAGTGTTTTTTGCTTCTTTGTATTTCAAATCTTTGACTTGATTCTTGTGGTCCTCTAGTCTGCTGATAGGTCTCTGTATAATATTTTTTTTTATTTCTGTCAGTGTATGTTTAATTTATAGTTGGTTCTTTTTCATATCCTCAAGGGTCTCACTCATATCCTTGAGAGTCTCGCTAAATTTATCATCCTTTCCTAGGAAATTCTTGAAAAAACTTATAACTGTGGTTTTGAACTCTATATTCAGTTGTTTGCTTTCCTCCATTTCTTTCATTTTTGATCAGTTTCTTTGTCTCCATATTTTGGCTGCTTTCCTGAATTGATAAAGTAACTTTGTGTGCTAGGTGTCCTATAGGGCCCAGTGGCTCAGCCTCCCCAGTTACCTGAAGTGGACACTCTTGGTACACCCTTTTGTAGATTGTGTGCACAACCTTGTTGTAGTTAAGTCTTGATTGTTGTTGGTATTACTGGGAGGAATTGATCTCCAGGCCAAATGGCTGTGAGGATAACCTGTTTCTAAGCTGGGAGTACTTCTATGCTGGAGACAACCTTATGAGACAAGACTTGCAAAATTGCAAAAGCCTCTGTGCTCAACTTGGATGGGGCAGAGTCTCAGGGTGGAGCCGACAGCCTTGGCTTCCCATCAGCTCTGTCCTATGAGGCCCCTGGGTCTCAGTGTCCCTCAGTAATCACTGCAAGCACCTCTGAGAGAAAGCCGGCCTCAAATTCCACCCACTGCCAGACTGTCCAGATTCCCCCTTAGTGAGTTTGGGTTCCCAGAGTCTCGCTTGGAACTGGAGTTCAGCACAGTTGAGAGCTTTTGTCTCCCTCCCACTTGAGAAAGCCAGCCGTGTACTCAGCTGCCAGTCCTCTCTGTGTTTGAGCACCTCCGGACCTCTTCCTTCCACAGTTCCCCTGAGTATCAGTGTGCTTTTCTCTTTTTCTGACAGTCCAGATTCCCCCCGAATGAGTCTGGGTCCCCAGGGTCTTGTCCAGAACTGGAGTTCAGTGCAGTTGGGAGCTTCCATCTCCCTCCCACTTGAGAAAGCCAGCTGTGCATTCAGCTGCCAGTCCTTTCTGCGCATGTCTGCATACCTCAGCCTTTTGCAGCTTCTCTGAGTCTCAATGTGCTTTTCTCTTTCCTTCTAGTTGTAGAATTTCCACTTATCCAGCTTTCCTGTGGTTCTGGATGGTGTTCGTTTTGTCTTTTAGTTGTAGTTTTGAAATTGTTGTGCGAGGTAGCAGTTTAGGTGTTTACCTATGCTGCCATCTTGGTTTCTGCTGTGACTTTCTTGCTATTTTTATTTGATTTATCACTTATTCTGCATTTGGCAAATGGTCACAGTAACTGCCATTTATGGGAAAGTACTTTTTAAAAATATTTTTTTATTTATTTCAGAGAGTAAGGGAGAAGAAAAGAGATAGAAACATCAATGATGAGAGAGAATCACTGATTAGCCACTTCCCACATGCCCCACACTGGGGGATCAAACTCCAAATTTAGTCCATAGATTGACACTCAACCACTGAGCAAGAGTGGCCAGGTGAAAAAATACTTTTAAGTACAGTGGTACCTCGAGATATGAGTGCCCTAACATACGAGATTTTTGAGATACGAGCCGTCGAGCGAGCGATTTTTGCTTTGAAATACGAGCAACATTTGAGATATGAGTAATCACACAGATTGGCTGGCTGCACATGACCCACCAGTTTACCGTGACTCGAGCATCTCATAGTTTCCCACGCCTCAAGGTTACGGAACGAATTAAACTCGTATCTCGAGGTACCACTGTATAAGGTCCATACATAAGCCAGAGTGGATGATAGCACTATATATTCACTGTTGTTACACATTTTTAGATTCTTGGTTTGTCATAAATCTAGATAGTTTCTCCTGCTGCTCACTTATTGTCACTTTGCAGAGTTTATACCACAGAGCAGTGTCAGTGTCTTTGGAAATAATCAGCTCACCTTTATTATGGCTGATTGCATTTATATTCCAAGATGAACCTTTTTTGTACATACTAAAGGTAAAATTTGGGGAATACATTTTATTTTAATTTAAGAAAGAGGAAGTGAGAGGGAGAGAGAGAGAAAGAGGGAGAGAGAGAGAGAGATCAGTCTGTGCCCTGACCAAACCCACAACATGGGTATTTGTTGCCCTGCCTGGGAATAGAATTCGAGACTCTTCAGTGCACAGGATGACACTTCAACCAACTGAGCCACACCAGCCAGGACTGGAAATATATTTTAAAGGGTAGTATAGATCTGAAACTCTAACCTCTCAATAGTTTTATATAACTTTAAATGTATTGATGTAATTATCAAATTAGTAAAATGATCCCAAGCTTTTTTTTTCTTTAAATATATTTTATTGATTTTTTACAGAGAGGAAGGGAGAGGAATAGAGAGTTAGAAACATTGATGAGAGAGTAACATCGATCAGCTGCCTCCAGCACCCCCCCCCCACTGGGGATGTGCCCGCAACCAAGGCACATACCCTTGACCAGAATTGAACCTCAGACCTTTCAATCCACAGGCCGATGCTCTATCCACAGAACCAAACCGGTTTTGGCATGATCCTGAGCTTTTGTATCAAATCCTATATAATAAAAGCCTAATATGCTAAATGCCTGGTCCTCCATTCAACTAATTAAAGCATAATATGTTAATTACGTGCTAAGGATGCTCATCTGCTCCCTATGACATGCACTGACTACCAGGGGGCAGACACTACAACTGCTAAGTTAGCTTCTGCTGTGGTCTGGCAGATCTGTACTGAGCAAGAAGACCTGGACACGCCCTGGCCCTCCTGTGGTCCCTTTCTGGCTGGCCAATCTCCCAACATCCCTCCCTGGCTCTGATCATGCACCAGTGTGGTCCCTTGGCCTGGCCTGAACCCTCTCACAATCCAGGACCCCTTGGGGGATGTCGGTGAGCTGTTTTGGCCCATTCCCACAGACCAGGCCAAGGGACCCTACTAGTACATGAGATTGTGCACCGGGCCTTTAGTTTTATATGACACTAGAGGCCTGGTGCACAAAATTCATGCACAGAGGGGTATCCTTCAGCCCAGCCTGCTCCCTCTCCAATCTGGGACCCCTTGAGGAATGTTCAACTGCTTGTTTAGGCCCGATCCAGGTAGGATCACGTCTAAACGGGCAGTCAGATATCCTTTTCACAATACAGGATTGCTGGCTCCCAACTGCTTGCCTGCCTGCCTTCCTGATTGCCCCTCACTGCTTCTGCCTGCCAGCCTGATCACCCCCTAACCACTCTCCTGTCATCATGATTGCCCCTAACTGCCCTCTCCTGCAAGCCTAGTCACTCCTAACTGCCCTCCCCTGTAGGCGTGGGTCCCCCCCAATTGCCCTTCCCTGCAGGCTGATTCCCCCCCAGCTGCCCTCCCTTACAGGCCTGATCCCTCCCAACTGCCCTCCCCTGCTGACCTGATCACCCACAACTGCCCTCCCTTGCAGGCCATCTTGTGTCCACATGGGGCAGGATCTATTGACCACATGGGGGCAGCCATCTTGTGTGTTGGAGTGATGATCAATCTGCATATTACTCTTTTATTAGATAGGATAGAAGCCTGGTGCACTGGTGGAGGCTGGCTGGTTTGCCCTGATGGGTGTCCCAGATCATGGTGGGGGTTCTCTTGGGGTGTGGGGCAGCCTAGGCGAGGGGCCTGTGATGGTTCACAGGCTGGCCATGCCCCCCGGCGACCCAAGCAGAGGCCCTGGTATCTGGGACTTATTTATCTTCTACAACTTTGTAGCCTGGAGCAGAGCCAAGCCTCCTGATCACTCCTGGCATCAGCCATTGAAACTTTGTTGCTTAAGTGGAGGCTGGGCAGGCCAGAGTGTGTGGAAAACTTGGCTTCCTCCATTGCTGGGGGCAAGCCTCCCTCCTGCTCTCTCTGTGGCTGTAGCTATCTTAGTTGGGTTAATTTGCATACTTGCTCCTGATTGGCTTGTGGGCATGGCTTGTGGATATAGCAGAGGTAAGGTCGATTTGCATATTGCTCTTTTATTAGATAGAATGATGGTCTTCCATGCTTCTGTATACCTCATTGTGGCTGACATATTACAGTGATGAAACAAAATATATTTAAAAGTAAAAACATCTAGGTATATATACCCTTTTTCTAGTGATAAGTACCTTTGAACTTGGGTGTTATCATAGTATTTTCATTAGGCTCTATTACATACTTGTTTAAAACTCTACCTTCCAGGGGAAAAATTATAAGGTTGTATCATCTTACTAAAGATATTTCTTGCCCTGGCCGGGTAGCTAGTTAGTTGGAATATTATCCTTGTACACCAAAAGGTTTCGGGTCCCATTTTCGGTCAGGACATGTACGGTAAGCAACTGAATGATGTTTCTCTCTCACATTGATGCTTCTTTCTCTCTCCCTTTGTCTCTCTAAAATAAATAAACATATCTTTGGGTGAGAATTTTTTTTTAAAGTTTTAAGCCCTGGCTGGCAGCTCAGTTGGTTAGAGCATTGTCTTGATATGCCAAGGTTGTGGGTTCAATCCCAGATTAGGGCACAACTAACAAATGCATAAATAAGTGGAACAACAAGTCAATGTTTCTTTCTTTCTTTCTCTATTCTTCCCTCTTTAAAATCAACAAATAAAAATTAAAACTGTTTTGTAAGAGAATAACTAAATTTTTACATTTGAATATTAAAGATATAAAAATTTAGATAATTCATATCTCAAGGGATATTTGAATTCAGTGCCTTAGTATATTCAAAACAATTGACTTTTTTTCATAGACAAGTATTTTTATATTTTTATTGATTTTAGAGAGGGAGGGAGGGATACAGAGAGAAACACTGATGTGAAAGAGTTTCATCAATCCTCCCAATGGCATCCCAACTGGGGACTTGAACCCACAAACTAAGTATGTGCCCTGACCAGGAACTGAACCTGTGACCTTCTGGTGTGCAGGGTCAATGATCCAACCAACTGAGCCACACTGGCCTGGTTGAACAATTAACTTTTTTCTTAATAGTCTTAGGTATATATTTTTTGTACTTGAATATACTCTAAGTAAAGGTAGCATTTATTCTTTTTAAATTTAATTTTTTATTTTGACTGAGTTCAGAGAGGAAGGGAGAGGGAGAGAGATAGAAATATCAATGATGACAGAGAATCATTGATTGGCTGTCTCATGCATGCTCCCCATTGGAAATACAGCCCGCAACCTGGGCATGTGCCCTTGACCAGAATTGAACCTGGGATCCCTTAGTTTGTAGGCCAATGCTTTATCCACTGAGCCAAACTGGTTAAGGCTCTCTTATTTTTTTTTTTTAAATATATTTTATTGATTTGTTACAGAGAGGAAGGGGGAGGAATAGAGATTTAGAAACATCGATGAGAGAGAAACATCCATCAGCTGCCTCCTGCACACCCCCTACTGGGGATGTGCCCACAACCAAGGTACATGCCCTTGACTGGAATCAAACCTGGGATCCTTCAGTCTGTAAGCTGACGCTCTATCCACTGAGCCAAACTGGTTAAGGCTCTCTTATTTTTTTTAAAGAGAGAGAGAGAGATTGAGTGAGTGAGAATGGAACCCAAAACCATTTGGTATATAGGAGGACACTCCAACCTACATAGCCACCTGGCCAGGGCCTGACATTTACTCTTTTAAAATTTTATTTATTCATTTATTTATTGATGAGAGAGAGGTATTTGTTGTGCCACTTATTTATTGCATTCATTGGTTGATTCTTGTATGCGTCCTGACAAGAGATTGACCCTGTAACCTTGCTGTATCTGGACAATGCTTCAAGTAACTGAGCTACCTGGCCAGGGAAAATAAAATATATCTATCCCTGGTGGGCTCAGTTGGTTGGAGCATCATCCTGTACACAAAAAGGTTTCAAGTTTGACTTCCAGTCAGAGTGTGGCCTGGGTTGTAGTTTGTTCCCCAGGGTATGTACAGGAGACAATGTATCAATGTTTCTCTCTCAAAGACATTGATGTCTCTCTAAAAATCATAGTGGATAGAGCATCGGCCTGCTGACCAAAAGGTCCCAGGTTCGATTCCGGTCAAGGGCATGGACCTTGGTTGTGGGCATATCCCCAGTGGGGGGCGTGCAGGAGGCAGCTGATCGATGTCTCTCTCTCATCAATGTTTCTAGCTCTCTATCCCTCTCCCTTCCTCTCTGTAAAAAAAAATCAATAAAATATATATTTTAAAAAACTACAACTCAAAGACAAAACAACTATCCCCCAGAACCACAGGAAAACTGGCGGAGTGAAAGTTCTACAACTAGAAAGAAAGAAAAAAGTGCATTGAGACCTGGTAGAAAGTGCAGAGGTTCAGAAAGGCAGAGATATGGAGACTCACATGATTTGGGCTGGCTTGCACTATTTTTATCAATTGGGAGGGAGTTACAAGTTCCCAACTCTCTGAACTCCAGAGTCTGGCAAGATTCTGGGGACCCAGACTCATACAGGGAGAAACTGGACTCTCTGTCATCGGGTCAGAAAGGGAGAGTGGTCTTCTCGCAGAGGTGCACACAGGTATCATTGTTTATTGTGCTGGGTCATGGGTGTGGGACATGCAACACGGGGACACAGAAATACGTACACATGGAAAGGGCTGACTGGCAGTCAACATTGTTTGCCACATACTAGCAATTCCCTGAGACCTTGCCCTGCTTAATTTACAAACTCACCAAGCTGTGTGCAGCAGCTTTTGCATATGAATGGTTTGCCCTCTAGCAGCTTAACCTAACAAATTTCAACTGGGTTAGACAACTCCAAAACTTCCAAACTCCAAGAAAAGAGGAGAAATCTGCAGATCTCCCTTAGCTGGGTAGCCTCAGACACTAGCTGACTTGCACCTCCTTGGAGATCCAGGAACCAGTGTACCTAAAGGTCAGTGTGAGACGACACCAGATTTCAACTCCTCACATACAAAAGTGACACACTCAAAAGGTAGACTCAGTGAGCACCAAAGCCCCACTGAAGCAAGTCCTGCCCCATACGGGTGTCTCCAGCACAGCAGTTCTTCCATTAATAGACACAGCTAATTCTCACAGTCAATTGGCCTGGAGGTCTATTCCTCCCAGTGTACCAATAGCAATCAAGGCTTAACTACAAGACTGTGTACCCAGCCCACAAAGGGGTACACCAAGAGTGTCCATCTCAAGTGATTGGGGAGGCGGAGCTGTTGGGCCATAAAGGACACTAGCACACAGAGCCACTCCATCAACACAGGGAAGCAGCCAAAATGCGGAGATAAAGAAACATGTCACGAATGAAGGAAATGGAGGAAAGCAAACTACTGGACATAGAGTTCAAAACCACATATATAAGGTTTCTCAAGAATCTTCTACAAACCGCCGAGAAACTTAGTGAGACCTTCAAGGATCTTAATGAGAATGCCCTTTCCCCCCAAAAAATGGAAAAGGACCAGTCAGAAATTAAGCATACACTGACTGAAATAAAGAATAATATACAGAAATCCAACAGCAGACTAGACAACCCCAAGAATCAAACCAAAGATCTGAAATATGAGAAAACAAAAAACACCCAATCAGAAAAACAAAAAGAAAAAAGAGTCCAAAAATGTGAAGATAGTGTAAGGAGCCTCTGGGACAAGTTCAAGCATACCAACATCAGAATTATGGAGGTGCCAGAAGAAGAGAGAGAGCAAGATACCGAAAAACTATTTTAAGAAATAATGGGAGGGAGAATCCAAGATGGCGGCATAGGTGAATACCTACACTGCTGCCTCGCACAATAATTTCAAAACTACAACTAAAAGACAGAACGGACATCATCCAGAACCACAGGAAAGCTGGCTGAGTGGAAGTTCTACAGCTAGAAGGAAAGAGAGGGGCTTACAGAGACCCAGAGGAGCTGCAAAAAGCTGAGGTACGGAGACGCGCGCGCTGAGAGAGCGGGTGCCGGAGTACCTGGCTGGCTTTCTCTGGCGGGAGGGAAACGGAGACTCCCAACGGCATTGAACCCCTTATCTTACGACACTAAACCCCAGATCCAGCCGAAACTCATACGGGGGGAGTTTGGACTGTGAAAAGGGAGAAGTGCACGGAAATTTAGGGGAGCCACAAAAGATCAAAGGCCTGGTGGCGGCGTGCACGGCGCTGCGCGGAAGACAGACTGCTGATTGTGCCACTGGCTTTCGCGAGTGGGCGGGAGACAGACCCTCCCAACTGTGCCACTTCTGAGTCCACTGGGCCCCTGTTTCGGGCGAAACCCTGTGGACCTAGACTCCTGTGGTCCTGGCGTGCAGGGGAACTGGAAAGGCAGCGGTTAGAGGCACTGCGGGTGCCTGCGTGCACAAGGACCGCTCCAGCAATTACCCAGTCATGTGAGACTCAGGGGCTGTGGAGGGCGGGGCCGACTGGAAGGCAAGGCGGTCCCTTAAACCCTGAGACTCCACCCATCCCAAGCTCAACAGAGGCTTCTGCGGCTTTGCACGTCTGGCATTATAAGGCTGAATCCAACACAGAAGTTTCCCCGACATAGTGAAAATGCCAAGACAAGGGAAGGGATCACAAACAAAAGAAATGGAGGGAAAAAAACGACTGGATATAGAGTTCAAAACCACGCTTATAAGGTTTTTCAAGAATATGCTAGAAAAGATGGATAAATTTATCAAGTCCCAAGAGGAGATGAAAAAGGACCAACTAGAAATGAAACATACACTGACTGAAATAAAAAATATTATACAGAGTCCTAACAGCAGACTAGAGAAAGGCAAGAATCAAGTAAAAAATTTGAAATATAAAGAAGCAGAAAACACTCAACTGGAAAAGCAAGAAGAGAAAAGAATCCAAAAATGTGAAGATAATGTAAGGAGACTCTGGGACAGCTTCAAACGTACCAACATCAGAATTGTCTTCCAGTCGGCCCCGCCCTCCACGGCCCCTGAGTCTCACGTGACTGGGTAATATGCACCCAATATAGGAGCACCTAAATACATAAAAAAAACTCCTGGAGGATATCAAGGGAGAGATTGACAGCAATACAATAATAGTAGGGGACTTTAATATCCCACTATCACCACTGGATAAATCCTCTAAACAAAAAATCAGCAAAGAAACATCAATCTTAAATGACTCACTAGACCAGATGGAATTAATTGACATCTTTAGAACATTTTACCCCCAAATCACAAAATATACATTCTTCTCAAGGGCACATAGATCATTTTTAAAGATAGACCATATATTGGCTCATTGGCAATGTGTCTTCAAATTCAAGAAGATAGAAATCATATCAAGCATCTTCTCAGACCACAGTGGCATAAAACAGGAAATCAACTACAATAAAAACAATTCAAAGAAATCAAACACATGGAGACTAAACAGCATGCTATTAAACAACAACTGGGTAAACAGAGAGATCAAGAAAGAAATAAAAAACATGACAACAAATGACAATGAAAACATAACACTACAAAATTGATGGGACACAGTGAAAGCAGTCTTGAGAGGGAAGTTCATAGGTCTACAAGCCTACTGCAAAAAAACAAGAAACAATGGTAATAAATTACCTAACTCTACAACTCAAAGAGCTAGAAAGAGAGCAACAAAAAAATTCCAGTGTGAGCAGAAGGAAGGAAATAGTAAAGATCAGAGCAAAGATAAAGGACACAGAGACAAAAAAAAAAATTATAAAGTTCAACAAAACCAAGAGCTGGTTCTTTGAAAAGATAAACAAGATTTATGCACCTCTAGCCAGACCCACCAAGAAGCAAACAGAGAAGACTCAAATAAACAAAATCAGGAATGAAACAGGAGAAATAACAACAGACCTCACAGAAATACAAAAGATTTTTAACAAATATTATGATCAATTCTGTTCCAACAAGCTGGACAACCTGCAGGAAATGGACATATTCCTAGAAAAATATAACCTTCCAAAACTCAATCAGGAAGAATCTAAACATTTCAATAGGCCAATAAGTATGGAAGAAGTTGAAGCAGTCATCAAAAATCTTCCAGCAAACCAGAGTTTTACCAAACATTCAAGGAAGAATTAAAACCTATCCTCCTCAGACTATTCCAAAAAATTCAAGATGAAGACACACTTCCAAGCACCTTCTATGAAGCCAGCATCAACCTAATACCAAAACCCGTTAAAAACAACACAATGAAAGAGAATTACAGGCCAATATCTTTCATGAACATAGATGCCAAAATCATCAACAAAATTCTAGCAAATCAGATTCAGCAGTACATCAGAAAGATCATACACCATGACCAAGTAGGATTTTCCCCAGAAATACAAGGATGGTACAATATCCACAAATCAATAAACGTGATACATCACATAAACAAATTGAGAAATAAAAATCACATAGTCATATCAATTGATGCAGAGAAAGCATTTGACAAAATCCAACATCCTTCTTTGATAAAAACTCTCAACAAGGTGGAAATAAAAGGTTCGTAACTCAACATAAAAGCCATATATGATAAACCCACAGCTAACATCATACTCAATGGGCAAAAACTAAAACCATTTCCCCTAAGAACAGGAACAAGACAGGGATGCCCACACTCACCACTCTTGTTCGACATAGTACTGGAAGTATTAGCCACTGCAATTAGACAAGAAGAAGAAATAAAAGGCATCCAAATTGGAAAAGAAGAAGTAAAGCTGTCCTTATTTGCAGATGACATGATACTGTACACAAAAACACTCAAAAGACTCCATCCAAAATCTAATAGACTTAATAAATGAATTCAGCAATGTAGCAGGATACAAAATTAATGCCAAGAAATCTATGGCATTTCTATACACTAATAGTAAACTTACAGAAAGAGAAACTAAAAAAGCAATCCCATTTACCATCTCACCAAAAAAATTAAGATACCTAGGAATCAACTTAACTGAAGAGGTAAAAGACCTATACACAGAAAACTATAGAACACTTAAAAAAGAAATAGAGGAAGACGTAAACAGATGGAAGAGCATACCATGCTCATGGATTGGGAGAATCAACATCCTTAAAATGTCCATACTACCCAAAGCAATCTATAGATTCAATTCATTCCCCATTAAAATACCAACAGTATATTTCAAAGACCTAGAATGAACATTCCAAAGATTCATCTGGAATAAAAAAAGACCCCAAATAGCCACAGCAATCCTGAGAAAGAAGAATAAAGTAGGTGGGATCTCAATACCAGATTTCAAGCTGTATTACAAAGCCACTGTTCTCAAAACAGTCTGGTACTGGTATAAGAAAAGCCCCATAGACCAATGGAATAGAATAGAGAATCCAGATATTGACCAAAACCACTATGCTCAATTAATATTTGACAAAGGAGGCATGAACATACAATGCAATCAAGACAGTCTCTTCAATAAATAGTGTTTTGAAAATTGGACAGATACATGCAAAAAAAATGAAACAACTTACACCATACACAAAAATAAACTCCAAATGGATACAGGATTTAAACATAGATGGGAAACCATAAAAATGCTAGAGGAATCCACAGGCAGCAAAATCTCAGACATATGCCAAAGGAACTTCTTCACTTAAGAGAAAATAAACAAATAAGACTACATCAAAATAAAAAGCTTTTTTCACAGGAAAAGAAACCATCAACAAAACAACAAGAAATCCCACTGTATGGGAGAATATATATTTTTAAAATATATTTTATTGATTTTTTTTTTTTTACAGAGAGGAAGGGAGAAGGATAGCGAGCTAGAAACATCGATGAGAGAGAAACATAGATCAGTTGCCTCCTGCACACCCCCAACTAGGGACATGCCCACAACCAAGGTACATGCCCCCTACCGGAATCAAACCTGGGACCCCTGAGTCCGCAGACTGACGCTCTATCCACTGAGCCAAACCGATCTTGGCAGGAGAATATATTTGTAAATGTTATCACTGAAAAAGGTTTAATCTCCAACATCTACTGGCAACTTATACAACTTAATAAAAAGGAAGATAAGTGACCCAAGAAAAAAATGGCCAATGGACTAAATAGAATATTTTCAAAAGAAGACAGAGAGAAGACCAAGAGACACATGAAAACATGCTCAAAGTCACTAATTATCCAAGAGATGCAAATCAAAATAACAATGTGATACCATCTCACACCTGTCAGAATACCAATCATCAATAAATCAACAAATGACAAGTGTTGGCAAGGATGTGGAGAAAAAGGAATCCTCATGCACTGCAGGTGGGAATGCAGACTGGTGCAGCCACTGTAGGGAATAGTATGGAGTTTCCTCAAAAAACTAAAAATGGTACTCCCATTTGACCCAGCAATTCCACTCTTAGAAATATATCCTAGGAAACTAGAAACACCAATCAGAAAGGATTTATGCACCCCTATGTTCATAGCAGCACAATTTACAATAGCTACAATTTGGAAACAGCCTAGGTGCCCGTCAGCAGATGACTGGATCAGAAAACTATGGTACATTTACACAATGGAATACTATGCTGCCATAAAAAAGAAATTCTTACCATTTGCAGCAGCCTGGATGGAACTGGAGACCATTATGCTAAGTGAAATAAGCCAGTTAATGAAAGAAAAATACCACGTGATCTCACTCATTTATGGATAAAAAGGAACATTATACGCTAATAAACAAAAAGATAGATACAGAAGCAGTAAAACATCAAACAGACTGTCAAATTACCATGGGAAGGTTAGGGACAGGTGGGATAGATAAGAGATCAACCAAAGTACTTGTATGCATGCATATAAGCATAACCAATGAACATAATACAGTGGGGGTTTAGGATATGTATGAGAGTGAGGGGGGCAATTGGAAGATATGTATACATGTAAGACATCAATAAAAAAAATTAAAAAATAGGAAAATTATAATAAAAAGAGAGAAATAATGACTG
The DNA here is from genome assembly GCA_011751065.1 of Lasiurus cinereus. NCBI lineage: Eukaryota > Metazoa > Chordata > Mammalia > Chiroptera > Vespertilionidae > Lasiurus > Lasiurus cinereus. Next base: position 2,801,449 of record JAAGEH010000370.1, read on the forward strand.
AAAGCTTTCCCTGCCTGGTGAAAGAAATGGACTTACAAGTCCAGGAAGCACAGAGAACCACAAACAAAAGGAATCCAAAGAGGACCACACCAAGACACATCATAACTAAAATGCCAAGGGTAAAAGACAAAGAGAGAATCTTGAAAGCAGCAAGAGATAAACAGTTAGTTACCTACAAGGGAGTACCCATATGACTGTCAGCTGATTTCTCAACAGAAACTATGCAGGCCAGATGGGAGTGGCAGGAAATGTACAAAGTGATGAATAGCAAGCCAAAACCGGTTTGGCTCAGTGCATAGAGCATTGTAGTTAACTGAAGGGTCCCAGGTTTGATTCTTATACCTTTGTTGCAGGCATATCGCCAGTAGGGGCCGTGCAGGGGGCAGCTTATCAGTGTTTCTCTGTCATTGATGTTTCTAACTCTCTATTCTTCTCCCTTCCTCTCTGTAATAAAATCAATAAAATACATTTAAAAAAAAAGTGATGAATAGCAAGAACCTACAACCAAGATTACTCCACCCAGCAAAGGTATTCTCCAGAATTCAAGGTCAGATAAAGATCTTCACAGATAGGAAAAAGCTAACAGAGTTCATCACCACCAAACCAGGATTATATGAAATGGTTAAGGGTATTCTTTAAGAAGAGGAAGAAGAGGAAAGGGTAAAGATAAAAATTATGAACAACAAAGTGATAACATATACATACCCATCAACAAGTGAATCTAAAACTCAAGTGAATAAAAAATCTGATGAACAGAATAAATTAGTGAATAGAATCAAATAGGGGCACAGAAAGGAAATGGACTGACAATTCTTGGGGGTAAGGGGGTGTGAGGTGTGCAGGAAGAGATTGGACAAAAATCTTACATCTATGGATGGTGACAGTGACAGGGGCTAAGGGCATGGGGTGGGGGAAGGGGAATCAGGTGGAGGGGAGCTATGGGGGGAAAAAAGAGGAACACCTGTAATAAACTGAACATAAAGATTTATTTAAAAAATAATAAAGATAACATCACTCAATTATGAGATATTTTGCAGAATTTTGGCTCCTCATCTTAGGTAGATCGCTCCACCAAAATGACAGACACCAGACAAGATGATGTCAGGGATCAAATTAATAAAAAAAAAATAACAGTGAAGCTTACATAAGAACTAACCAATTAGCTTCGCCTTCACCCCCTAACCCCTAAACCTCCATTTCTGCCTTTAAAAACTCTTGATCAAATACCTCTGGGGAATTTGGTTTTTGAGCACTAGCTCCTGTTCTTCTGGGTGGTGCTATTTCAATAAAAATAGTTTATATTTTTTTCACTGCAAAACCCAGTGTCAGTGTTCATTGATTTAGTGTGCATGGGTGGGCATGAACTCTCATTTGTTTTAATCATATTTCTTTTTTTAAAAGATATTTTTATTGATTTTAGAGAGGAAAGGTGTGAGAGAGAGATAGAAACATCAATGATGAGAGATAGTCATTGACCAGCTGTCTCCAGCACGCCCCCACTGGGGATCAAGCCTGCAACCCAGGAAGCACCAAAGCCCCACTGAAGTATATCCTATTCCATATGATTGGCTCCTGCACAGCAGCTCTTCCACTGTAATCTCAGCCGGTCCTCACAACTGACTGGCATGGAGGTAACACCCTTTCAGCTCAGGTGACTGGGGAAGCTAAGCCACTGGGCCCTAGAGGAGACCAAATACACAGGGCCACTCTACCAATTCCAGGATAAATAACAGCTCTACCTAATATATAAAAATAAACAGGAAGGAACCAAAATGAGAAGTTAAAAAAACATGTTTCAAATGAAAGAACAGAAGAAATTTCCAGAAAAAGAACTAAATGAAATGGAAGCAAGCAAACTATCAGAATTCAAAAGAATGGTTATAAGGATGCTCAAGAAACTTAGTGAGAAGTGAAAGGAACTTAGTAATAACATCAACAACATAAAAAAGGACCAATAAAAAATGAAGGATACAATAACTGAAATTAAAAAATAATAATTTACAGGGAATCAACAGTACAGTAGAGAATTCTGAGAATAAAATCAGTGATTTGGAATAAGAGGAAGCAAAAACCACTCAATCAGAACAGCAAAGGAAAAAATAACCCTAAAATATAAAGATAGTATAAGGATCTCTGAGACAACTTCAAGCATCCCAACATTTGTATCATGGGAGTGCCAGAAGGAAAAGAGAGGGAGCAAAAACTTGAAAACCTATTTGAGGAAATAACAGAAAATTTTCCTTACCTGGTGAAAGAAATAGATATACAAGTCCAGGAAGCTCATAGAATCCCAACAAGATGAATCCAAAGAGGCCCACACCAAGATGTATAATAATTAAAATGGCCAAGGTAAAAGCCATGAAAGAATCTTTTTTAAAATTTTTAAAATATTTTATTGACTTTTTACAGAGAGGAAGGGAGAGAGATAGAAAGTCAGAAACATTGATGAGAGAGAGAGACATCCATCAGCCACCTCCCACACACCCCACAGTGGAGATGTGCCCGCAAGCAAGGTACATGCCCCCGACCGGAATCGAACCCGGGACCTCTTAGTTCACAAGCCGACGCTCTATCCACTGAGCCAAACAGGTCTCGGTCATGAAAGAATCTTAAAAGCAGCAAGAGAAAAGCAATTAGTTACTTACGAGGGAGCATAACTGTCATCTTATTTCTCAACAAAAACTTTGCAGGCTACAGGGAGTAGCAAGGAATATTCAAAGTGATAAAAAGCAAGGACTTATAACCAAAATTACTCTACCCTGCAAAACTATTATTTAGAATTAAAGGTCAGATAAAGAGCTTCCCAGACAAGAAAAAGCTAACAGTTAATTACCACCAAACCAGTATTATATAAAATGTTAAAGGGTCTTCTTTAAGAAGAAAAATAAATTTAAAAATGAACTATAAAATGGCAATAAATAACGTATCTATCAACAATTGAACCTAAAAATAAACAAACAAGCAGATCAGAAATAGACTCACAGATACACAGAACATTTTGACAGCTGCCAGATGGGAGGGGGTTTGAGAGGATGGGTGAAAAAGGTGTAAGGATTCAGAAGTAAAAATTAGTAATTATAGTGTAGTCATAGAGGTATAAAATACAGCATAGAGAATATAGTCAATAATATTCTAATAACTATGTATTGTTTCAGATGGGGATGGGATATTTGGGGATGATCACTTAACAAGTTTTATACTATCTAATCACTATGATATATACCTGAAACTAATATAATATTGTTTGTCAATTGTAACTGAAAAAAAATGATGTAAAAAAATAAGCAAGGCTAGAATGAGTTAGAGTTTTTGTTTTTTTAAGGATATATTGCATAAGCCCAACTGGCATGGCTCAGTGGTTGAGCATTGAGCTAAAAACCAGGCGGTCAGGGTCAATTTCTGGTCAGGACACATGCCTGGATTGGGGACTCAATCCCTAGTAGGGGGCATGCAGGAGGAGCCAATCAATAATTCTCTCTTATCATTGATGTTTCTCTCTCTCTCTCTCTCTCTCTCTCTCTCCCTCCCTCCCTCCCTCTCTGAAATCAATAATAATAATAAAAGTAAATAATACATTACATGAGATGGCAATTACATGAAGTGATCTGAATGAAAGTACATAAACTTGAAAAAAAAACACACACTTTACATGGGTCCAAAGTTTCATTAAGATAACTAGATTCTCTAGAGCAAGGGTGGGGAACATCCAGCCCATGGTTAGTGGAAGGCCCATGAAATCATTTGGTCTGGCCCTGCCAAGGCATTAGGGAGTGAGGTAATTAAATGTTTGATCAAATGTAGCAGGCTAATTGTTAAGTTGATAATTTTGTATGGCCCTTGACAGAAAAATGGTTCCTCATGCCTGCTCTAGAGGGTGAAGAGGTGGCTTTCCCCAGCTCACTCTATTCATAAGATATTGTTTTTCTTTTTTTTTAATTTAATAAATTCTATTCAGATTTTTACAATTGTTCCTTTTTTTTCCATCATAGCTCCCCTCCACATGGCTCCCACCCCTCATTCTGCCCTTACTGCACCCATTGTCCTCATCCATAGGTGTACAATTTTTATCCAGTCTCTCCCTGCACCCCTCTCACCCATTTCCCCCTGAGAATTGTTAATCCACTCCCTTTCTATGCCTCTGATTCTATTATATTCACCAGTTTATTATGTTCATCAGATTTTTATTTTTTAATAAAACTTTATTGTTCAGTTTATTACAAATGTTCCTCTCCTCCCCTATATATCCCCCCACCTGACTCCCCACTCCCTACCCCAAGCCCCTACCCCCCCCCCCCGTCCCCAACCAAAATTCTAAAGAGGAAATGG
>JAAGEH010000370.1:2813413-2855512 GCA_011751065.1 Lasiurus cinereus
TTCTTATTCCTATTCTTATTCTTATTCTTCAAGAGTACCTTTTAACATTTCATATAATACTGGTTTGGTGTTGATGAACTCCTTTAGCTTTTTCTTATCTGTGAAGCCCTTTATCTGACCTTCAATTCTGAATTATAGCTTTGCTGGGTAGAGTAATCTTGGTTGTAGGTTCTTGCTATTCATCACTTTGAATATTTCTTGCTACTCCTGTCTGGCCTGTAGTTTCTGTTGAGAAATCAGCTGACAATCTTATAGGTGTTCCCTTGTAGGCAATTAACTGTTTTTCTCTTGCTGTTTTTAATATTCTCTTTTTGTCTTTTGCTCTTGGCATTTTTTAAAAATATATTTTATTGATTTTTTTTACAGAGGGGAAGGGAGAGGGACAGAGAGCTAGAAACATCGATGAGAGAGAGACATCGATCAGCTGCCTCCTGCACCCCCCACATTGGAGATGTGCCCACAACCAAGGTACATGCCCTTGACTGGAATTGAACCTGGGACCTTTCAGTCTGCAGGCTGACATTCTATCCACTGAGCCAAACCAGTTTTGGCTCTTCTTCCTCTTCTTAAAGAATACCTTTCAGCATTTCATACAAATACTGGTTTGGTGTTGATGTTGATGAACTCCTTTAGCTGTAGTTTTGAAATTGTTGTGCAAGGCAGCAGTTTAGGTATTCACCTATGCCTCTATCTTGGTTTTTCCACCGAATTGCCCATCTTTAAATCAATGTCTGACTCAGGGTAGGTACTTGGTAAGTATTCATAGAATAGATGAATGAATCCATGAGGTGAGTCTTACTTTTTAAAAACATATATATTTTTATTGATTTTGGAGAGGCAGAGAGAGGGAGATAGAAACATCAATAATGAGAGAGAACCACTAATCAGCTGCCTCCTGCATGCCTCCTACTGGGGATCGAGCCCTCAACCTGATCATGTGCCCTTGACTGCAATTGAATGTGGGACCCTTCAATCCACAGGCCAATGCTCTATCCACTGAGCCAAATTAGCTAGGGTGCTGAGTCCTGTTATTATTTCATTCTATAGATGAGGAAATTGGGGCATAGAGAGGGTCAGTTACCTACAAAGAGAGTCAAACTCAGGCAATCTGACTTCTGAGCTCACACTTTTAACCACAAGACAGCTGCAACTCTGATCGGCAGAGACTGTACTGTGTCTCTGACTTTTACCTTCATTCTCTCAAACCTGCATCCTCCTTGTAGCAAGGGATGCATTCTTCCATGGCTAGAAATTCTCATACTCCCCAAAAGAGGGTGAGGATTCATTCACTGCTATAGCCCCAAGATGCAGCATGAACACATAGTTGGTACACATTTGCTGAATCAATGAATGAATGGATTACTGAGAGGTGCAGAGACTTGGAGACACCTAGATTATATGCACTAAGATTCTTTGGTTGCCAGCAATAGACCTTATAGTTGAACTAAGGACCTTTCTTCTTAGGTCCACTGTGAAAAATCCCAAGGAAGGACCCCGGCTGACCCAGCCTGGATCCTGTCCTGTAACGGAACCAATCACTGACCAGGAGGTGGGATCACATACAAAACGGCAGTTTCCAATTGGATCATGTGAATAGAGCTGTGGAGGGGATCAGCAATTCATTTGAAGGAGGGGTGGTTCTACTGAGGCTACTGAGGATCCTAGGGGACGCTTCTCCACTGGGGATGAGGGAAGAAGTCCTTGCTCTTGGTAAACTCATTGCCAGACAACCTAAGCTTCCAGGTCATTCACCAGATAATTGTTTGCCTTTCTCCATTATCCACCTCTAGATCATGGCAGATCATGAAACATAAACCTGCTGTTCAAACAAACAAACACACACACACCTTGCTGTTCCACTGATATTAGCTCGAGTGATTCGGTATATAGTGATTCTCTCCATCCTGCTCATAGTTCTGTAAATAGTCCCTTTATTAGAAGTTATCTTACTCAAGTTATTCTAATTTACTGACCCTCCATTTCTGTTTGGGCTATGATCAATGCAGCCAAGTTCACCTCAAGCCAGCAGCACACTTAAGAAATCCTCCTAGTAGGCCAGGAGTGCAGCTCTTCAAACATCAGTGGCTCCTAATGTGTTTCCACTGAACTCTTCATTGGACACCCCCATTCTCTATGACACTTTTGTGCTATGGAGGGTTACAGCAAGCCATTAAAGATATCATGGCTGCCCAATTCAATCTGCTTTCTCACTTCAGCTGCTTTCTCCAAAATGTGATCCATTCTTGGGGCAAGTCCACATTTGGCATGTAAATGACAGCTAATTGGTTACATGTATTTATTTCCATAGGGGAGTATTCTCAGTGTTCAGTCATGAGGGGTGAGGGTATCTGGCCTGATCAGACAGCTAGCCTATAAGAAAAGACCTATTTTTAATAATGGAGATTTAGCCTTGGCCAGAGTTGTTAAGTGGTTAGAGTTTCAGCCCGCATACTGAAGGGTCAAAGATTCGATCCCTGGGAGGCCACCAATGTGTGTGTGTGCAACCTGGGCATGTGCCCTGACCAGGAATCAAACTGTGACCTTCTGATTCAGAGGCTGATGCTTCACCATTGAGCACACTGGCCAGGCACTGCATGGTCATTCTTATTTCAATTATCCTCCTTCACGTTTTGTTTCTTTTTTAGCTGGAACACTTACAAAAAATAATAACTCATCACCCAAGGATGTGTGTGTGTGTGTGTGTGTGAGAGAGAGAGAGAAAGAGCAAGAGAGAGAGAGAGAGAGAGAGAGAGAGAGAGAGAGAGAGAAGATATCCCAAGCTCAGGATTGTTGTAAGGGCCACATGAGTGTGAGAGGTTTGAGTGGCGCTTGACAATGAAATCCCAGAAAGGTTTGAGAAGTTCCAATAGGGCCATTGGGTGACACGGGAAGTTGGCCTGCAGAACCCATGCCCCACCATTGGCTCTATGGCCTTTGATCAACTCAAAGGAGCACCCTACCCCACCCCCAAGCTTAAGAACTTTCCTTCAACTGCATTTTGTTTCTTCTTTCTTTCTTTTCCCCCAAATATTAACCCAGGGACTCTCAAGCCTTGGTGTTCATCAGAAGGACTTGGGGAACAAAAATCGTACACCTATGGATGAAGACAATGTGGTGGGGTGGGGGGGGGCGGTAAGAGCAGAGGGAGGGGTGGGAGCTATGGGGGGAAAAAAGAGGAACAATTGTAATAATCTGAACAACAAAGATTTATTAAAGAAAAAGTTGAAAGGAAATATCCCAAAATGTCAGAGTAGTCTCTAGTTGGAGTAATTATGGGAGTTAAAAAAGGAACCCAAAGCATTCTTTCTACTTTCTATACTTTTTTTTTTTATCGTGTTACATGTATACATATCTCCCCATTGCCTCCCCTCCCTCCCAGGCATACCCCAACCCCCCAGTGTCTATGTTCATTGGTTACTACTTTCTATACTTTTAAAGTGACTTCATATGTACATGGATTATTTCCATAGTCAAGAAAAAAAATAAAAACTTTGAAAGTGAAAAAAATAAATGAAAGAAAGTCTTGGGGACTTGTTAATGACAGATTCTGGGATCTGTCCTCAGAGATCCTAAATCCCTGGGCTGGGGTGAGTAGGCAGGGATGACATTTTCACAGAGGGCCTAAGAGGATTCTGACACAGGTAGTCAGCACTCCCCCCACTTCAGAGTAGCACAGGGAGGAGGTATAAGGTGTAAATGTCTGAGTCAGACCTCATTTCAAATCTCAGATCTACTTGCCCTGATGGTGGGGCCTCTTGGTGAGGGTTTTGCTTTCAGTGTCTCAGTTCCCTTGTCTGATGCTGAGGTGATAAGTCCTGCTTCCTAAGCATGGTCTGTATGATTTAGTGATGTAAATCCTGTAAAAGCTCTGACCCACAGGCAGGGTCAAATCAATAGGATCTTGCCGCATTTTTGTTATTATTATTAATCATTGGTATTGTTGCCCTGGTATTGTGAACCGGTTTCACATCCCCTGTGCATCAGTTTTCCCACCTGGGAAGGAGGCTTCTTAAAATCATGTCTGAATATCTCAGCATAGGGGAGGCTGTATCCTCTGAAGATTAGCGGGGAAGAGAAGCATGGGGAGGGGGTAATAGTATCTTCCTCAGAGGTCCTAGGGGTCTAGGACAGAAGGTCTGCTAGTGATTCCACAGGAACCTTTGGTGAGGAGGGAGTCAGAGGCAGGGGACCAATATCTCCACTGGCGAGCCCAAACATGTCTCTCCTGAGTCAGGATGAGAACACATTTGTAATACCTTAATCAATAAAGAAATTAAAATAAAAAATAAAAACAAGAGCAGCCTGAGTCGAAGACTGAGGTCACCCTGCCCTCTAGTGGCCAAATCCTTAGGTTCCAGCATTAGATTTGCCCTAAAGTTGGGACTTCCTATATTACTATTTGGGTGACAGGGGTGTCAGGCCAGAACAGGGATTTACCCTGTGTCTGGAGAGGTAAGGGGTCAGAACTGAAAAAGACTCCTCTTAAATTTCCTCTAAGCCGAGACCGGTTTGGCTCAGTGGATAGAGCGTTGGCTTGCGGACTGAAGGGTCCCAGGTTCAGTTCCGGTCAGGGGCATGTACCTTGCTTGCGGGCACATCGCCACTGTGGGGCGTGCAGGAGGCGGCTGATCGATATCTCTCATCGATGTTTCTGACTTTCTATCTCTCTCCCTTCCTCTCTGTAAAAAAATCAATAAAATATATTTAAAAAAAAATTTCCTCCAAGAAGCCCCTCCCTGGCACCCTAAGCTGGGCCAGGAGCCTCCCTGTCCCTCTAGGTTGACTTCCCCCACTCTTAGCTATTGTTGTGTGGTGATGGGTCTGTTACCTCACTGGACCATGAGCTTAAGGTAGATTCTGGGACAGAGAGCCATCAGAAATATCACTTCTGTGTTCTCAGTATATCCACTCAGGGCTGGAGACCACAATACACTACAAACCAGTGAACATGCCATTACCTCTCCCTTCTTTTTATTTTATTTTTAAAAATATATTTCATTGATTTTCTACAGAGAGGAAAGGAAAGGGACAGAGTCAGAACATTGATGAGAGAGAGACATTGATCAGCCACCTCCTGCACGCCCTCACTGGGGATGTGCCCGCAACCAAGTACATGCCCTTAACCGGAAACAAACCCGGGACCCTTCAGTTCGCAAGCCAACGCTCTATCCACTGAGCAAAATCAGTCTCCGCCTTTTTACTTTTTAACTCCAGACCATCTTCTGGAAAGGTTTCCCAGGTTGTTCTGGAGCCCATCTTACCCTCTCGCTCTGTGCGCTGCATGCCTCAGATCTGGACAGTGCAGAGAGACACAGAGCATAATGACTAATTGATTCATTTATTTAGTAAACAAGTAATTTTTGAGCACCTACTATTTTTCAGGCCCTTTTCTAGGCGCTGGGAGACAGCAGTGGATGGAACAACAGTCCCTGCCCTCATAAGTGCTGATATTCTAATGAGTGGCAGACAATAAATCAAAGAACTAAATAGGCGTATAACATTATAACAAACTATGATAAGTGTTGGAAGATAAATAAAGCCCTTAAGAGGACAGAGAATTATGGAGGGTGCTATTTTAGTTGAAATTGTCTCTGAGGAAGTAACATCCTATATAATAAAAATCTAATATGCAAATCGAATGACCGGTTGCTATGATGCACACTGACCACCAGGGGGCAGACGCTCAATACAGGATCTGCCTCCTGGTGGTCAGTGCAGTCCCACAGGGGAAGTGCTGCTCAGCCAGAAGCCAGGCTCAGGGCAGGAGCCTCCCCAACCTCCGCTGCAGCACTAAGGAACCCTTGAGGGATGTCCATCTGCTGGCTTAGGCCCACTCCCTATGAGAGGGTGCAGGCTGGGCTGAAGGACCTCCTGCCAGTGCACAAATGTTGTGCCCTAGGCCTCTGCTTTAATTAGAAATCTGAATAAAGAGAGAAATGAAGCCATGTAGGTATAAGGGGGAGGAGCATTCTAGGAGAGGAAATAGCAGGTACAAAGTTCCTGTGATGGAAGCAGGATTGGAACGTTCCAGGGACAGAGAGGATGCCAGTGTAGCTGAAGAAAAGTAAGTCAAGGGAAAGAGGAAAGGAGATGAGGTCCAAAATATGATGGAGTTTAGGGAGGGGATCCAGAAAGGTTAGAAGGCTTTGCACTTTATTCTAATTGTGACAAAAGTCACTGGAGGACTTAAGCCAAAGAGCAGTGTGATGCCATATGTTTTAGATAGTCTACTCTGACTGCTGTGGACTGTCCAGGGGGAGACAATGGTAGACAGGAGGCTGTGAAGAGAAAAGTGTGGATGGGTCCTGGATTTATTTTGTGAATGTAGAGATAACAGGATTTGCTGATGGTCTGATGTGTGTGTGTGTGTGTGTGAAAAAGAAGAGAGTAAAGGATGATTGATTGCACTTGGAACAAAATCTATCTATAAATCTGTAATATGCAATTTAGCTGGGACACCATAACAGTCACGACTGGCTCAGGAGGAGGCTGCACATGCAGATGGGCTTAGATTGGAGACACAGCACACAGGGGAGCCTGCTCCTGGCCACAGCAACCACGGCATGGAAGGTGCTGGGGCCAGGGCCAGGGCCAGGCCCAGAGCAGAGACACAATACACAGGAGGGCCTGCCCGCGCTGGGAGACAGCACACTAGCAGTCCTGCCTCTACATGTGAACTGCAGAGGAAACAACTTTTCTGACCAGTCATTGGCTAAGCTCCATGTATGCCACTCACAGTGCTCTTGGTAACTTGGGTAATAAGAATCCAAGAAGGTGATCTAGGGTTTTTTTTACCTCACTCCTGGAGGAAAAAATGAAAGTCAGTTGCTGGAGGGGCTAAGAAATGTCATATCCCCCCAAACCGGTTTGGCTCAGTGGATAGAGTGTCGGCCTGTGGACTGAAAGGTCACAGGTTCGATTCCGGTCAAGGACATGTACCTTGGTTGCAGGCACATCTCCATTGTGGGGCATGCAGGAGGCAGCTGATCGATGTCTCTCTCCCATTGATGTTTCTAACTATCCCTCTCCCTTCCTCTCTGTAAAAAAATCAATAAAATATATTAAAAAGAAAAGAAATATCATATCCTGCCCTATCTATTTGGCTCAGTGAATAGAGCCTTGGCCTGCAGACCACAGGGTCTGGGTTTAATTCTGATCAAGTGCATGTACCTAGGTTGCAGGCTACTCCCTGGCCAGGGCCCAGGTCAGGGCTCATGCAGGAGATAACCAATTGAAGTGCCCCTCTCACACTGATGTTTCTCTCTGTCTTTTCCTCTCTCTTCCATGCTCTCTAAAAATTAATGGAAAAATATCCTCAGATGAGGGTAAAAAAGAAAGAATGAAATGTCATATCCTGTGAAAGAGACATCTTGAAAATGCCTAAAGAAAGTTGTCATTTGTTTGTGGTGAAGGGACTGGAGTCCATGTTGATGAAAACACCTTGGTGGCTGTGGCAGCTGACAGTGGCAGCAGCAGCGGGATGATGGGGGTGGCACCTTCACCTGATCAGTTGGTTGCCTCCCACAGAGGAGGTAGGCCTAAGCTGTCAGTAGGCTATCCCCTGAGGGTTCCCGGACTGTGAGAGGGGGCAGGCTGGGCTGAGGGAGCAGGCTGGGCCTCTAGTCCTATATAATAAAGAGGTAATATGCAAATTGACCATCATGCCCTTGTACAAGATGGCCACCCCATGTGGTCACAAGATGGTCACCACAAGATGGTTGCCAGGGGATGGCAGTTGTGGGTGATCAGGCTAGCAGGGGAGGGCAGTTAGGGGTGACCAGGCTGGTAGGGGAGGGCAGTTGGAGGTGGCCAGGACTGCAGGGGAGGGCAGTTGGGGGTGACTGGGCCTGTAGGAGAGGAAGGGCAGTTGGTAGTGACCAGGTCAGCAGGGGAGGGCAGTTGGGGGCAATCGGGCTGGCAAGGTAGCAGTTAGGCATTGATCAGGCTGCAGGGGAGTGGTTAGGGGGTGATTAGGCTGGCACACAGAAGTGGTTAGGGGCAATCAGGCAGGCAGGCAGGCGAGCAGTTGGAAGCCAGCAGTCCTGGATTGTGAGAGGGATGTCTGACTCCCGGGTTAGGCCCTATCCCAGGAATTGGGCCTAACCCGGGAGTTGGACATCCCCCGAGGGGTCCCAGTTGGGAGAGGATGCAGGATGGGCTGAAGGACACCCTCCACCCCCAGTGCATGAATTTTGTGCACCGGGCCTCTATTTTTCTTTATAATGGCCTACAAGGCTCTACATGATCTGGGCCCTTGCTCTCTCCCCAAGCTTGTCTGCCCCCCACTCACACTACTCCAGTAACACTGTTTTTCTTACTGATTATTGCACATGCCAAGCGTGTTCCCCTTCCCTGTACATTGCATGGCTGGCAATTTCTCAGGTCTCAGCTTAAATGTCACTTCCTCAGAGAAGTCACCCTTTTCCTTATAGCACTTACCACTCTCTAAAATGATCTCATCCTTTGTTTTGTTTTGTTTATTAGCTGTCTTTCTTTACTAGAAGGTCAGCTCCTTGAGGGCAGCGACTTGTTGGTCCCTGCTGAATCCCCAGGGGTTAAGAGAGTGTTTGCACATAGCAAACACTTAATAAAGGAACAAAGGCATTGATTAACCCCCTGCCCCTTCACAGATTGGCTTACACAGAAGAGACACCCAGACAAGCAGGCATAGACAAGAATCCAGGACAGAGCCTGCGGTTGTCCACATGCCCTGGGGACTGGGGAGACCCCGAAGCCAGGGCCATGTTGTGCACCCCCACCCTCTCCCTCTCCTCCCGGGCTCCGCCTGGAGGATAGAGTTCTAGCTGGGAAGGGAGCACCCCTGGGAGGAGGGAAGGATGCTCAGGGGCAAGCCCCGCCCTGCCCTGTATCCACAGCGGCCAATGGGCGCCCGATCCTCCCGACGCCCCCTGGGATGTGTAGTTCGGTTAGGAGTGCTTTGGGGCCCCGCTGCGCGCCCCTAGACACCACGTCCCGTCGTGCGCCCTGAGGCTCGGGGATTGGTCCAGCCCCGCCCCCAGCCCGCCCCACTCCACTCGCGCCGCAGCCCCAAGAATGAATGAAATCGTAGCGCGCTGGGCGGCAGAGCGGGCGGCTCAGGCCGGGCTGGGCCCGCGCGCGGCGGCAGCGGCGCCCCGGGCCGGAGGCGGCCCTGCCGAGCGGGCCATGGCCACCGCCATTCAGAACCCGCTCAAGTCGTGAGTGTCCCTGCCGTCCATGTCCCTCCGTCACCCCGCCCTTCCCCCGCCCTAGCTGGGGAGGGGGTGCAGGGCGCGGAGGGTCGTTGAATACCCCACCCCCACCAGCGCAGTCCCCGTGCCCCCTCCGGGGTCCACTCTCCTGTGTCCCCGTGGGGTTGGGGTTGGGCGCTCCTTCAGGGTCGCGGGGGAGCCCCTTCTTTGTCGCTGTCAGTGGAGGAATGTGGCGCGGGCTGGGGGTGGCTGGCGGAGGCCGTCTTCCCACCAGATGGGGGCAGGGGTTTCTCCTCCTCCTCCTCCCTCTCTCCTCCTCCTCCATCTCTCCTCCAGGTCTCTGGGAGCCGGGCCTGCCCGGACCTGGGCGGGGAGTCCGGACACCCAAGTCCAGACCTCAGTCTCAGGGTCTCCCTTTCCCCTTCATGCAAACACCTTTCTCTCTCTTTTCCTCTCCTTCTCGGCCCACGCGGCCGGGGGTGGGAGCTGAGATTTCGGGGATTCCCGGCGAGATCCGGGTTGTCTCCCCTTTTACTCCTCGGGTCTCCAGGACCTAGAAGCCCCGATGCCGGGTCAGCTCAGACCGCGGGATTCCTCCCTTGCCCGCTCACACACATCTAACTCGAGCATCTCCCATCCTCCGGGGGACAGGGAGCCTCCGGAAAGGGCTCTGGGAGCGCCCTCAGTCTCCGAGAACTCCCTCCCTTTCTCCCTGTCCAAGCCCCTCTCCTCCCTTCGCTTCCTCCTGGGCCCAGCCTAGCGCCCTCCCGCATCTCCCCTCTCCTCGGTCTCTCCACCTCTTTCCCTCGTCCGGACCCTGAACTCCAAGGTCCAGCGCTCCCCGCCCGCTTTCCCAGGCTGGGGCTGCGAGCTGCGAGCGCCCGGCGCGCCGCCGGCGCCCACCCTCCTCCGCTGGCCAGCGCGCACGCCCTCCCCCTCTTTTCGGGCTAGGGTAGAGGACCGAGGGCGAGCGCCGCGGCTCCGCACTTAGGGGCCCCCCAACCCTTTGCGCCCCCTTCCTTGACCTTGAGCACCTGTGCTGGGGCTGAGGCGAGGGGAGGGGCCCAGTAGCGTTCCCCACCTTAGGGCTGTGCCGGGTGTGTAGACCTAAAACCCCGGTTGCTTCTGGTTTCTGACACAGAAGTTGGGAGAGATGGTGGGCGGAGGCTCACAGGCACGCACCCACAAGTGTGGCTTAGCGGATGCAAAAGCAGGCTTCGAGGGCGGGTGCGGGGCTTGGGTCAGAACGAGATGTTGTGTGATGGGGACACCTTTCAGCTTCCTTCTCTAAGTCTCTCACACAGGTAGACGTCTCCTCTCTGAGGGATGCCTTCCCCCGGCTGGGACCGATTCCCCTTTCTGGTGGATCTATAGGCAGGCATTTCCTCAATGCGATCTGCCCAGACCTCTAGGCTATGTGGGGCAACCCATTGCAGGGACCTGGAGGCCAGAGTCAGCCTTTGGGTGGGAGTCCCAGCACCCTCCTTTGCTCTCACCTTCTGAAGACTGTGCAGGGGCGAAGAGGGGGTGGGGGCTCCTGAAAGAATGGACAAGTCAAATCTCTTCGGGAGTGAGAGGCTGGAGGGCGCAGCCCCCAGGAGTTCCGAGTGCCTGCGTTCAACTCCAGCTTGAGCCATTAGTTAGTTCCCAGCCTCATGTTACCTTCTGTGAATTGGGGAATCAGCCGTGCTTATTACTGCAGGGTGCTGTTTGATCTTTGTAGAGCACTTAGTACAGAGCCTGACCCTGATGAAATATAGTGACTAGTAGTAGAAGTGTCAATATTGATTTCATTTGTGGTCCAGGTTCCCTAAGAGCAGTGGGGGGAAAGGGGTGGCGATGGGGTTGTTTGGAAGGGGAAAAAACTGGAGAGGGGTCTGTGAAGGTGACAGGACTAAGTAAAGGATGGAAGACCCCTCTCGGAGTTTCCACCTGAGTCTGTGGGATGCGGGGACCTTGGTAAACGTGAGTGAAGCCCACAGTAGGATTAAGAAAGCAAAATCAAAATAACATTCAACACAAAGATGTACATCTACTGTCTCACGTGTACATGTGCCGGGACCTGGACGGGGAGCAACGGAAGAGAGTGATTGGGGGTCGGGAGCCAGTGAACCTGCAACCCAGACAGGGCCTCCTGGAGGAGGTGAAGTGTCTGCACTGAGGCTAAATGGATATAACTGATTTGAGAGTCTGGAAGGGGGAAGGAGAAAAACCTGGATTTTTGAGGCTGGAGGTGTGGGAAGTGTTAGAAGGTGTGTTGGGGAGCTGTGAAGGGTAGTGGCAGGTGAGAGAGGAAGGTGGCAAAGGCACCCTCTGAGCTGAGCTGACAGGTCAGGGGGCAGGGCTTACTGTGGACATCTGGATTGGCCACTATAGGGGGCTGGAGGCCAGAGTGAGAGTGGGGCTGCCAGCATATCTTATTATTCACCCTTGGCACACCTCTGGGCCAGATGTGAAGCAGAGACCCCCTTCCTCAAGGCCTCACCTGGAGCAGACAGGGAGAGTTTGTGGAAGGGTTATAAGACTAGATGTGTGTGTGTGTGTGTGTGTGTGTGTAGAAGTCACCATGGGATGGGAGGCCTGAGAGGGTCTCTCTCATCAGGGGACTTGAGAGTATGAAGTAACAAAAGAGGTGAAGGCTAGTATGCCTCCTCTGTCTGCTGGAGAGCCCCCTAGTGGGTGTTTTCATCCATGCGGAGGCTCAAACCTGAACACAAAGTTTGCACTAGGAAGGCTGTGGGTGTGTGCATAGACTATGTGAGACTAGGTGAGTCAGCTTGCTCTCTGGGAATCCCTTAGGATAGAGTCATTGTGAGAGACAGTGGGGAAGAGAAGGCAGTAAGGCCCACTTGGGAACACGGACATCTGGGTGAGTGAATTCTTTCCTCAGTCACAACTTCAAGCAGCCTCCAGGGGCTGGGCACATGTAACTCCACCTCCCTGTGCCTCAGAATCCTCATCGGGAAAATGGGGATAATAATAGCATCACCCAGGAAGGTTATTGAAGACTAAGTTGTTAAGCCCTGTAAAGCACTGAGAACTATGTCCAGCACATGGTGGGTGTTCAGTATATTTGTCTATTCATTAAAAAATATGTATTGAGCATTTACTATGTGCTAGGCATCATTCTTTCTAATAATGGTAATTATATTACCATTTTACATCTTAGTACATATCAGATCCTTTTGGTGGGATGAATTTATTGAGCACCTACTATCCGCCAGGTACCTTTTAAAAACACTTGTAGTTACTCATTTAATCCTCACAACAATACAGTGAGGCACCACCCTGCTGAGGAAACAGAGGCCCAGGAAGATTAAATCATTTGCCCAGGGTCACATGGCCACCAAGTGGCAGAGCCAGGATTTGAACCTCAGCGGTGTGGCTACAGTCCCTAACTAGCACCGCCGCTGTTTGGCCTTCCACGGGGTTGAACAGGTTGGTTGGGGTCACTGTGAGAGTGACGGCCTCGAGCGGGACCACCAGGCAGGGTTCTCTGGAGCCAGGAGGGACAAGGGAGTGGCGGTGGGGAAAGGGCGGTGTCAGTGAGCCTACGCCTGCGTGAGTGCGGGGATGCTGGTGGGACATGTGTGTGGGCACCTGTAGTGTCTCTGAGTCTTCTGGCGCTGAAGTATGTGTAGTGTAAATGCCTGTGAGTATGTGTGGGGTGTAGGGATGGAGTGTGCGTAAGTCTACGTGGGAAGCAGTGAGTATACATGTGAATTTTTAGGTAAACAGCCGTGTGTGAGTTCAGGTGCGCGTGTGAGTGTACGCCCGTGGGTGCAGATGTGTGTGTAAGTGAGCGTGTGTGAGTGACTACGCGCTGCCCGGGCCCCACCTCTGCACCCCCTCTCCCCGCGGGATCCCGCCAGCCCCCAGGCCGGGACTACGACTCCCAGCATGGCAGGGGCGGGCCCGCCCCGCCGCCCTGATTGGCTGTGGACCCCGTACTCCCGCCCCCCCGGGAATGAATGGATGGGCGGCCTCCGCGCCTGCCCGCCCGTGCGCTGGGAGGACCGACCCGCGGGGACCTGCTGGGGGCAGGACCCGGGGAGCAAGATGGCCACGGTCATCCCCGGCCCCCTGAGGTGATGCGGGCTGGCGGGAGGTGGGAAGGGCGCGCGGGGGGGTCTGCAGGGCGTGGGTGTGAGTGTGAGTGTGAGTGTGTGTGTGTGTGTGTGTGTGTGTGTGTGTGTCGACTGGGGGTGGGGCCGATGGGGTGTCTGGGGGCTGTCACCGTGGCCCGGATGCGTGGGGGTGCGAGTGTGTGGCTGGGTTTCTGGGGTCGACGCAATGCTCCTGCAAAAGCGGAGGGTGTGGAGCCCTCTTCGGGGCAGGGTCATGGCCCCCCTGCGACCCCCAAGTAGGGGAGAGGATAAAATGGCTGTGGGGTGCGGGGACCTTGGTAAACTTGAGTGAAGCCCACACAACCTTTGTCTTGGGATGCTGAGTGTGTGTCACTTGTTGGTGTTCTGTTTTCTCGGGGGTTATGTGTGTTTCGCTGGGGATGTTTGATTGGGTCTGAGTGTGTGTACATTTCCTTTGAAACTGTGCATCATTTATGTTCTGTGTCTTTGGATATGCAGGTGTGCATGTGTCTGTGTACATTTTTTGTGTGAATATGCGTAGATATACCTATGTCGTGTAAGTGTGTGTCTTTGTGTTGAGTATGTTATTTTGTTTTTGCTTTGTTAATCCTCACCTGAAGATATTTTTTTCCATTGCTTTTCAGAGAAAGGGAGGGGAGTGGAGAGAGGGAGGGAGAGAGAGAGGAAGGGAGGGAGGGAGGGAGGGAAGGAGGGAGGGAGGGAGAGAGAGAGAGAGAGAGAGAGAGAGAGAGAGAGAGAGAGAGAGAAACATTGATGTGAGAGAAACATATCTACTGTCCCACATGTACGTGTGCCAGGACCTGGGCGGGATGGAAGGGAGTGACTGGGGGCTGCGAGTAAGTGAACCTGCAACCCAGGCACTTGCCCCAGAATCAAACGTTGGGGGCCCTTCAGTGCGTGTGTGTGTGTGTGTGTGTGTGTGTGTGTGATTTGTTTGTGTTGTGTCTCTGGTCATGTGTGTAAGTGCATATGGGTAGTTTGCTTTAACATTCCTTCTTTTAAAATTTGTGTGTGTGTTTGGATGCTTGAGTTTGTGTGTGTGTGTGCTCTGATGTGTCTGGTTTGCATGTTGTGTGTCTTTGTGGGTGATTTATGTTGTGTGTCTTTGGATATGTGATGCATACTTGTGCATGGACTCTAGTATATGTGTGATCTGTCTGCTTCTACACTGTGGCTTGGGATATTTGTGTTTCAGTAGATACGTGTGTGTGCACACATGTGAGATTTGTGTTGCTCCTTTGTGTCTTAGGATAGATATCCCTCTTTGTGTGTGAATTGGTGCAATTTTTTTATGTTGTGTGTTTGGGTATGTTGTGTTTTGGACATGTTTCTATATCATGTATATCTACTTGGCTAGAGGTCTGCTTGAGTCCCAGGCGGGGGGCTCCTGAGTCCAGGAGCCACAGGAGGGGAGAGGTGAGGTTGAGGATTCTGCCCACCCATTCTGGACTGGAGGGCTGGGGCGGGGATGCTGGCGACCTGGTGCTCCTGCCCTGGCTGACAGCCGCCCGCTGGCCTGCTCACTGCCCCTCGCAGTCTAGGCGAGGACTTCTACCGCGAGGCCATCGAGCACTGCCGCAGCTACAACGCGCGCCTGTGTGCCGAGCGCAGCCTGCGCCTGCCCTTCCTGGACTCTCAGACCGGAGTGGCCCAGAACAACTGCTACATCTGGATGGAGAAGACTCACCGTGGGCCAGGTACCCGTCTGGAGGGTGGCGGAGGGTGGGGCAGGGTGGGGTGGGGTGGCCGCAATGAAATCTGAGGTCTTACCTCCCATTTCACTCCAGGTTTGGCTCCAGGACAGATCTACACGTACCCTGCTCGCTGTTGGAGAAAGAAACGGAGACTCAACATCCTGGAGGACCCCAGACTCCGGCCCTGCGAGTACAAGATTGGTGAGTGCAGCTGCCTGTGCCCGAGGTGGCCTCCATGTGCTCCCCTGCACTGCTAAGTGTGTGGGATGCCAGGGGGTGTCTGAGCCTTCACCTTTTCTCCCTTCTAGCCAGTGTCTGCATGCTGGCCGTATGTCTCTGTGTGCCTGAGCATAGTGCGCAGATTCTCCAATTTCCCCTGAGTGACTGAGCTTCAGATGGGCCCAGGTGTAGTTGAGAGCAGGGTGTCTGTTATGTGTGTCTAGGTGTATCCAGCCTTTGTATATCTTCCCTTGTGAGCCGGGGTGTATCAGAATGTCCAGCTCCATTTCTTCTTATGGGTGCCTGAATATGTCTGGGTACATCAGAGTGTCAGATTGTAACTCTTGCCTTTGTAATAGAGTGTATCTAAGTGTCTTGAGTCTCTTTCCAGGTGTTTTCAAGTGTATTAGAAGGTTTATTTCCGTGTGAGTGTGTGTGTGTGATATCAGGGCCTGGCTGCCTTTTCCATTGGGTGCCCAAATGCTTGGAATGTCTCTCTTCCCTTAGTACCTAGTGTATTAGGTATGTTTCTGCCCATGTGTGTTGGTCCACCAGAGTGGCCTTATCACCTAAAGTGTCCAGTACTATTAGGGTCACTGGCTGTTTCTTTTCCCTGTCCAGGTATATCAAGGATCTGTTTGGGTCCAGGTATATTAGGCTGGAAAATACCTGGCTGTATCTTCCTGTGTGCATCTGACTGCCTCAGAGGGACTGTCTGTATTGTCTTTGTGTGTCCATCTGAGTGATTCTCCCTAGCTGTGTCTGTATCCCCATGTGTGGCCAGGTCTATAATAGGGTCTATCTGTGTCTTTCCCATGTGCGTCTGGCTATGTCTGATGGTCTAACAATGTGAGTATCCTTCTGAGTGTCTGTGGGTGTATCCAAGGGTCTGCATGAATCTCCTCCATGTGCCTAGGTACATGTGAGTGTCCGGGTAAATCTCTTCCTTTGTCTGACTGTCTCAAATGATCTGTGTCTCCCCTGTGTATGCCCATGTGTATCCTCTTTGACTATCTGTATCTTTCCATATTTGTCCAGGTTTAAGTGAGGGTCTGGCTGGGGTCTCCTCCATATGTCTAGGTATCTAGGTAGATACAAGGGTCTGGCTGTGTCTCCTCCCGAGTGTGTCCTACAGATTCTGAGGGTCTGGCTGTGTCCTCTCCAGGGTCTGAGCGTCCTTCTCAGTAGGTGTTGTTGAATCTTCAAATTTGCTGCTGCTTGAGAGTGGGAAGGCCTCTTCTCTCCCTCAATGTGCATGGTTCCCCGACCTGGGCAGTTTGAGGAACCCTTCAGGGACAACTTCCCACTTGACTTCCCCTCCCCATGACCTTGTCCCCAGACTGTGAGGCACCCCTGAAGAAGGAGGGCGGCCTTCCTGAAGGGCCGGTCCTTGAGGCTCTCCTGTGTGCTGAGACAGGGGAGAAGAAGATTGAGCTGAAGGAGGAAGAGGCCATTATGGACTGCCAGGTAGGACCAACCTCAGGGTCCCAAGCTCTCCTGCCTGGTATATCCTGTTCTTGCTCTGAAACCTCCGCTGGCTCCCTAGGGCCTCTGGCATCTTAAGTCTTTGTCTTCCAACATCATTCTCTTTGGAAGGTCCCCTGACTTGCACTGCCACCCCAATCTCCAGCTCTGCACAGAACCCCCCAAAACAGAACATGCTCCCCATTTTCTTGACTCTCATCCCCTTCTTCTGGTGCTCAGAAACAGCAGTTGCTGGAGTTTCCACATGATCTCGAGGTGGAAGACTTGGAGGATGATATTCCCAGGAGGAAAAACAGGGCCAAAGGAAAGGTATCTTCAAAGCAGACCCTGTGCATAAGCGGACATAGTGATCAGACCTGCCCCAATTTGGCCCCATTTAACCCTCAGAACAGCAGGGGGGTTGGGGTGGAGAGAGTATCTTATACCCATTTCACAGATGAGGAGGCTGAGGCTTGATTATTTTAAACCATCTGCAAACCAGAGATTGTCACTATCTTCTGATTGTAACTGTGCTATAGATAGAGACAACTCCAGAGAAATTGAATTGGCTCACTGAAAGGAAGTGGCAGAGCCTCGATTCACCCTTCAGGCCCAAAGGATAACTCTTTCAGTTGCCTCTCTTCCTTGGCCCCTCACTCCTGCTCTTCCCTCAGGCATATGGCATCGGGGGTCTCCGGAAACGTCAGGACACCGCTTCCCTGGAGGACCGAGACAAGCCGTATGTCTGTGATAGTGAGTCCTTCTGAAGAGAGGGAAAGAGCGAGTGGGGCCCAGTGACCTGCCCCCTCCTGGTCACCTCCTCCTATTCAGGACCCTGGTGGGAGGATGCTCAGGCCTCTGGCAGAGGGGGAGGTGTGATCCCAGAGGCCAGAATGGAGGTGGCAGGGGCTGGGAGGGCTGACCGGCCCTCCATGCTCACTCTGCTCTCCAGTCTGTGGGAAACGGTATAAGAACCGGCCAGGGCTCAGCTACCACTACACCCACACCCACCTGGCTGAGGAGGAGGGGGAGGAGAACACCGAGCGCCACGCCCTGCCCTTCCACCGGAAAAACAACCATAAACGTGAGCAGGCAGGCGGGCTTTGGGCTGGTGAGGGGCCTTGGGAGTGGGGACTAGGAGCCTGGGAGGGAGGGGGCACATTAGACATTTCTGGAAAATCTCCAGCTCAGCCGTCCCCTCCCCCCAAGGATCCTGGGGAAGCTGGCTCTGGGGTTGCCATGGCAACCAACCATCTCTCCCTCTCTCCTGGCTGTAATATTTCTGGGTCTGATTTATTGTTTCAATTAGAGCTTGGGGAGGGGGGTGATAGATGACTCCCCTCCGTCCCTGCCTCCCTTTCTCCCTTCTCTAATAAGCTTTGGTGGAGGGGCAGGGTCTGTGGCCTACGAGTCCTTGGACCACCCATGCCAATTCCATGCCAACCCAGCCAGCTAAAGGATGGGGGAGGTCCTGGAGGGAGGCTCTGTCAGTGGAGAAGCCATCTTCCCACCCATCCTTTGGTGGGAGAGGACAGTCTCTTTTTCTGTCGCCACTGCACACCCAGGCATCTCTGTGTTCACAATTTTCCTTCTGAATGTTTTCATACCAGATCTTGGCCAGTAGTATCTACCCAATTTTTTATATAGTTGGGGATAGTTGTCTGATAAAAGTGATTGCATGGGGAAGCAACAGACTCTACCTGAAACTGTATTTGTCAATTTTACCTCATAAAAAGGACATGTCACTTGACAACAAAGAAATGGGGCGGGGGGGCTCCTGATGAGAATTATTTGGGTCCCCAAAGCCTCTTTTGCTACTGGCCACAGCTTGGTGTAGTACTCTCTCTTCCCACCTCCCCCAGGCCCGGACCTAGGGTCCCTCCCTAGAGCTGAGGCTGGGGACAGGGTGGAGCCTTGCCTATGGTGAGAGTCCCTCTCTCTGTCCCCTCCCCCTCCCAGAGTTTTACAAAGAATTGGCCTGGGTCCCCGAGGCACAGAGGAAACACACAGGTAGGGACGCCTCCCGCTTCCCCTACTTCTGCAGCAGCCTTTGACTGGGATCCTGCCTGCCCACAACAACCCCACCTGCTGTCTTTCAGCCAAGAAGGGGCCTGACGGCACTGTCATCCCCAACGGCTACTGTGACTTCTGTCTGGGTGGCTCCAAGAAGACAGGGTGTCCCGAGGACCTCATCTCCTGCGCTGACTGTGGGCGATCAGGTGACCCCCCCACTGAGGTTTCTGGGAGCCAGGGTGGAGAGGACTTCGGAGTCTAGGTCTGGAGGTTGGGAGGCAGAGGAGTGAGGACTGGGGCGGGGAGAGGAGGAGGGAGGACCCAGAGTGTCCCATGGCACTGAGAACCAGAATCTGTGGTTGACTCAATTGCTGAGGATTGTGGGAAACTGAGTGGGATCAGGGAGGCTCTGGGAATAATGGGATGTGGTTGTCTTGGCATTGCCAGTAAGGATGTACTTATCCTGGTGGGGAGTAGTGAGAGCTGATGGCCAAGGCATTGTGGGTAGTGGGCTGTGATAAGTGAGTAATGGATTGCCACTGCCTGGGTACTGTGGATAACAGAGGGTGCCATGGAATTGTGGTTAATAGCTGTGGTTTCTCATGGTGGACTTGTGGGTGACAGACAGTGGTTGCCTCAGCCCAGTGGTTAATGAACTGTGGTTGTCATGGTATTGTGGGTAGTGTAATATGGTTGTCATGGCAATTGGGTATAGTAAAATATAGTCGTGGCACTTGGGGACGAGCGGATTGGCATTGCACAGTATTGCGATTAACAGTTTGTTTGCTGGGGTGTCCTATATAACAGGCTTGGGTTGCAAGGAACTCCGGAGGGCCCCCCGACTGTGAATGTGGTTGCCATGGCATTGTGGCTGGGAAATGTGGTTGCTACATTATGTGGTTCCCTCCGCACGGTGGTTAACAGAGTGTAGCTGCCCAGTTTTGTGGGTGGTAGGAAGTGGTTGCCACAGCACTGTGGGTAATGGAATGCGGTTGCCATGGTGGCTGGGTAGGAGACTGGTGGCCACAGTAGTGCCGCTTGCAGTAGATTGCCATTCATCTTGGATAGGGTGGGGTTAGGCTTTGGACCACAGAAACTCATCATTATGAGCCAGGGGTAAGGGCTGAGTCATTTCTTCCCCCGTGTCTATAGTCACCAGGGACATGATGACCCCTAACCACATCCCTGCCCCTCGGCCCCCAGGACACCCCTCGTGTTTACAGTTCACGGTGAACATGACAGCAGCCGTTCGGACCTACCGCTGGCAGTGCATCGAGTGCAAGTCCTGCAGCCTGTGTGGCACCTCGGAGAATGATGTGAGTGCCCGCCCCCACCTCCCCAGGACATAGCCCCATTCGCCTCCCCACCTGGCACCTCCGCCTTTGCTGGTTGGGCCTCGAGCCTTTTCCTGGAGCCCCCTCCCTGGTACCACTAGTAACCTGCGTTATCATTATTGTTAGTGGCCGTTCATTGAACCCAGAATGTAATGCTTTTCATCTTTCTGACTCTTCCCAACCACCCTCGGAGGCAGGTGCCGTGTTCCCCCTTCAGAGAGAGGGTGAATAACTTGCCCAAGGTCAGGCAGCGAGGGAAATGGTATAGCTGGGGCCGGAACCCACGTCCACTGTTTTTGGAGCTGGTATCGGGCCATCTCGGTGGAAGCCCGCACTACAGATGGCCAACTTACAGTGCTCAGGGTTTTGCTCAGCCAAGCAGGGTTTTGCAGAGATTCCATGGTCCAGACCTTGGGGATGCCTCCCTCCCTCCCTCCCTCCCTCCTTCCCTCCTTCCTCCTATATATTTTTATTGATTTCAGAGAAGGGAGAGGGAGAAAAAGATAGAAACATCAAAGATGAGAGAGAATCATTGATTGGCTGCCTTCTACATGTCCTGCTCCCCCATTGGGGATTGAGTCTGTAACCCAGACATGTGCCCTTGACTGGAATTGAACCTGGGACCTTTCAGTTCGCAGGCCCATGCTCTCTCCACTGAGCCAAACCAGCTAGGGCAGGAGCCCTTTCTTTCGGAAGGGCCCACCTCCCCCAGTCCCTTTGACTAGCCCCTGCCCCAGCCCCCACCCCGATTTCTAGTGCCTGTGCTCCCAGGATGCCAACTGGGCGGGTCTCACCCCCAGGACCAGCTGCTGTTTTGTGATGACTGTGATCGGGGTTACCACATGTACTGCCTGAGCCCTCCCATGGCGGAGCCCCCGGAAGGTGAGAGCAGAGGTGGGCATGACACTGGGGTGGGTGGGCTAGAAAGTTGTCTTCTTGCTGGTGAGGACCCTGCCCTCTGGCTAGGAGGGGCTGAGCAGCCCTCTCTGGACCTGGGCCTAACTCCCTGTCCTCTGGCCATCCATAGGGAGCTGGAGCTGTCACCTGTGTCTTCGGCACCTGAAAGAGAAGGCCTCTGCCTACATCACTCTCACCTAGGCCTGGCTCCGGCTCACCTGGACCTCTGGGGTGGTGCTTGCCCATCTGCCTCTCAGAGTTCTACTCTCTCCTCATCCTGAATGCGCCACAGTGGGAAGGGGCGCTGGAAGCCTGGGAGGGGGCTGGGCCTCCCCCTTCCCTCTGTGCCAGTGGAATGTTTGCCCTGGGGTTGGTGGCCCAGCAGGGCTCCTCTCTCTTCCTCCCTCCTGCCCCATCCCTTGACAAATGGGCACCAGGGGCTTCTGCTCCCCTCAAAGCCATACCCCGCCTCTGGGCGGGCATGAGGGGTGGTGGATGCCAGCCCAGGGCCTGGACCCAGCCTTTTTCTAAAGAAAAAATCAAAAAGTTAAAAAAAAAAAGAAGAAAAAAGAAATTAATATATACAGAGTCCTATAAGGCCTGGCTGGGTGAGGGGGCACTGCTGAGTGAGTCCACAGGGCACCAGTCTATATCAGTTTCCTGCCCGGCAACCCCTCCCCCCAGTTTTGGAGCTGCAACAACCTCACCTCCCCTCCCCAGGTGGGCACCATTCCCCACTCTTGCCCAGGGCAGATGGGTGTGATGCCCACCCCTTATCCCTCTTGGTGCTCACTGTGGATACTGCATGATGTTGAACTGTGGCTTTGAAATCTGTTCCTGCCCCTTCCTGAGAGCCCCACCCTGTCTGCCACCACCACAAGTGTTACTGGTGGGGCAGGCGGGTCCCTGCCCAGCGCCTGCTGGGATGAGAAGCACAGACTCTGCAATGGACTAGTTTTTCCTCCTCCCTGCCCTGATCCCCACCGGCCTGGCCCGGCTACCCCTGCCCCTTTACTGGCCATACTGAGGGTAGCAAGGGGGAGTGGTTATTTCTTGTGGTTGTGTATGTTTATTGTTCGGGTTAAAAAAAAGGGAAATTGAGATTGCAAGTGGATGAGGTTGTGGATTTTGGGGGCCTCCCCCAATCCAGGCATGCCCCCCCACCCTGCCTTGTAAATGAGTCTCCTTTAATTGCCTGCCTCTGCTGTGAATTAACTTGTTCTGTGTATTAAACTGGGCCTGATCCCTCTGCCATGACTACCTCCTTCTCCAGGCTGGTTTGGGGCGTCACCAAGAAGGGGAGCTGGGGCCTCATTTGGGAGAGAAGAAACAGAGGCTAACAGCTGGAGCTGGCTCCTACCTCCATCTCCCTCCTGTACCCCGCCTTTCTCTGGCTTTGTCCCACCTCCTCACTGCCTTGGCAGAAGGAAGAGGGGGGATGGGGTGAGGGGGCTCCCGCCCAGCCAGCTGTGGTTGTCCTGGCAACAGACTACTGCAGCTGCAGCAGAAAGCTGAGAGGAGGAAGGCGGGGAACTGGGGGCTGGGGGAAGGGAAGGGATGAACAGATGAAGCTGGTCAACCCCTCCTGGGCTGGGTAGAGGGCAGGGTGCCAGGCGCACCTCATCCTAGTACCAGACATCACCTGGGACTTCCTGTGTGGGGCCAAGTACAGAGGGGAAGGAGAGGGGACATAAAGATAGGGACACAGGAACATTAGGAGAAAGACATAGATATGAGAATTACAAATTTATAGAGAATCAGAAAAAAAAAGCAGGAGAGAGAAGAGGGAAGCAAATTATATATATGGAGAGATACAGATCAGGAGAGCCACAGGAATTATGGGGGAAGAGATGGAGATTTAGTGGGATAGAAAATAAAAAATAGACATGTTGGGAGAGACAGGAGAGGAGGCAGAGAAACAGTGTGCATGAAATAGAGAAAAATAAGAAGCAGCATTTGGGGAGAGCTACAGAGTTAGGATCCAGGGACAGATAAAGTCTCAGGACAAGGACACAGGGATATGAATGAGGTTTCATGAGAGGGAAGGACACAAAGAATTTAATGGGACAACAGAAAAATTGTGCAAGAGCCAAAGGTATGAAGGGATTCAGGGACTGCGTGAGGAGAAAGCCAGAGATGGGGTGGGAGAGACTAGGGGAGGCTCCAAATGGCGCCTATAGGAAAAACGGGGGGATGAGGCAGAAATTGAATCGGGCAAGTGGGGAAGGGACAAGCAGGGCACAGTTCAGGCGAGAGCGGGGACTGGCAAGTGCATTTGTGAGTTGTGGGGTGTTGGAAGTTGGTGCATTACAGGCACCAGGAGAAGATGTGAGAACAGCTTGTTCCAGAGTTCCCTGGTGGGGGAGGGCAGCCCAGCTGAGGATGGGGCCTCAAGGAGGGCCGGGAAGGGAGTGTCTGGAACACTCCAGGATTTTTAGATGTGAAAACAGCTGGTCCACCTCCTCTGGAAAAAGGACATGTACCCGTTTTGGAAAAAGTTTTTGTGTGTGGTGAGGCAAGGATCTGGGTCAGAGAGACAGGTTTGACTCAGAGACGGGGAAATGGGTGAGGTGGGCCAGAAAGATCCAGCCACCTGGCCAGCTCTGCCAAGAGGGCTGGGCTGCTCTCAGATCCAGATCGAGACCAGACTTTGGGATGTTCAAATGGAATTTTGAGATTTGGACTGTGGTCTCTGGGTCAAACTGTAAGGGTTCAGCTGCAGATCTGGGGCATAGAGTTCAAGGCCCCTTCCCAGATGGGAGTCCCCAGAGAAAGGCCTTGGCCAGGGGAGGTCACAGGGGATGTGTCAGTCTTTTCTTTGACACCTTCAACTCACTGTGCCTGGCACCGCCCCTCCCCACATTGGGTGGACTTGGTGCCAAGAAGCCTGAGCTGGGGGGAAGTGGCCTGGTTGACTGCCTAGCCAACGGAGGCATGGGTGGGCCCTCAGTTCTGAGTGTTACTGTAAAGGACACATTTACCAAGCTGGAAATCTGGCTTTCCTTTTGTCCAATCTCGATTTGTAAAAGTTGCCCACTAATTCTAAAACTAACACAAGTTTGTGGGCTGGGCCCTGATTTCAGGCATTTACTAGTGGTAGGTAACTTCTGAGGTAGAATCTTCCTCTTTTAAAGTTAAGAAGGACTTTTATGTTCTGAGTGGTGAATTTCTGTCATTTGGGTGTCAAGGAAAAAATGTTTGCAAAGTGGTGTCCCCTGGTAGGTAGGGAAGTGTGTGTACGCATGGTGACTGTTTGGGACAAGCGGGGCTGATGCTAGACCACCTCTCATCAGCGATTCCAGGCAGCTGCCAGCTAGTGAACACACAAACCATTTATTTCTATGAAACATTTATTTCTTTTGAAACCTCCAGAAACATGCCAGAAAATCTCAAGACAGGGGTAGAAAAAAAGACAAGAATAAAAAAATCCAAATGAAACAAATCATACAAAAACCCCCAAACCAAATCATGCTTCTATCTTACCCATGAGATAGAACACCAGCTTCAAATTAAATAGATCTGTTTTGCAGAGATCCTTAAAAATAAC
Organism: Lasiurus cinereus; assembly: GCA_011751065.1. NCBI lineage: Eukaryota > Metazoa > Chordata > Mammalia > Chiroptera > Vespertilionidae > Lasiurus > Lasiurus cinereus. The sequence continues at coordinate 2,837,882 of JAAGEH010000370.1, forward strand.
AGAAAACCAAAAATCATAGTTTACATTTGTCAATGTACATGATTAGGTCCGATCAGGTCCCCCAAATGATTAGAATGATCTGAAGATGAGGTGACAACTTAAAAGCAAGGGGTGGGGGAGGCACGGGCTCCAGGCTAGGGAGTGAAGAAAGGGGGTGAGGAGGGCTTGGAGAACCCGTCCAAAAAGGGGGTCTGGGAAGAGGAGTGGAGACATCACAGTAGTTGGCCAGGGCTGGGGACCCAGCAGATTCTCACACCACAGCCCAGGTGAGGACGAGGAGGTGGCAGATGTGCAGGCTTTGTCACAGGCAGCAGTGCTGCCAGGGGCCAGGGGCTAACTGCAGGGGGGCATGGCCAGTGTCTTTTTCTCCAGCTTCCTGAATGCCCGTCTCCCAGCACCCCCTTCCCTGAGGTTTCTGGTCCCAAAGAGAAGGCGGTGAGGTCTCTGGACAAGTACCGGGCTGCCTGGTGCTGGCTCCCAGCCCGGAGCTGCAGCTCTGAGCCAGGCCCGAGCTGCTCCCCTGGTCTGGTGCTTCCTGAAAAGGAAAGACATGGGCCTGCCCACCCTGACTTTGTCCCTCTGAGTCTTCCTGCTGAGCACCAGCCACAGGGAACTGGCCCCAGTCCTTAGCTTGAGGTTGGGGGAAGCCACAGATTGTGGCCATACAGGCTTGTTCTGGCACAACTCTACATGGGGGGGAAAAATTTTATATATATATATATATATATATATATATATATATATATAATTTTTTTTAAGGAAAAAAAGAAAAAGAAACTGTTTCCTGGGTGAACAGTGTAGTGTCATACCAGCTCACTGCCCCTTATTGCCTTTGGAGGACCAGCATCTTATGGGGCTTCCCACAGCAGAGGCTCCTGGGGAGCACAGTGAGGGTGGCCTAGTCTCCACTGCTGTGGGGGCTGCAAGGTGGGCCGAGGGGACTTGCAAACAGAAGACAAAAGCAGAGAGATGAAAGCTGTTTCTCTCCAGCCGTGACCTGGGGGCTCCGTGGAGCCCTTCCTGGCGCCTGGAAGAGGCTGTGGCTGCGGGTTCAGGGCTGGTGCGGCTGGGGCAGCTCTGCAGCTGGGCCTGGTGGGGCAGGAGCTCAAATCGAATGAGGAGGGGCTCAGGCACTGTGACCTCCGTGGCTGAGGGGCTCATAGAAAAAGATGATAAACCGTGTGCACATAGTTCCCCCCCTCAGAGCACATGACTCTGGATGTTGGAGTTTCCCCTCTCTATCCTGTGACCCCCAAGAAATAATTGAAACACTAAGAATGTGCTCCTGGATGTTTTCTGAAATACGAGGTTGGGAGGGGGTGATGTCCATGCTTTTTGGTACCAGTGCAGGAAGGATAGCGTCGGCCTGTTTCCACACGGGCCCTGATCTCTCCAGGGTGGGGGCAGAATGGGCCGTTTTCCACACTGTGATTTCTCATGCAGGGGGCTGGGCCCCACAAGCCAAGTCCAAACTCTTGTACGTGGTAAAGAAACTTGGTTTATGAACGCCTGGAGCTGTGGAGTTCAGAGACTCACTACTGCCCTCTTCTTCCTATAGCTTTGATGTTTAGGTCCTAGGAAGAGGCAGGATTTGGCCCGGAAGGATGGGCCCTTGTGGGCAGAGTGGGCAGGACCCAGCCTCAGGGACCAGAGGTGAGCAGTGCCAAGGGAGGCCTGAGACCCTGTGGACTGCTGGGGCTCCAGGACCATGAGCAGACCCTACCTCACAGCCCAGGAGAGGCCTCCCTCAGGTTTCTGCGTCTAAGGGGAGGGTGGTGGGGTCCTAGCTGGATCACCTTGGTCACACCTGCAACCAGGAGCTGAGCCAAGGGAGAGAGGAGAGCAGGAGCCCCCACCCACCCAGGTGGAGGGGTGAGGCAGCCTCTCCACCTCAGAGTTCTTTTTTGTCCCTGCAGAAGATCTCGGCGAACTTGCGCAGCTGCTCACTGGCGGCCTGTGACTCCTCCTGCAACCGCTGGTTGTTCTGGCGCAGGCTGGCCACCTCCGACTGCAGCACCGCCTTGTCCTGCTTCTCCTGCAGGGTGGGGTGTGGGCATCAGCCGAGTGGTCTAGCCCAGGGCTCCTAGGCCTGTGAGCCCTGGCTCAGCTGTGCTTTAGAGCTGGGCTGTCAAGTGCCAAGCCCAGCTCTGCTTGGTCACAGCTGAGTAACCCCAGGCAAGTCACTTCATCTCTCTGGGACCAGTAGCCTCAACTCTACAAAGGGGTGGCTGAGAGCTTTCCCTAAGGTCATATATGTGGAGCTTTCACCACATAGCATGATGAGGGGTGACAGCCTGACAGACATCACTGTGATTATTATCACCTCATTTCACCCTCAGCCACCCCAGGATGGTGGGAAACCCAGCCCCATACAGCAAGGAGGAGCTGAGTGTGGACGCAGGGCTGCTTCATGGCCTCTCCTGGGATACCCTTCCAGGATACTCCACACATCCAGAGGCGGCCATTCGTCCAAGGTCACAGGAGATGCTGGGGTGGGAGCTGAAGCAGAGCTCTTGTGATTTCTGTGCTTGAGACTCACAGTATATGCTGCCTTTTACTCCAAACTAAATAAAGCAACAAGTAAAAGTTTCCTCCCTCTTTATTTCTTCTCACTTTTCTACTCTGGAGGTAAATACAACAAACAATTCAGACTGCTGCTTTCTACGCAGTCTTCTGACCCATGGACGTTAAACACTTATTTCAAGTACGACGTTGTTCTGGAAAACAGTTCTGCATCTTGCTTAGTTTGTTATTTAAGTTATTGGATTTCTTTTGTATATTAGTAAATATATAGATTTCTGTGACTATTTTAATTGGCTGCAGAATACCGGCTGCCCGGATGACCTGTCACGTCCATTAGCATTGACCTATGCAGGGATGGCTACACTGGCTCCCATTAGGGGGAAAAAATAGTTCATAGGTCAACGCTCAACTACTGAGCCATGCCAGCTGGGCCTGGCTCCCATTTTTTATTCTGTCAACAGTATGGCATGAACACCTTCACTCACAGGTCTCTTTGTGTCCATACTTGAGATCCTGCTGGGAAAATTCCCACAAGTGGAATAGGTGGGTTAACATGGTACATAATTACTTTTCTTGCCCCCAAAATGTTAAACTAATTTATTCCTCCTCCAAGAATGTGTGATTTCTCTGTGTTCACCAGCCTTCGGTAATATCACTTTTTACTCTTTACTCATGATTTTATTCAAAGCTAGGTAACTTCCCCTAGAATAGCAGTGGTGGAGGGACAGGTACCTCAGCCTTGCTGGCCCCGAGTGTCTGGACAGTGTAGTGGGGGGCTTACCTTCTGGAGGTCCGTGTGAAGCTGTTTCAGCATTACTTCCAGCTGGTACACCTTGCCTGTCAGATCCAGGGGTGGCTCCTCGCTGGAAAGACAGGAGACAGGGTCAGGCCACTCTTATTCCTGAGGTGCTGGGCATCTTCTTCCTGCTGGTATCCCCAGGGGGCCTGGAGGAGCAGGTCTGGGGGAAGTCAGATGTGGATGGAGGTTGAAGGCTATGCGCGTGCCTGCCCTGAAGTGTGCTTTCCCCAGAGGATGGACCATGTATGTGCTTAGGGAGAAATTCTGCCCGAGTGTGACCAGCTCCTGTGGCATGAAACAAAGAATCCATCCCGCAGACATCCATGGAGCATACGAGCCTGTGAGTGGACAGGACTAACAATGAGACTGAGGACGACGATAGTTGCTGGCACTGGGCACCGACACTGCACTGCACATGGTCTCCATCTAACAGACTCTGCCCCAACACAGCTTGGGAAGTCACCATGTCATTACCCACTGGACAGAAGGGAAACTCAGGCTTAGGCAGGGACACTGCACCCAGGACCTCAGCCTATGGCTCCTCCTCAGTGCAGATTCCCTTGCCTTGGGTTTGCCTAGCCTCTGTGGGGCACAATGGGCAGTCCCTTCCTGTAGAAGGCTCCACTGGGCAAGTGGGACGCACATATCTGGTGGGTGCTGGGGAAGGGGTGGGCTGCAGCAGACGAAGGTGTCTCAGCCCAAGAAGGGGAGAGGACTTGGCCTCCTCATCCCTCCCTCCCTCCGTGGTCCTGGGTCTTCTGCAGGAGAAGATGGGATGCAGGTGGGAGGAGGTCAGGAGCGCACCCAGAGGCCACAGGTGCCACTAGTTCCACATCCACTCTACTCCTACTCTTTCTGTGGTGGCACCACCTGTAACTGACTTGTTCCTGTAATTACAGTGGGGCCACATTGGGGAGGAGGTTGAGTCCTGAAGCCACTGTGTAACACCAACAAGAAGAATCAAAATTATCCTGAAAAATCGCTTGTACCGCCCACAGGTCCAGTGCATGACTGTGGTATAGAGTCCTGCGAGGAAAGGGTGGCTGTGCACATGTGCAATGCACTCTTTACACTCATGGACTTGCACACGTCATTTCCATTCTGTCTCCCTCTTTAATTTCACAGTCTACCAAGACAATGCAGTCAAAGATGTTACACTAAATGTGGCAAACGTGACAGCCTGGTCCATGTCCTTCTCCCTTCCCCAGGAAGGCTGAGGGATCCTGCCTCCTCATTCCCAGGTCCCAGACAGCCCAGCAGGAACCTGCTGGGGAAGAGGTGAAAGGTGACAGGGAGAAGATTCGCATAATTTAGCAATATGCAGAGGAGGAGACCCAGAAGCCAACCAGAGGACAATGGGGGTCACAGCTTAGCACATTTTTCAAAGTTGGGAGTGCAACAATTGTGAGAACACTGATTATAGTGTTATGTCCACCCAACCATGAGGATAGGACCCACTCCGATTTGGTCACTGTTGGGCCCAGTGTGTGGATCATTTCACAGCGTTAGATGAGGAGGCAGACATTCCCCAGATATTGCAGACCGGGTGGTGGGGTGACCTGCAGTGGCTGTCACTCGCCTGAATGTCCCCAGGGAAACCTCACCTCATGGTAGGGGTGGTCCTGGGTGTTGGGGGCCCCCTCTCCAGGCTTAGGTGGCTGTGGACAGGACTGTGTGCAGGTGGCATGTCCGGGCTCAGAGCTGGGTCATTGAGAGAGAAGAGTGACACGGCTCTTTGCACTGGTGGAGAGAGAGAAGAGGGGGGGTCAGCGGAGATCCGGCTCCTCCTCACTCGATGATCTTCCCTTTGCACCTCATGCCTGAACCTTCACTACATTCCCACCCACACCTTTGTTAGATCACAAGGCAATGTGGATGAATTTTTGCCAACAGATCCAATCAGATAAGGACACAACAAAACCCCACTGTGATTCTGAACAAGCCCCTAGACCAAAATGACCAGTTTAGACAAAATCCAAGGGAGTGACAGACAGGTTAAATTATAGCAATAACTCATTTCAGAACCTGGCACATTCTTAGCATAAATGACTTGCTTTAGTCAATAAATAAGTGGTCAAAAAAAAAAAAAAAAAGGCAAAAAGTGGAGCGTACTGAATGACAGACAATGTACATGAGGCTAGTTACAGTCCAGTTCTAAGAATGTCTGTGAAATCACAAAAGCAAAAAAAAATGCAAAATCTCATACGCTGAAGAGAGAACAGAAGTCACAGGGCCTGCTGGTGCAAGTGAACATTCACGGGGACAGAAAACTTGCTTTGCGTGGGGCCTGAGTGCTGGCAATTTTAAACAGGGCTGTTAGGGGATCTTTCTGTAATGACAAGAATTGGTGAGGGCCGCAATGCACCACAGAGCAGGGTGAGAAGGCCCAGGAGGTGGGCCTGTACACGTGCCCGGCGGGGACAGGCAAGGCCAGGAGCAGAGGAGCACATGCTGGACATGCACTGCCACCCACCAAGGCGGCTCCTGTCAACTGGACATCTTTCTGCTTTGAGAAGAGCACAGTAACAACCAAATATCCTTCCCTTAGATCCACCAACCAGTAATACTTGGCCACACTGACCTTCTCTCCCCACCCATCTGTGTGCATATCTCTTCCTACTGTGACTGTAAGCAACATCATGGTGCTTCCCTCTGTGTGGTTCATTACACTTCTCCAAAGAACAGCACTCTCTCCTCTATCATCACAACACTCTGTAATACTCGAGAACTTTAACATTTGTACTGGATGGCTAATCGTTATCTTGAAATCCCCGTTCTCTAAATAACATCCCTACAGCTGCTATCTTTTCTCCTGACCTTAATATCTCTTCTATTTAAAAATATTCTTCTGTGAACAACATCACACATGTCCCAAAGCAGAGAGAACAGCACTGTGCATCCCCATGAACCCACCACCCGCTCCAACAATGCTCAGCATCCTCTGCTTCCTCCCCATCTGTCTTTTGCTTCTATTATCCACACAATAACTCCTTTCCTTCCCACCTTATAAACAGCTTCTTGAGGCTTACCTGACACACAACAAACTGAAAATGTTGAAAAGTGCATAATTTGCTAGGTGCCTTTGTTGATAGAGCCTCAGTTTCCTCATCTGTAAGTGGGAATCTGAATACATCCTTAGACGAGACCAGAAGAGATGCTGCTTGTGAAATGAAGTGCTAGCTGCTTCCTGCCTTCAGGGAGCACCACTAAGCAACCCTTCCTACCCCTGAACATGCTAGGCCTCCAGAGGGTCACATGCATCAGCAGCACTGGGGTTCTGCCTGGCAGCCATCTTTGAGGGGAAGGCTGAGGTACACCAGAGGCAGGGCCTTGTTTGCTCTAACCACTCTCCCTCTCATCCCAACCCCAGGCCTGACTGCCTTCATCCTGTGGCCAGTGGAGGCTTCCAGATGGGATGGAAGCAACTGGTAGAAGAAATGAGGGAGGCATTTCCTCCAGGGCCACCTGCCAAAGTGGACTGGCTCAACCATGAAAAAATGAAAGATGTGTATATATGGGTCTAATTTAGCAGATCTGTGCCAGGTTGTGCTGGGCATGCAGTGATGACTGACTGCCCTTGGGTCTTGCCCTCCTGACCCAATGAGGAAACATACCCATCATTAGATAGCAATGGCTCAGAGAGGTCAGGGTGAGGTCAGGTACAAGCAGAGGGGCCAGGACTGTGGGATCCCAGAGAAGGTACCTGATGTAGACTAGGGGATACCAAGGAGAGTTTCTTGGAAGAGGGACAACTAAGCTTGGCCTAAAACAAGCATGTCAAATTTGCGGGCCATGAGCTGCATGCGACCCACGATGAATATTTTTGCAGCCCAGCCAATATAACTGTATGTAAGAAATGTTTTAATAAAAACTTCCTAATTTTTACAATATCCTGTTAAACATAATCTAATCTAATAAAAGGTTAATATGCAAATTAATCATCACCCCATTACAAAGATGGTGGCGCCCATGGCGGCTGGGGCAGGACACAGGTGTTGTCGTCCAGCGAAAAGGCTAGTGTCCTGCGCCCAGGCTGTGGAGGGAGGGAGGTCTGGGCAGACAGCGTGCCCTGACCCCAGTGGGCAGAACACAGGGAGGCCTCTGCGTGTGAGCTGCAGAGCAAACAGCTTTTCTGACCACTCATTGGCTAAGCTCCTTGTATGCCACCACTTGCAGTGTTCTTTGTAACTTGGGTAATAAGAATCCAAGAAGGTACAGCTCAGACACTCAACACTGGGGAGAGAGGAATGGTTAAAAAAAACAGGAATCCAAGAAGGTGATCTAGGGTTTTTCACCACATTCCTGGAGGAAAAAATGTCATATCCTGCCCTGGCTGGTTTGGCTCAGTGAATAGAGCCTGGGCCTGCTGACTGCAGGGTCCAGGTTCAATTCTGATCAAGGACATGTACCTAGGTTACAGGCTGGGGCCCAGGTTAGGGCTCATGCAGGAAGCAACCAATCAAAGTGTTCCTCTCACTTTGATGTTTCTCTCTGTCTTTCCCTCTCTCTTCCATGCTCTCTAAAAACCAATGGAAAAATATCTTCAGGTGAGGGTAAAAAAGAAAGAAATGTCATATCCTATGAAAGAGACATCTTGAAAATGCCTAAAGAAAGTTGTCATTTTTTTGTGGTGAAGGGACTGGAGTCTGTGTTGATGAAAACACCTTGGCAGCTGAGGTGGCCAGCAGTGGCAGCAGCAGCAGGATGATGGGGCTGACACCTTCCCCTGATCAGCCGGGTCACCTCTCACAGAGGGAGGCCAGACTATAGCTTAGGCCCACTTCCCACGGGGAGTAGGCCTAAGCTATCAGTAGGACATCCCCTGATGGGAGTAGGCCTAAGCTATCAGTAGGACTCTCAGGCTGGGCTGAGGGGACCACCCCCTCATGCATAAATTTCATGCACCAGGCCTCTAGTCCTATAAAATAAAATCTAGGTGGCATCGTGTGACACCCTCATGCAACGTTGTCATAAGATGGCCTCCACAAAAGGAGGGCAGTTGGGGGTAAGCTGGCCGGCAGGGGAGGGCTGTTTGGGGTGAGCAGGCTGGCAGGGGAAGAAAGTTAGGGGGTGGGCAAGCTGGCAGGGAGGACAGTTGGGGGTGACCAGACCGGTAGGGGAGGGCTGTTGGGGGCAACCAGGCCTGCAGGGGAGGGGTGATTGGGCTGGCAGGAGAGCAGTTAGGCATCATTCAGGCTGGCAGGGGAGCAGTTAGTGGGCGATCAGGCAGGCAGGCAGAAACGGTTAGGGCAGTGGTTCTTAACCTGTCGGTCGTGACCCCTTTGGGGGTCTAACAACCCTTTCACCGGGGTCACCTGCATATCAGATATTTACATTATGATTCATTAACAGTAGCACAATGACAGTTATGAAGTAGCAACGAAAATAATTTTATGGTTGGGGGTCACCACAACTTGAGGAACTGTGTTAAAGGGTCACGGCATTAGAAAGGTTGAGAACCACTGGGTTAGGGGCAATCAGACAGGCGAGTGGTTAGGAGCCAGCAGTCCGGATTGTGAGAGAGATGTCCAACAGCCGGACATCCCCCAAGAGGTCCCAGATTGGAGAGGGTGCAGGCCAAGCTAAGGGACACCCTCTCCTTGCCCCCTTCCTGTGTAAAAATTTCATGCACCGGGTCTCTAGTTATTAATAACAAACTACAATGTTCGCTAATGACTACTATAATTGCGTTGCATTCATTTCCTTATGCGCTGGTGCACCATGTTCTCTCTAATACTAGCAATGTATATTTTAGCATCTGATTGCCACATCATTAGTTTTGGACTGACTTGTTTGGTGTGTGCAACAGGAAATATTTTGCTTTCAGAGAATAAGAAAAATAGGTTTATTTGTGTTATGCTTATTAATTTGTGCAATTATATTCAGTGTCTGGTAAGTTAATGTTTAAGAAAAAATATTAATTTTATTAAAATGTTTTATTATTTTATGTTAACAATTACTCATTTATTTCAGCCTTTTGTATTCAACAGATATCTATTGAAATAAACCTACATTTCTATGAAAATTGAAGCTTTTGTTTTTTTGCAACCCACAAAAATTTAAACCTTATTTGGCTTGTGATAGCCTTTGAGTTTGACATACTTGGCCTAAAAGATAAACAAATGAGCCAGAAAAATATGGTTGTGTCTGTCAGGGATCAACATGAGAATTCATGAGGAATGGAGGCATAGAAAGATAAAGTCGCTTGCCCAAGGTCACACAGGAAGGAAATGGCAGAGACTGCTTAGTTGTCTGTCATGATCAGTTGTCCCTTTCTCCATTACAACATATCCCAAATTTCAGCTGGACACAGGGTCTCATTTCGCAGCCTGATCTGCAACTAGGTGTGGCCATGTGTGACATTCTGGCCAATGAAGTAATCACAGGAGTGATGGTAGGCGTTGGGAAGTGCCCTTAAAGGGAGGACATGTGTCCTTCTCTCTCCTGCTCAAAGCTGGACATCATGGTCAGAACCCTAGTAGCCTCACTTGTGGGGGTGAAGAGCCTGTGCCCTCAGGCATTTATGCAAGTGCCATGCCAGCCCACCCAAGAATTTTTACCTATGCAAAACCAGGCGTGTTTAAGTCATTATTAACTTGGATTTTTTGCCCCTTGCAGCCAAAGCAAATCTAAACACAATTTGGATTGCTACAGTTTTGCCCTATAGTAACAATATAAGGTACTGTCTGCTGAGGGCTTGTTCTGTGCCTGACATGTTTTATATAACTTTCATGTAATCCTCACTGCAGCCTCAGGTCATGGGCACAGTTACGTCCCTAATCTGCAGATAATATAAGAGGATCAGAAAGATGAAGACATTTGGCCAGGACTGCACAGCGAGCAAGTGACAGGGGAAGGATGTGAACCCTGTTCCACCTCATTCTGGAAACTGAGTGTGTCCCTTTTCAAAACCCCAAAGCCCTCTGTTGATCCTTTTAGGGCACAGCAGAGGTAGGATCCGGTGCGGTTGGGTGGAGGACACTTACCTTCGTAGGCCTTGGCTGCATTTACCAGGCTGGACCACTCAAGGCCAGCGGCTGTGTCAGGCAGTGGCATCATTCCAGGGTCTAGGCGTCGAAGTGGCCGGTCCCGCGCATCAGCCAGTGAGAGCTCAGAGGCTGAGATGGTGGCTGGGTGGGGAGGACAGAGATAGGGAGGTGGGTATGAATGACAACGTGGGAGAAACAAAGAAATTAATATATTGTTATACCTTATATATAATTATCCAACATTATGTAATTGTTATAACATTATATATAATTAAATAAATGCCTTACTTATTAGATGATAAATGCCATGGAAAACATCCAAGCAGGGAAAGGGGTGGGAGTGTTGGATAATTCTGTGGGTATCATTTTAAACAGGGTGCTAGGGGAGGCCTTACTAAGAAGATGGCATTTGTAAAAGCTCTGAAGGAGAGGAGGGACTGAGCCAGGGTTACAGGAGGGAAGAGTATCCAGGCAGATGAAACAGCCAGTAAAAAACTCCCCAGGCAGGAATGTGTCTGTGGGTTTAAGGAACACTGAGGTGGCCCTGTGGCTGGGACAGAAGAAAAGGGGGAGAGAGAGTAGTGGAAATAGCTGTTTTTTTTTTTTTTTCAGTATTTATTACACGTTGGGCATTGTGCCCAACATAGCGTTTTCTATGTATTAACTTGTCTGATTCTCAGGTTAACACAGTGAGGTAGGCACTATTGTTACCCCCATTTCACTATCACCTTAACTGAAGCAGCAGAGAAGTGAGGTCAGAGAGGTGGCAGGGCTGGACTGTAAGGGGCCTTCTGGGCCATGATGAGGACTCTCTCTCCTAGTGGGATGGAGCCACAGAAGGGCTTTGAGCAGCGAGAGATGTGACGCAATGCCGAGTTCACAGGGACCTTCTATCTTTGGAGGATAGATGATGGAGGGGACTCGAGGGAATGGGTGACAATAAGGAGGGAGATGAGAGTGCAGAATGATTGGGAGACCCTGGCTCTCTTTTGTAGGTGAAGCTGACAGTATTTTCTGAAAGGGGATGTGGGTGTAAGACAGAGATGGATCCACAGTGACGTCAAGATGCTGGAGCTGGTGCTGAGATGGGAAGGCTGGGAGGAGCAGCAGTTTGTTGCTAGGAATGTGGGGTGTGAGCTGCCATGAGACTCCCACAAGGAGTCAGTGGGTAGTGTCTGGCTACAGAGTGTGGGGTGGAGGAGAGGTGCCAGGTTGCAGATATAATGGGTTGCCAGTGTCTGGACAGTGTTTGCCGTGGCAGAGTCACTGTGGAGAGACCTGGGGTTTTGAGTGGAGAAAGTGACCCCTGAAGGTTCAGGATGCTGGACTGACAGACAGCTGGAAGGAAGCTGAGCCCCTGATCATGATTCTCTGCATCTCCAGCTGCCGGCATCTCACTGCTGAGCTGGTGGGGCTGCAGGAGTGGCTGCCACTGCCCAGCAAGAAATCAGCTGGTGCTGCTGTGAGAGGCGCCTTGGCATGGAAGGTCCTTGATTAGTGAAGCCTGAGGTAGGCCAACGCCATATCTTCAGCTCTGACATGGCTTGGAAAGGGCTCTTGAGCAGGCTTGGGAGAGGCAAGAGATTTGGACACCATGGCCAGGCTGAGGCCAGATGGCACTCTCCCTGACGAAGGGGGACGGTGTCATGTGGGCAAAGAGAGGTTTACCTATGTGCCTGCTCTTAGGAAGCCTCCAGTCTGGTGAGGGAAACAGACCCATCCTCACATGACAACCAAAGTGAATGGGGCTGTGATGGGGAAACAAAAGGCAGAGGGATCGGGAATCGGATGGGAGTCCCCCAAAGTGGGGGCCAAGAGGAGAGCCTGACTCATCCTGGAGGCAGCAGCGTCTGAGCTGAGACTGACAGGGTGTGGCAGAGGTGGTCAGAGGCATTCACACCTGTCTTTCTTTGTTCTCTGTGCACACGGCCTCTGCCTTGGCCCTCTCTCACCTTCTCAGTATGTGTTGAATGCCAACCATGTTCCAGGCCCAGCCGGAGGCAAACAGGACAGTAAGGATGAGAGATAAGAGAGGCAGAGGAAGGTTAGGAAAGCTTGAGGAATTCCCCCTGAAACTAAGGCCTACTGGGGCAGGAATGTTCTCTGATGTGCTCGTCACTGCGTGCCCAGGCCTAGAGGGGAGCCTGGCCCACAGCACAGTGGAATGAAGGTATTGAGGGGCTGGGCTGGTCCCTTGAGAGGAAGCGAGGGAGATGGGCCAGCCTGGGGCTGGCGCAGACACCTAGGAAAGAGCAATAAGTGAACAAAGCCTTTAGGAGAAGCAGGAGTTTCAAGAGCAGGGTTGGGAGAACAGCATGACAGGTAGAGGGAACAGACATGTGGAATGCTCTGAAGAGGAAATGTTTGGTGGCCTGGAGGATCTCAAGAAGGGTACTGTGAAGTGGAGGAGCTGATGTTGAGCACCAAAACGTAAGAGTATGGATCCAGACACTATGGCAATGGGGAGCCAGCCAACAGAGAATACTAAGCAGAGAAACAAACCCTTTCAAAAAAATCCCAGAGCCTCCTCCATCCAGCCTGTGCATACAAGAGGCTCCATCAGTGATATGGGTCATAGTCCTTCAGACAAAACCCTTGGGGAAAACACACCTGCCTAGACTTGGGAGGCTGTGCTACATGTGATGCAGTGCCCAGAAAGGGAAGGTGGTGTTCTGCAAGGAGCAACATCTTTCCCGCTAAGCGGGGTAATCGAGGACCATCAAGAGCCTCACGTGCACTGGTGTTGGGTTGTGCTGTTAGTGAGCCTGGCCCTACCTTCTCCCTCCCTTCAGTTTTAGAGCCTTTGGATGTGGAAAGGGATCTGAAGGCAGACCAAAGGCTTTTTGATGGGGGACACTAAATATTTGCTGGATGAATAGAGGGACGGATGAGTCACACCTCTGTCCCCCCTCAGTCCATGGCAGACCTGGGGGAGTCAGGCAGGTAAAGCCATGATCACTAGGTAATCTGTTTGAAGCTGGAACAGGTAATGGGGCTGGGGGTCAGCTGATGCCAAACCCTGACCCTCAGGGCTCCAGCCAACTATACTTGGCAAGACTGACCTCTCATTTCTGGTGTCAGATGACCCCCAATCTTTGGGTGCTCCAGATTCCAAAGTGAACCCCTGGAAATCCTGTCTTAGCCAACAATCCCTTGCTTCCTGAGCGACACTGTGTCTACTCATCAGGCCCCCTTGAAGTTCATGTGTAGCCCAGTTCCCTCCCTTAGCTGACTCCAATGATCTCTTGCCTCTGACCTCCAGGTAACCCATAGGTGACCTTCAAGCCCTGTCCCTCTTGCTTTCAAACCATGGGGTAACTCCCCTGCCAGCCCCAGGCTCACATGTCTTCTCTGGGAAGCCGTTGCCAGGGGCAGGGATGGTGCTGGGGCTGCTGTCGCCTGGCGGATGAGAGTGCTGGTGCTGGCGACGGGCAGGCAGTGTGCTGGAGGGGAAGGCACAGGTGCTGGTGAAGAGCACGTCGCTGGGCAGGCCTGTCTCCAGGCTGGCGGCGTTGGCAAAGCTGGGCTCACGCCGCCCACTGCATAGACTCTCATCAGACAACGTCCGCTGAAGACTCTTCTGAGGCGACTGCTGTTAAGACAGGGGAGGGACGCGGGGCATGGTCATGGGCTGGCTCATGGTCACCGTCCTCAGAAGTGCCTTCTTGCTCTGGCCATCTGTGGCTCTTACCCACACAGCCTCCATTTTTGCCCCTTTCTGGTCAAAGCACTCCAGTTTCCCCCTGAGGATTCCTCCTCCGCCACTTGTAGACCACTCAGTTCTGCCCTCCAGCTCCAGATAAGGTTAGGGAAGGTAGTGTGGCCTGAGCTGGACCAATGAGAATCGGTCACAGCTGGGTACCACTGGGGACAGAGCGCCGACTTCCCTAGTGCTGTGGGATAGAGCCCTCTCCATCCCCACAAGAGAGTGCATGCCTAAGAGCAAGACCAGTCAGGGGTAGGCGGGGACAATGGGTATTAGTCCCTGGGAACCCTGCCTCCACTTTTAGTGCCCAGGGTTGGGCTCCATGAGGCCTCTGAGAACATCCCCCGTCACATGAGGTCCTCTAGTGTGGAATAAGTCCCTGCCTGCCCACCACGCTGGTTTACACCGTGCCTCTGGCCTGAGGATGTGATGCCCCAAATCCCGGCCACAAAGCCACATACACCCATACAGGGCCGGCAGGGGTCAAAGGCCAACGACCCGCAGGAAGAGGCTGAAGTGGCCGTGGGAGGTAGGTCCTCCACCCTTGCCCTCCCTCGCAGCCCACTTCGTACTCCGGTATCTCTCTCCTGGTCTGGTGCCAAGTTGTCCATGATGATGAGCTTCTTCAGGTCATCCTCGATGGTGGACTTATAATTCTTTCGTGGGGAGCGGAGGTCACGGAGGGACGCTCTCAACCGTGGCTGCCCAAAGACGTTTTTCGTATTGGTATCCACCTGCCTGGAACGAGAGATCGGGTTCAGCATGGTCCTGGGAAGGTGGGAGATGAGTCTCAAAGCTGTCCCGGCCAGAGAAGGCCCAACGCCGCTGGGCGCCAATTGGTGTGACAGAAGAGAGACCTCGTTTGTCCTCTCTTCACTCACCTCACAAATACTTCCCAGGGACCTACTCTGCGACCAGTTGCTGCAGGAAGAATGCAGCAGTGAGCATGGAGCCGCCCTCCAGTCAGGAAGCCTGACAATGAGCAAATGAACAGAGAGATCCCAGAATGTAGGAAGAGGAGTCAGAAGAAAAATAAAGCTGCGTAAATGGACAGGATGATGGGGTGGAGGATAGCTTTTCTGAGGGGGTCAAATGGGAACAAGAGTGGTAAGTCTGAGGACTAGAGGATGGAGTGGAGTGAGGAGGGCAGTGTGGTGGGCGGTGAGGTCTGGATGCAGGCGGGGCAGACTGCCGGGACTCATGAGCCACAGTGGGGACCTGGAAGCATGTGGGGAGGCTCTGCAGTTCTGAACTGGTGAGTGTGGGGTCCTGGCTTGCCTTTTAGGATTGCTCTGGTTGTTGAACATAAAAGTGACCTTCACAGAGGTGGGGACAAGAGGGGAAGCAGGGAGACAACGAGGAAGCTCCTGCAGGTGAGATGAAAGTGGCCCAGACCAGGACTTCCAGACACAAAGAGGAATGAGACCTCACAGAGGGAGACCCCTGGGGGACTGGTCCCAGCAGCAAGTGCCGGGCCACACGCAGCAGATCTCTGGCCTGGGTGCTCTAGGAGCTGCCATCAGTTATCCTAGACTGTTTCCTCATCCGTTACATGGGGAAGGAAGCTCATAAACTGTGAATAGGGTCCAGAGATGAGGCTCCTGTACCCTGGGCAGGGGCCCAGAACCCCTGACTTTCCCATCTCCACTTTCTACTCTGCTTTCCATTCCAGAAGTTGGTCTGTGAGCTCGAGTCACTGATCACTGCCCAAAGCTGACCCCACACAACCTTCCAGAACACTCTGTGGTCTAAAAGCCACTGAAGCACAGTCTGGATTAAAGGCAGAAGCCCTGGAGAATCCAAGATGGCGGCATAGGTAAACACCTACACTGCTGCCTCACACAACAATTTCAAAACTACAACTAAAAGACAGAACGGACATCATCCAGAACCACAGGAAAGCTGGCTGAGTGGAAGTTCTACAGCTAGAAGGGAAGAGAGGGGCTCACAGAAACCCAGAGGAGCTGCAAAAAACTGAGGTACGGAGACGCGTGCGCTAAGAGAGCGGGTGCCAGAGTACCTGGCTGGCTTTCTCTGGCGGGAGGGAAACAGAGACTCCCAACGGCATTGAACCCCTTATCTTACGACACTAAACCCCAGATCCAGCCGCAACTCATACGGGGGAGTTTGGACTGTGAAAAGGGAGAGGTGCATGGAAATTTAGGGGAGTCGCAAAAGATCAGAGGTCTGGTGGCACGCATGGCACTGCGCAGAGGACAGACTGCTGATTGTGCCGCTGGCTTTCGCGAGTGGGCGGAAGACAGACCCTCCCAATTGTGTCACTTCCGACTCCACTAAGCCTCTGTTACGGGTGAAACCCTGGGGACCTAGACTCATATGGTCCCGGATCGCAGGGGAGCCGGAGGGGCAGCAGTCTAGAGGCACTGCGGGCACGCGGGCACAAGGACCACTCCAGCCATTACCCAGTCACGTGAGACTCAGGGGCTGTGGAGGGCGGGGCCGACTGGAAGGCAAGGCAGTCCCTTAAGCCCTGAGACTCCACCCATCCCAAGCTCAACAGAGGCTTCTTTGGTTTTGCAAGTCTGGTATCATTAGGCTGAATCAACACAGAAGTTTCCCCGGCATAGTGAAAATGCTGAGACAAGGGAAGGGATCACAAACAAAAGAAATGGAGGAAAAAAAACAACTGGATATAGAGTTCAAAACCACGCTTATAAGGTTTTTCAAGAATATGCTAGAAAAGATGGATAAATTTATCAAGTCCCAAGAGGAGATGCAAAAGAACCAACTAGAGATGCAAAAGATCCAACTAGAGATGATGGATAAATTTAGCGAGTCCCAAGAGGAGATGAAAAAGGACCAACTAGAGACACTGACTGAAATAAAAAATATTATACAGAGTCCTAACAGCAGACTAGAGGAAGGCAAGAATCAAGTCAAAAATTTGAAATATAAAGAAGCAGAAAATACTCAACTGGAAAAGCAAGAAGAGAAAAGAATCCAAAAATGTGAAGATAATGTAAGGAGCCTCTGGGACAGCTTCAAGTGAACCAACATCAGAATTGTGGGGGTGCCAGAAGTAGAGAGAGAGCAAGATACTGAAAACCTATTTAAAGAAATAATGATGAAAAACTTCCCACATCTGGTAAAAGAAATGGACTTACAAGTCCAGGAAGCACACAGAACCCCATATAAAAGGAACCCAAAGAGGACCACACCAAGACACATCATAATTAAAATACCAAGAGCAAAAGACAAACAGAGAATATTAAAAGCAGCAAGAGAAAAACAGTTTATTACCTACAAGGGAGCACCCATACGACTGTCAGCTGATTTCTCAACAGAAACGATGCAGGCCAGACGGGAGTGGCAAGAAATATTCAACGTGATGAATAGCAAGAAGCTACAACCAGGAGTACTCTATCCAGCAAAGCTATCATTCAGAATTGAAGGGCAGATAAAGAGCTTCACAGATAAAAAAAAGCTAAAGGAGTTCATCAACTCCAAACCAGTATTACATGAAATGCTGAAAGGTACTCTTTTAGAAGAGGAAGAAGAAAAAGGTAAAAGACAAAAAATTATGAACAACAAATACATATCTAACAACAAGTGAATCTAAAAATTAAGTGAATTAAAAATTTGATCAACAGAAT